>JAREYC010000011.1:25040000-25375000 GCA_030015325.1 Cryptoblepharus egeriae
TCCCCTGGCCGGGGGGGCTGATTCAGAGACCCATCCTAAGCAGGTCTACCCAGAAGTAAGTCCCAGTATAGTCAATGGGACTTACTCCCAAGAAAGTGTGGAAAGGACTGAGCCTCAGAGCCCCATCCTAAGCAGGTCTACTCAGAAGTAAGTGCCAGTATAGTCAATGGGACATACTCCCAGGAAAGTGTGCAAAGGACTGCAGCCTCAGAGCCCCATCCTAAGCAGATCTACTCAGAAGTAAGTCCCAGTATAGTCAATGGGACATACTCCCAGGAAAGTGTGCAAAGGACTGCAGCCTCAGAGCCCCATCCTATGCAGGTCTACTCTGAAGTAAGTAATTTTATTTTTAAAATTTTTTAATTTTTAAATTAAAAACCTCCCCGGCCCCTGACGCTGGCCCCGCCCCTGCCCCTGGCCCCGCCCCCTGGCCACGCTTCCGGAGAACTGGTTCTTGGGCCAGGCCGGGCCCACCACTGGATGTAATGATGGCATCTGGCATAAATATCTTTAAAAAGGGAATGGGGCAGATTTTTTGGAAGGTCCAACTCATAGCTTGCTATAGCTTGCTGCACTGTGCAACTGCTACCCCATTCACCCCCTAGCTGTGCCACTTTGTGCAGCAGTAGAACCTATGGACAGTCTCCTGGCATTGGCCCTGCTGTTCCGCATCCAAGGGAGGGCACCAGGCTACAAGGATCTTGTTATCTTGTTATACCTTGAGGCTGCTGGTGGGCCACTATGAGATACGGAAAGATGGACATCCCCTACAATCCAGAGTAACTATGACAGCACGTAAGAGACATTATGTGCACTTGTAGTTACTGCACCACCTAATGAAAACCTATGGGAAATTCATATTGGAATCCCGAGTAAGTTGTTCTTACACCAGAGCAAGGACTCCCCATAGTTACTCTGGATTGCACCTTAAGGCTGCAATCCTAAAGTAATGCGGGTTACTTCTGAGTAGACATCGTTAGGATTGTGCTGTAAATGAGCCTTCGGTCTGATCCAGCAGGGCTCTTCTTATATTCTTTTTTAAAAAGACATCAAAACTGAGTGTGTGCCTTTAAAAGACTTTTTTAAAATTTCTTAAACCGCATTAAAGCCATAATTTTTTAAAAAAGTTAAATAGGACATCATGGATCACGGGGTTGCTCTTCACTTCAGAAAAGAAGATTAGTAAACACCTCTTTCCATATTAAATATCCTTTCAGAAGCGCATTTAATGTTCATTTTTATCGCACCTGGTGCTGGCAGATCAAATGACTTTGCAGATTTTAATTAATATTTCACACCCGGACTTCATTTCTTTTTCTTTATTCCTTGCTTTGTCAGATTTGAAACTGGCAAAAGTATCAACATCACAGAGAAGAGAGGAACTGGAAGGCACTCCAGAGATAATCCTGAAGAGAGGAATTAAATATTGGCGTTTACAGCCTATTTATGTCTTGAGCTAGTTTTGCAAACATGAATAGCAGAACAAAGAATATGATAAGATAGCCCTTTGCTGTGCCTAGACACTACGGGGTATTCTCTAAGGACTTTCCCTTTGAATTCTGTCCCGCAAGAGAACAAGTAGTTTAAATGAGCGTCTTATACAAGATATTTGGAGCTGGAATCCGTACCTGCAATACAGCGGTACCTCTCATAACAAGCGCCTCACATAACAAGTATAAATTTCCAAGAAATCTTGCTTCACATAACAAGTTCCGCTTCACTTAACAAGCAAGCGCGCTGTGGGCACGCCTGCTACACAACCCTGACGCTCCGCATGGAGGCTCTTTAAAAGGGCAGCTGGCCAGCGCTGCTGCCTCTAACTGCCCCAAACTTGGGGGCAGTTGCCTGGGGGTGCCAAAGGCAGCTGCCCCTAACTGCCCCCATGTGCCCCCACCAGCCACCTTGAACCTCCAGCAGCAGCCCAGGTAAGCCTCCCAGGAAAAGGTCTTTGATTGCAACCACCTAACCATGTCTACTCAGAAGTAAGCCCCATAATTAAATGGGGCTTACTTCCAGGAAAGTGTCTTTGATTGCAGCCTCCTAATCATGTCTACCCAGAAGTAAGCCACATTGTGTTAAATATGGCTTACTCCCAGGAAAGTGTATTTAGGAGTGCAGCCTAAGTAGACTTCATAGGATCGTGCACATTGAATGCATGTTTTGGATTCAATTCCTGTGTTTTGTCATCATTTTTACATCCAGTTAATATTTTTATATGACTATTTTGGGAGTTGTGGAACCAATCGTCTGCGTTTCCTATGGAAAAATCTGCTTCACTTAAAGAGCATTTCACTTAAAGAGCAGGCTTCCGGGACAAATTAAGCTCTTTATGTGAGGCGCCATTGTATATACATTTGGAGAGAAAGGTTTACCAACTCTTTATTTGCTTTGTAAGAGTACAAAAATAAACTGTCAAAGGTTTTTCATTTATCATTTTTTTTTTGCATGATACCAAAAAGGTTGAGCTGCAGGATTTCTGCATGCAAGACACAGGCACAGAACAAGTTCTAGAAGTCAGCAATGGTTTCCTTGCTCCTCGATGGCTCCTTTGGTGACTGGAAATGCAATGACAGCTTGGGGGGGGGGAATCCAAAACCAAAATGCTGTCACAGTCCCCATAAAGTTCGAGAGCTTGTAAGTTTTATCCCCATCTATGAAGAACCCCACCATGCCAAGAAGAAATAGAATTGGTCACCCCTATGTTCAAAGATACGAGTAGAGTTGAAAAGTTGCAGGGGGATTGTTCAGATCAATCTGTTGCAGTTCTCAAACTTGGAGTTACAACCCCCAGTGGATAGACATTTGATAGAATTGTGCCCTATAGAAATTGAGACTAACCCCCAAATCCAGAGTAACTACGGGAGCACATAAAAGACTTTACGTGCACCCGTAGTTACTGCACCACCTAGTGGAAACCTATGGGAAATTCATATTGCAATCCAGAGTAAGTTGTTCTTATACCAGAGCAAGGACTCCCCATAGTTACTCTGGATTTTGCCCTAAACTGCATATCATATTTACTCACAAGTAGACAGGTGTGCTTTGAAAGGCAATACAAGAGGAAACAACACCACTGGGATGAATGCAAGGTGCCCCCCCCCCAAAAAAAAAAATCAAGAATGAAGTCCTTGCCCCTCCAAGCTAGCAAGGAAAATGTATTGAGTCCTACAAAAAGTGAAACTGAGTCACAGGTGAGTAAGCAGGATAACCATGTGCCTTCTTTTTCCAGGACCTGTCCTCTTTTTTAGACTTCTGCCTTGGAAAAAATATTCTTCCTTGTCCTCTTTTGCTTTGTGAGGAAGCAGTATGTACCCTAAATTTTATGTAATACTGTTATATTTAATAATAACATAGTGTTTAAATTAACCACTTGTAAGCAATAATGCTTTTTTTAGCTTTTATATTTTCACATCCTACCTATTTCTTGGGTGTCCTACATTTTGGCGTTACATTTTCAGTGTCCTACATTTTGGCGTTACATTTGGCGTTACATTTTCAGTGCATGTATGCACAGAAGTAATTCTCATTGTGTTCAATAGTACTTACTCCCAGGAAAGTGTTGTTAGAATTGCAGCCTTTGTCCTCTTTTGCATTTTGTCCCACATTTTGTCCTCTTTTGCAGTTAGGACACCTGGGGTGAAATCCAGAGTAACTATGGGGAGCCCTTGCTCCCAAGTAAGAAAAGGTTACTTTGGATTGCAATATGAATTTCCCATAGGTTTTCACTAGGTGGTGCAGTGAAAATAATGTCTCTTATGTGCAGGTGCACATAATGTCTCTTACATGCACCCGTAGTTACTCTGGATTGTGCCCATGGTCACGCTGCGAATAAGCCACTCATTTTACTTACGATTAGGTGACTCTGATCAAAGGTCAGGCAAAGGGGAATGCAAGGACACCAGATTGGTCCTGATCCAGGGTGACCATATGGCCAGAAATTTCCAGATTTGTCCTCTTTTTTAGTCTCCTGTCCAGGTGTCCTCCAAAAGGGCTTCATTGTCCTCCATTTTGGCTTCATTTTGGAAGTTTGCAATGGTGTGCAGTACCCCATCATGTCATATGTTGTTGGATTTGTATTGAAGAGCAGAATCCAATGCAAAAATTGGTTTTGAAATATCTCCTTCCTATCAAAGGTTCCAGCCAAAAAAGTAAATATAAAAATATGCACTGAGCTCTATGGGAATGTGAAAGTGCCCAATATCGCAGCTTTACTCGTGAGTAGGCAAGCATGCCATTGTCTGCCGGAAAGGCCAGGCTGAGAGGAATCTAAGACCTTGTCCTCCTTTTGAGGTTTGGGTTTCTGGTCACCCTTTCCCGATCAGATGAATACGGATTTCAAGTAATGATTCAGAATATGATCGTAAAAGAGGCCAAAAATCAGAATGTTCAGTAAAGTGAATTTTTTTCCAAGTCTTGTAAAGTTTGGTGGATCCTGACAGAGTGTCAATTTAAAAGTGGGACCCAATTCTAAAAGCGTGGGGAACAACTGGCCTCCAAATCTGCCATCCTAAATGGGGCCCAGACCCCAACTAGGGTCACCTCCAAGCTATCTAAATGTATCTGTTCCAGATTTGTACCCCAGAGTAGTGTGTCTTTGCCTGGCAGTGTTCAGTAGAAGGACATCTGGCACTGTCGCTCTGGCTCACGAAAAGAATCACTTAAGCTGCAGCTCCACCAATCTCTTTCCGGAGACGTTATTCAGAACGACATTAATGAAGTCCTGATTAAAAATGGATTTGGAGGGTATAGAGGTGTTCTTAATTTTACATGACTACAGGTCAGACTTCCGGAGAGAGTAGAAGCTCTTGCAAAGGGAAGGAGTTGTCCGCTGCATTCAAAGCGTTGTTCAAAAATGGCCTTCATGTACCACAGTAGCGACTTTGGACTGTGGGCAATTATGGTAGTTCTTGCACATTGCTAAGGCTGCCATTCCTCCTCCCCTTTCCAGGATTGGAAAAGAAAGAGAGGGATAGAAAGAAGCAGGGAGTATGGAGGAAAGGAGAGTAGTTTGCAAGACTGTCTCTTCCATTATCTTCCTTTTTGAGTGCAGGGCGTAGGGAAGATGGACGTATCCTGTCCACCTGAAGTGTTTACTATAGTATTTATTTATTTATTTATTTATTTATTCATTCATTCATTCATTCATTCATTCATGCATTCATTTCATATCCCACAGGAAGTATAGGAAGTATAGGGACGGTTATTGCTTTGGTAGTTCCATTAGTTTGGTAATTCCAGGAACATAAGTCATGATGGCATGGCCGCTTGCTTCCTACCTTCTCAACCAGTATAATTATAAAAATTCCATGAAATGCCACCAATATCTCCAGGAAACTGGAGGTGATGACAACTTTTCTTAGAACATTGCATTGCTTCAGTGGTGGGCTTCAGGGGGTTCTCACAGGTTCTAAAGAACCCTCTGCTAATGAGGCCTGGTTCTGGGAACTGGTTACTAATGGGACATAGAACCTGTTGTTAATTTAGGTTATTAGGACATAGAAGTTGTTAATTTACTTGAATCCCACCACTGCATTGCTTGCTTCCTACCTGCTCAACCTGTATATCTATGAAGATGTAATGGAATGTCATTGATACCTCCTGGAAACTGGAGGAGATGCCAACCTTCCATTACTTGCTTCCTACCTGATCAACCTATGTATCTATTAAGAACCCATGAAATGCCACCGATATCTCCAGGAAACTGGAGCAGACGGCAACCTTTCTTAGAACATTGCATTGCTCAGCAAATTGGGGAATTGGAAGAAATCAACCTTTACATTCCTGTCTCCCCAGCTCTGTTGCCCCCCCACGGATGGTGCCTATCAACTACAGCTATATTGATTTGCCTGTAGTGGTGTCACTTAAAGTTCCATGTTGGAAGCCGAGTGTCATCGATTTTCTTTGTCACTGTTATCTTGTCGCCCAGTAGCTGATAGAGAGAAGCAAAATTGTGTTACCAACCAGTATTATTTAGTTTTTGTTTTCAGTTCTGTGCCTATCATTAGATATCTTCTGATGAGTATCAGTTGGGTCTAACACTTCGGGAACAGGCACCCTTGACACTTGTCCTCAAGTGTGATGAGGATGGCTGATGATCCTGAAAACTCCAGCTTGGCACATCCCTCTTGTCTAGTGCCTAACAGGAGAAAGAGGTTATTTCTCAAGAGGGCTTTATGATAAATGACCCTTAGATGACCAACCCATTGACCGGCAATTATAATTTATGCAAATTAGTCTATTTTTAGATGGTCATCTAAGATGGTCATCTAGATGGTTAAATGCATCTGTCTGTGATTGCATTGGCCATAGCAACAAAATTATTTGGAGGAAGAGGGGAGATGGGAATAGTGCATGTTATCCATGGAGGATCCATAAGCCACAAGCAAAGTGGCTTTTCCTGCTATCTCTGGCATCCATGGGCTGTCAAGTCCAGGATATTGGATCCACAGATACTGTATTAGGCAGACTTTCAGTGCAATCCTAAGCATGTCTACACAGAAGTAAGTCCCACGGTGTTTAGTAGTAGTTACTCCCAGGAAAGTGTGCTTAGGATTGCAGCCTATATTACGAACCATACAGTGGTGGGATTCAAATGAACTAACAACAGGTTCTCTGTCCCATTAGTAACCAGTTCTTGGAATCAGACGCCCATTAGCAAAGGGTTCTATAGAACCCGTGGGAACCCTCTGAAGCCCACCACTGGACCATCCCTCCCATGAGAATCCCAGAGAGGACAAGTAGGTGGTACAATTGGACTGTATTCTGAGAGTCCTACTCACAACATTAAAACAAATTTCCAACACCCTAGTGAAATTTTCGGCCAGACACAATGGAGGGGCAACATGTTGTAGGTGTGTTGTTGTATGTTCTTTGAGATCTGGTGGACCACTGTAGGACGCTACACCAAGGTGAGCTCTTATGTCCTTATGGTCTGACCAGGAATGTGACAGAATACAATTAGATGGCTTCCACCAAGGTCCAGACCCATGGGTGTGTGATTTGGTTGCTGTTGCAAGCACTTGTATGAGGTCCTCAACAGTATGACTCTATACATTGGGAAGTTTGACCCTCCATCAGTCTTGAAAGACTATGGTATCATGCTCTGCGCTGCATATGCTGCATGTGAAGCACGAAAGCATGGGTTGGATTGTTATGGAGGATAGGCTGTTACCCAAGCAGCAGATCCCCCCTCTCCACGCCACTGAATTAGTCCCATGGAAAGGCAGAGCCAATACGATTGGATCCAGCTGGCATCGCAGAGCTGGGCTAAGGACAGGAGCTCACCCTGTCTTGTGGGGCCGACCCGGGTCTCAAGCCCTGGCCTGCTGGTTAACAAGCACAGTGACCTAACCACTTGCGCCCTATACCTATATATAAACACTACATGTAAGTTTGACCCTATATATAAACTTATCTGTCCATGACTGTATTTGCAGCAGCCATAGGCTATAGAAACAAATTATTTTTCACATCATTGTTTTGTAAACCATACAATTCACAGACTAGACAGACAGACACACTTGCGTTGTGTTAATTACACCTACTCCGTGTTTATCTTTAATCCCTGTCTGAATTTTGTCATTCTTAATTTTTTTAAAAACCCACTTTCCCTTCCCAAAGTACTTAAAAATTAGGTCGAAATGCAGACTAATTTTTTTAAAGCCCCCTTTTCCAGCCTGCTTGTCTCTTGCTTTCATCCACGGAAGATGTACTGTTAAGATTTTCTCTTGCTGCTGGCAAAAGAATAAAAAGGGGTTAGAGCTAGATTTTCATTCTATCACCTTGAAGATGCTATAAAGCGCTTTAAATATTCAAATTGCTCTCTACCTAGGGTTTTATCCTCCTTTTACAGAGATGATTATTAATAGTAAAGTTAATCTCTCGGAATGGGAACACGAATGGGGTTGGCTGGGACTCAGGAAACTGGTTGAGTCCTGACCCAGTTACAACAGGCTTACTCACTCTAGGGCCATTTTGTTCTCAAACCGTTTAGTGCTGGGACCCACTTTTTAGAATGACCATCTGTAGGGACCCACCAGATGTGATGTAATTAAAATTGAAGTGATGTTTTTTGGCCAGAACTGATACCATCAAGCAGGAAAATTCTTAACACTCCTATATCAGAAGACCAAATCAAACAAAAATCAATCAATCAATCAATCAATCAATCAATCAATCAAGTGATCACAATAATTTATTTACAATAATTAAATGATAATTAAATAATTAAATAATTATCTTCAAGCAGATCTTCAAGCATAGGCTCGACAAGCACCTGTCGGAGATGCTGTAGGAGAATTTCCTGCTACAGGCAGGGGTTGGACTAGATGACCTACTAGGTCCCTTCCAACTCTAGGATTCTATGATTCTTTGATTCTAATTTATTTACAATAATTCAGTCGCAATAATTTATAAGTTTAAAAAAATATTTAAAATAAAGCAAAACTCTCCTAATCCTCCCAGGCAGCTGATGATCTCTTTATTCTTGTTCAAAGCATGGTAGCCTGTTAAAAGTACAGATCTGTAACGTTTTCCTTAAGGCTGTTGTATGCCAGTATAGCATCAAAGTTAAAAATAAAATACACGTGAATGGGGTTCCTCCTGAAATTGGCTTGTGACCCACCTTGTGGGTCCCATAGCACAGTTTGAGGAACATTGGTTTGTAGGACAGAATTGAATTATATTGACCAGCTGGAAAAACTTTGTATTCTCATAGGGGCCTGTTGTATATGTTATTAGTTATTTATTGGAAGGTCACTAACCCTACAATCTGGAGTACAGCATGTAAGAGGTACTTACTCTGGATTGCTCTATGCATTCCCCATAGGTGGCACCAGTGATGGGCTCCAGCAGGTTCGGACCTACTCTATAGAACCGGTTGTTAATGTGAGATCGGACATATAAAGTTTAAAAATAGCCATTTAAAAGTGGCTGCCAGATGGGCATAGAACCAGTTGTTAATTTCTTTGAATCCCATCACTGGGTGGCACCATAATTGCATGGGTGTAAAAGGTCCTGTAGTTACTCTGGATTGTGCCCTATATGAAACTCATAATAAAGGGGCTGTTACTAAGTGATATATGGGTACAATCAGGCCCCCAGTTAGGCCAGCATAAGTCTCAGCATAAATCTTGTGCCAGACTGGGAGTGTCAGAAAAGACACTTCCGTGCCACTCTTGAGGGGTTAGGCTAGTGAACACATATGTTCTGGCCTCCCCACACCAACACAGGAATGGGAAGACAGGTGAGTTGTGCAAGCCTAAATGGGTTAGGATTAATAATCCTAATTTATTCAACCTAAATTGGTTGATTTGCCAAAATGCCAAGGGATGTGCCTATCATGTTGTTAGGGTAGCCGTGCTCCCTCCCATAAGCAGCAGCTTTTTCAACCATTGATGCACATAGCCAAATCTGCCCTCTCAGTTTTGCAAACCACCCAAAATTGGGTCAGAACCTTCTAATGATCCTAGACCAGTTTTAGATCCATTGGGATACAGGTCTCTTGCAAGGGGACCAGATGCCAAACCCAAAATTCCTGAAGCCCAAGGCCAAAATTCCTACCCGCTTAAAAAAAATGCCAAAAAATTATTTTTATTTTGTTTTTATATTTGATTTTTTTGTTTGTTTTTTGGCCATAACTTTTGATAGGAAAGTTAGATGAAAGAAAAATATCTGATTTTTGCATTGGATTCTGCTCTTCAATATGAATCCAACAACATATGACATGACGGTGTACTGCGCGCTATCGCAAAGTTCAAAAATGAAGCCAAAATGTAGGACAATGAAGCCAATGTAGGACACCTGGATAGGAAGCTAAAAATCTGGACAAATCTGGGTTTTTCCTGTCGTATGGTCACCTTGGTTGTGTGTTCCCTGATCATTAGGTGGATCACTGGTGTGATATAGAAAGTTGAACTAGATCAGTGGTGGGCTCCAGCAGGTTTGCACCTACTCTATAGAACCAGTTGTTAACGAGAGATAGGACAGATAACGTTTAAAAATTGCCATTTAAAAGTGGCTGCCAGATATGCATAGAACCCATTGTTAATTTATGGGCATAGAACCCAGGTTGTTAATTTCTTTGAATCCCATCACTGGACTATCTATAGATAGATAGATCTATCTATCGATGTATCGATGTATCTATCGATGTATCTATCGATGTATCTATCGATCTATCGATCTATCGATCGATCTATCTATCTAATCTACCTACCTAATCTAATCTAATCTAGGCTACCTCTGATCCAGCTGGGCTCTTCTGATGTAGCAGGGCTATTCTTATGTTTTGATGTGTTAAATGCAGAAAGTTATTTGTTGACTCCTTGGCATGTCCAGGTTCAGTTGAGGCTCTGTCTACCATGGAGGTACATCCTCTCAACCCAATATCCCCATCCTGATTGGCCAACATGTTCTATGGTTCTATGGTTTTTGGTGCCACCTGGCATGACGTTCTCACTACACACAATGCAAACATTCTGATCTTTCAATTCTGAAGCTGCCGATGGATTGCGATTCGTCCCTTTCTTTTGGGAAGGAACAAAATTGTGTTCCCCTCCTCTTTTATATATAAACATTGCACTTTGAGCATCGTGGCTCAGAAGCACCTGATGCCACCGGAAATCGAAAGGATTTACAGGCCGCATTTCCAATTCATGAGGTTGTCATGAAATCCAGTTCATTTCTCCCAATCCTTGCAATATAACACTTGAAAATCTCAAATGACCTTCTGGGATACTTTCAACCAAAGAAGCATCAAGGCAGCTTTCTGGTGGGATAGGAAGGCAGGGAAGTAGTTTACCGTCAGAGACGCAGCATTGCAAAACTTGACTGAGCCATGAATCAAGCGGAATCCGTTCTGGCATGATTGTCTGCTATCATCGGCAGGTGATTCTGATGCGTTTTTCTAGCAGGGAGGTTATGAAATATCACCGACAAGTTGATTGTTAAGGGTTTTAAGGTGGTTTTGGACCATGTACATTAGCTGCTTAATATCCAGGACATTGATCCGCCAGTGATTTTCATGACGGTCGTAACAAAGTGAAGGGAAAGAAGAGGCACAGTGAAGAGAGGCAGCAGAGCGAGGTTCCAAAATAGCAAGGATAATAACTGGGGCTAACTCTATTTATTTAATGAGCAAGATCAATGGTTCCCAAACTTTAGGAGCCTGCAGACCACTGAGCCCAAAATTTATATGGACCTCCTCCTCCTCTTCCTCCTCCTGCTCATCAAATCCTTTACAAATCATTCCCAATTCCAATCATCTGGTAAACTAGACACAGGTCCAGGAGCTGATGCGGAAACTGAACAGGAGGCAACAAGGTACAAGTGCCAACAATGGACACCTTCAACCATAACTGTAGCTGATCATCCTCAACCATAACTATAACCAATGTAGGGCTACTGAGTTCATAAGAACTATGAAGGGAGTAGCTGGTGCATGCTTTCCAAAGCATGAGTGAATGCCATTGGGTTGGCGGTTTTCAACTGGTGTATTGCGGCACATTGGTGCAGTCTGCAGGTGTCCCTTGGGAGTTTGGAGCACAGCATTGGAAATGGTGGAAAAGGAGGAGAGTCAGTCAATCTTCAGAAATAATCTATGTCTCCACAACGTAGGGGTGTCCGCATCTTCTGGACGACACTCTGTGTCAGTCAAGCAGGTTGAGGAGAGGGAACTGTCAACATTCCAACTGTCAACATTCAGTTACCGTTGAAAATATGGGAAGATGAGATGCTGGCAAAGGAGGATTTTTATTTTTTACTGATGAGTGTTGTTATATTGGACCTCTGCAATAGGGTTGCCATATGTTCTGAAAAACAGGGACAGTCCCAATTTTGGGAGATGTTCACGTACTGGCAAGTGCCGGAGAGTCCTCTGCTGATTTTGTGGAAGAGAATTTTAGCATCACTACTCTGCATGCAATAGCTTCAGGCTATTACTAGTTTATTACTATAGGCCAAGAAATAGAGCCACAGAAACTGGAAGAGGTTCTGGAAACTGGAGACAAAAACTCCATAAAAAATAAAAAAATATCATAAGCATCTCACAAGGATTTTACGGTAGCAGCCTTCAAGTGATGGAGTCACTACTGTGTATATCCTTCATAGGGGGTGAGTCATACGGACTCTAGGTTTTTAGTGTGCCGCTACATCGTAATGAGAAAAGTAGTTAATGGAAAGATAAAATGTTCAACATTTTTTACAGACCTTACAAATGCTGGGTGTTATCTGCCCTTTGTGACACGGCAAATGTCTCTCCTGTAATCCAATTTGGCCCGTACTCTCACCAGGGTTAGCTGGTTCACCTGAGTAATAGCTGTAGTAATGTGTTGTTTCAATGCCATTAAATCTTGGGACAGGGGCAGCACAAAGCCTTGTCTTCAACATAGCCCCAGAGGAAGTGCTGTTGAACTGTCAGTGCTATCCTAACCATGTCTACTCAAAAGTTAGCCCCATTGTGTTCAATGGGTCTTAGTCCTAGGAAAGTGCTTTTAGGATTGCAGCCACTGTGATAATGGACTGGGTTTTGGAGAAAACCCAGGAAGTTTTCTCTGTGCCTGTCACCATTAAAGTCAAAAATAAAATCATGTTTTCTCTCCTATCTTCTCTGTCCCAGTTTCCAATGTATACGTCCCCGGGAACCATAGAAGGGTCACCAGAGGGGATCCGTGGATCACATTTTGCTGAAGGGCCCCCTAAAAACTGGAGTAAGCCCAGGGGTGGGCCAGGCCCAACCTAACAACCGGTTCGCCAGAAGTAGGTGGGCCAGGCAGGGTCAGGGGGTGGGGCCAGGGTCAGGGGGCGGGGTCAGGGGCAGGCCGGGGTGGGGCAAGGGGTGGCCCCAACCCTGGTGCACTGCGACTTCACCTGCGCAAAGACGGAGTCGCGTCCTCAACAGGATGGGACTGCGCTTGCGTCAATGGTGAATGGCGCAGTAGTGGGCTCCTCGGGGGTGAACCGGTTCGCCTGTGTTTTGGCCCACTGCTAGCAACTGGATCGCTAGCGGTGGGCCAAAATTAACAACCGGTTCTATAGGACCGGTGGGAACCGGCTACAGCCCACCACTGAGTGAGCCCCAAGAGTTTAACCAGGGGTGGTCACCTGCATCATGGCATATGCCACTTCAAGAGAATCTTGAACATGTCACTACACCTTAATGTCACTCAGCATTTGACTTCCTAAGCATGTCTACTCAGAATTAAGCCCCATTGAGTTCACTGGGTCCTACTCTCATGAAAGTGTGTTTAGGATTGCAGCCTTAGGCTACAACCCAGTGCACAATTTCTTGGGAATAAGCCACATTGAATATAATGGGACTTAATTCTGGGTAGACATACTGTATTTACTCAAATCTAATGCTCACTTTTCTCAGGTGAATTTATTCTCCAAAATCAGGGTGCGCATTAGATTTGATGGTTAATTGGATTTGAGGTAATGTGATATTTTGAGTATAAGTATATGGTGCACATTAGATTTGTGTAAATACGATATATATGATTGTGCCCTTAATACTGAAATAGATCCCCCAACACAGGGGCATCGCCAGACTGGCACAACTGGTGCGAAGCACTCCAGGGTGATGTGCCATGGGAATGATGTGCTGATGGAGATTGACAGTGCTTCACAGGCCCCAGTGCTCTGGAGCCTCCCTCCCTGGGTGCTCCATAGAGAGAAGTTATCAGCCCTTCCCTCTGGAGAGTCCTAGCAGAGAACAAGTGTGCATGTGCAAAGTCCGCACATATGCACAGGCTCTTTCCCTGGGCGCTTTCCTCAGGGGAGCGCCTTCGATGCCATTACACATGCGCAGTCCGGGGGGCTGTACAGGAGTGTACAGGATTATAGTTATATGGTGCGCATTAGATTTGGATTATAGGTATATGGTGCAACCTGTCCCTCCCTCAGAGGGGTGCTTTGGCCAGATGCCACTGCGCAGTGGTGAACTTTGCACCTGCGCAGCTGGATCAAAGGTGCTCCCCTGAGTGACAAGCCCCTCAGGGAAAGATTTTGTGCATATGTGCGGACTTTGCACATGCATGCTGGTTCTCTGCTTGAGCACTTCGGAGGGAAGGGTTGGTCACTCCTCCCTATGGAGCGCCCAGGGATGGAGGCTCAGGAGCACTGGAGCCTGTGAAGCACTGGGGGAGTGTCAATCACCCTCAGCATATCATCCTCAGGGGTGAACTTCCAGGGTGGGAGGGCGATGCGTGTCCGGGGGTGACGCTCTCACCCCTGCACTGGGTGACATGCACACTCGTGTCACCCCTGCTCCAACATTAAGGGCAATATACCTAAGAGTGCCTGGAGTGCCAAAGACCAGGAATCATGGTGAGTGCTGTGGCCTCTTTGGGGCTTCCAAAGATATCAGACTGAATGCTGATGAGGCCAGAAAGGTGGCCTGGATGGATCTTTATCCACCCAAGAAAATCCAATTCCAAAGTCCATCAAAACCTTTTCTGCACAGCCCAGCTTCCTTGTGCCTGCCTCTTGCCTTGTCCTCTCAGCTGGGATCTCTTTGCAGATGATTTTCCCAAAGATAGTATCTCCACCAAGTTGGGCCACCTGGGCTTTGCCAGTCTTGTCATCCACCTCTATGTGTCCCACTCCCTACCCTGGTCTTCTTCACTCCCTCACTTCTTCACCATCCATCAGGCCTTCTTGGAGAGGTAGCAGATGCAACATTCTAGCGTCCACCCTATAAACTTTCTCCCTGGTCCATCAAGAAGGAGTGAGGGACTTCCTTCTTCCATGGTTTTGTCTGGCTTGCATTCATTGGGATCGGGATCATTCTGGTGGGGTGGCATTCCACTTTTCTACTTTTGAAAATGGATTGAGGCATGTTCCCCAACTCAGGAGTAAATGTGCCGCTCCAGGTAGGTTTCCGCAAGACTCAATACATGTTGACTATCAACGTGCCTTCCAAAAATTGGTTCATGACCCAGTGGGTTCTAAGTTACAGAACACTGTAATAATCTTTGACTGCTTTTATTTTTAAACCTCCTAGTCACAACACAGCTTAGTACAGTTTGTTTATTTTTAAAACATGTATCCGGCTTTATTTTATAAAAATAACTCCAAACAGTGAGCAGCCCAAAAAAAGAACAAAGGATTAAGTAAAAGACCAAAAAATAGTGCAAGATAAAACTGAAAATATCAGTGACAAGCTGGGGAAAAAATAGTTTCTAGGACAACGCATCATTAACTACACCATTAATGTATTACAGTGCAATTCTAACCATGTCTACTCAGAAGTAGGGCCTATATCCTAAAGTGAAATTAAGCCCCTTGCTCTGGAGCAGTTAAGATGACATTCCATAAGATAACACTAGAGGGTGATGTAACTTCATTGACCTGTAACTGCTATGGATTTTGCCCTAGGTCTCATTGAGGTCAGTAGTATTTACTCCCAGGAAAGTGGTTAGGATTGCAGCCATACCCTACAATCCAGAGTAACTACAGGAGCACGTAAGAAACATTACATGCACCCATAGTTACTGCACCACCTAGTGAAAACCTATGGGAAATTCATATTGCAATCCAGAGCAAATTGTTCAAGGACTCCCCGTAGTTATTCTGGATTGCACCCATAGGCTACAATCCAGAGTAACTACAGGACCTTTTACACCGACGTAATTATGGTGCCACCTATGGGAAACCTATGGGAAATGCACAGAGGAATCCAGAGTAAGTGCATCTTACGTCTTCCTATAGTTACTCTGGATTGTAGGGAGAGTGTATTACATCAGTATATAGATCAGTGTATTAAGCAAAAAACCAGTTTCTCCCTTGGAGAAAGTGCCACTGACAATAATGGGACTTTCTTCTGAATAGACATACATAGAATTGGACTTAAAAGTGCAATCCTATGTAAATTCTTCTGGGAAGATGGTTGGGTTGGCAGAGTATGGTTAGTGGGTAGAGGAAAACCCACTTCTTCTGCCTCCAACTCCCTGGTGTTCAAATAGATAAGTCGGATGGAATTGAAGAGAAACTATGGAGTAGAGGAGAGATATGAAATAATTATTGAAATCATATTTGGCACATTGTTTTAGCTGCCAGACAATCTTGGGAAGTTTTTGCCCATCCTTTTTCTATCAGGTTGTATCCAAAAGGAAATGCATCATGGCTACTCAACATGAAAATGAATGGGGTTGAATGGGATGTATCACTTCTCTGTTCATTTCAATGGGCAAGATTCTATGAATCCAACCCATAGTTCACACATGACATGACCTTAAAAAAATCCTAACCATGTCTACTTGAACATAAACCCCATTGTGTTCAGTGGGTCTTGCTTCCAGGAAAGTGTCTTTACTGTTCTTGCGCATGCTTTGCATGGAGAATCTGAATGTCCAGACTCAATATCTAGATGCACCTGACATCTTCCCCATAGAGTTATAATGCTTAATTGGAAGGAATGTAGCCCCCCATCCTGTGCCCAATGGGGGATGGACTTTCCTGGTAGTAGTTCCCATGGAATACAACAGAATTTACTTCTGAGTAGACATACCCTACAATCCAGAGTTACTACGGAAGCACGTAAGAGACATTACGTGCACCTGTAGTTACAGCACCACCTAGTGAAAACCTATGGGAAATTCATATTGCAATCAAGAGTAAATGGTTCTGACACCAGAGCAAGAACTCTCCGTAGTTACTCTGGATTGCGCCCATGGTTAGAATTGCATGATATAGAGTTTTTCAAACCATAATCCATTTCCGTGGTTGAGCTTTTTTATTCTATTTTCTTTCCGATTGCTGATCTCCGACTTTAGGAATATTTCATCTATAAATAGAGGCACCCAATAATTGGTGCACCGAACTTCCCTTATTATGAGACATGGGGTTTTTTTTGGGGGGGGGGGGGTTGCAGAAGTGGTGGAGAAAAAAAAAGGAAGAAGCAAAAACGCAAGGAACATTACCGAATATTACAATATAAATCCTGTTGAGACATTACAAATCCTCACATGGTCTGGGATGCATTTCAAATGACTAAGCCAGCAGGGAGGGATAATCAAATATGTCTCTACCAAGAAATAAAGTGTACAACAGAGACTATCAAAGAACCGGGGGTAGGAACAAGGCAGATTCAGGAGAGGGCATGACAAATAAACAGAAACATCTCCAACTCATTATGCTCCTGCCGTTTGCAGAAGGGCTGACTCCGTGATGCATTGCAGGGATGGTTTGCCAGAGGATAGCTGGAGACAGCTGGAAAAAAGGGGGTTGGGATCAGTTGGTGTTTAGAATTTATCAACCTGAGCATTATAGTTTAAGCCTAGTGTTCTTGCACATGCTTTGCATGGAGAATCTGAATATCCAGATTCGATATCTAGATGCACCCAACATCTTCCCCATAGGGTTATAATGCTTAATTGGAAGGAATGTAGCTCCCCATCCTGTGCCCAATGGGTGGATGGACATTTGCACTTAGAATCATAGAATCCTAGAGTTGGAAGAGACCTAGGAGATCATCTAGTCCATCCCCCTGCATGCAGCAGGAAATCCTTCTAGAGCATCCCCGACAGGTGCTTGTCGAGCCTCCAGCCACTTATTGGTCTTTGAGCAAATGGTTTATTGATGTCGGTTGCATGTGAACATATTTGAAACTATCTGTTGGCCAATCCTTAATAAAATATCTTAAGTTGTGTGATGCGTGTAATTAAATAAATTTATTCAATAAATAAATGGGAGACGCAAATTTAGGTGACTACTGGCCAAACATTTTATAATCTTGGTATTTTTTAATAACACCATCAACTGATCTGTAATTTCATGCAGGATGCAATGTAACAAATCACATTTAAATATCTATCTAAATACCATATTTACTCGAATCTATCGAGTACCCTATACTTATAGTCAAAATACCGTATTTGCTCAAATCAAATTAACCATCAAATCTAATGTGCACCCTGATTTTGGAGACGAATTTGGCTGGAAAATGTGAGCATTATATTCAAGTGAATACAATATATTAAATATATTCCATCAAGACGGTTCGTAACAGTCTATCACTTGCGGAGATACAGTATAATTACATTCTTCAGTTAAAATTTTTTTCCCATGAAATGGGTAGACCTGTTTTTAATTAATCAGTACAAAGATTTTGTAACTGCTGATATGTCAATAGTCTGTCTGTCTATCTATCTATCTATCTATCTATCTATCTATCTATCTATCTATCTATCTATCTATCTATCTATCTATCTATCTATCTACTTATCCAGCCTCTTCTTGAAATACAGTAGAATGAAAACAGTATGGAACGCTGACAGTTAGAACGTTGACTTTTGACAGTATGAATGAATAGAACCCTCAGCCTTCTCTGCCCCAGAGGATTGTGGGTCTAGAACCCTCAGCCAGCTTAATTGACACAGAATATGCAGGTGCCTTGCACACAAGTCTTTTATGTGGATAGAAAACCCAGTAGGGGCACGGCAATGATTGGTCCATCACCATGCCCACCATCCAGGATGCCCACTGCATGGAAGAAGATCCATCACAGGGATAATGTGCAGGCCTTCCACACCATGTGATGCAAACAATAGTGACATCACTGCAGTGGCACATCCATCCATATCCACCTGGTTGGATATCTGGAAAAAATTCCTGATGGTTCAGGTGGTTCGGCAGTGGAACAGATTGCCAAGGGAGGTGGTGGACTCTCCCTCACTGGGGATCTTCAAGCAGAGGCTTGACAAGCACCTGTCAGGGATGATCTAGGAGGATTTCCTGCTGCAGGCAGGGGGTTGGACTAGATGACCTACTAGGTCCCTTCCAACTCTAGGATTCTATGATTCTATCTTGCCAAGGTGCTTTTGGGGTCATGATCTGCACTTGATCTAAACTGAAGGGAAAGAAACAGGAGGGGGAAAAGCAACTGCCTGAATATTAAAGCTTGCAATAAATTATTAAATGTAGCAGGACAGAGATTCATACTTTAAAAGTCTGCAGAGCAATTATGGAAGACCCATAGAAACGATCAAAAAAGAACCATTTTGCCTTCCTATTTTTTTCCTCTGCATTCCTCATAAATGCCTAGAGGTGCTTCTCATTCCATCGCACTGATTTGTAGAATACGCAAAAGCCCCAAAGGCCTTCGGATCAAGCAATACAAACCTTTACATAAAGATTGGGCTGTTCAAGTAAACAAATGCCCTCCAGGGTCTCTAGAACACAATGGACACGATTCACCCCAAGTCAAAAATGTTTCTAGTCTGTGGATTCTCGCACAAGAATTAAAAGAGAGTTTAAAAGCTGGATCTGCACTATAATTTTGCACCATATGAATTTTCCTTGTGTGAGGCTGCAGTTTGTTTTGTTGCACTGTCCATGAAATTGTGCATAGATTGATATATAACATGATGGTATCATTCAAAAAAATCAATATTTTAAAAGTTTTGGCTAGTAGTGGTATAACACACAACCTCGCACATGTCACCTTGTATGGTACGTACCCCCTAGTAATGCTACTACACAAAAAGACATATGCTGTTAATAATGCTCCAAAAGAAATTCTTTATTCATAGTTTCTCATTCTTATTTATTTATTTATTTATTTATTTATTTATTTATTTATTTATTTATTTATTTATTTATTTATTTATTTATGACGGCTGTGGGTGGCACAAGTGGTAAAGACACAGTGCCTGTTAACCAGCAGGCCAGGGTTTGAGACCCAGGTTCCTACAAGACAGGGTGAACTCCTATTCTTAGCTCCTGTGCAATCCTAAAGGCACTTTCCTGGGAGTAAGACCCATTGAACAAAATGGGGCTTACTTTTGAGTAAACATGGTTAGGATTGTGCTCTTAAGTCAACTGGGCTGATGTCCTGCAATACCCATTCTAGCCGTTGTGCTGGTGATGACAGCTTGCAGAAGAGAGTGAGCTGATGACTCCCTCTTCCAGGAAATTGCTTTGCTGGCCCATGGAATTGGGGTGTCCATGTCCATAGAAGGTTCCACCCAACCACTGAACACTATAGCGCTGGTGGCAAAAGTGGGATGGGTTGGCCAAGATACATGTGAAGTTGTTGCTTCTGGTATTGTATTTACAAAGAAGAGTGTCCACAAGTACTTGCTGTGCCATTGTGGGTCCTATTAAGGGATGGAGTGTGAGGTTGCACCATCATGGTCTTTCAGAAAGCTGGGATGTGTAATGCACCATGGTAAACACATTGAAATACTTTGGGTGCAATCCATAGTAACTACAGGGAGTCCTTGCTCCAGATTTGCTCTGGATTGCAATATGAGTTTCCCATAGATTTTCACTAGGTGGTGCAGTAACTACAGGTACACGTGATTTCTCTTATATGCTCCCGTAGTTACTCTGGATTGTTCCCACAAACTCCAAAACTATCTGGCACTTGGGATCATTGGTGCACTATATATTGCGTCCTTCACTCATTTATTGCCCAAGCTAACTCACGATGTTAGACCAAGCTAACTTCCAAAATCCTTTCAACCATCTGTAGCTCATATTCCATTATCATGATGTTTCAAGAAGAACATCATCTCCAAAGCCTCAAAGCTTATACCAGGTCCATGAATCAGCAAAAAGCAAAAAGGTACCGTGATATCATTTTTCCCCCCAGTAGCAGTGAGGAATTACTTTAGCACCAACAACATGCTGGAAAGAAAATGTATGTGTACTTGTGAATTGTGAAATGGATCCTACTGTGACATGAAAATGGGTGAAAAGGATTTGAGCAACGCAGCAACGGTCCAAGGGAGATGGTTGCAAAGCAACATCTGTGCAAGATCTATATCCAGGGTGAGTGAGAGGACAGGGTCCCCTTGTCCACAACCAAAAAAAGCGGACAAGACATCCAAGAAAAATGTAGGATGTGACAATATAATAGCTAAAAAAACTAATGTATATTGCTTTCAAGTGGATAATTTATACTCTATATAGCTCATTATTAAATTTATATATAGAATCTGTTTTCTCACCCTCCATGGGTGGTGTGTGTATGTTATCCTCAATCTCGGGTCTTCTACCAGAGGTCTGGGAGTTTGAGGGTTTTGCGCGATATCTTAGCTGTTCCTAGCAATGCGCTTTTCTGGATCGAGTGTTCTGATGTCCTTCCTGGAACCTGTTGGAGCCATTCTTCCAGCTTGGATGTCACATCATATAGTAACCGGTTCATCATCATATATTAGTAACCGGTTCTCAGAACCAGGTGCTCATTAGCAAAGGCTTCTATAGAACCTGTGAGAACCCCTTGAAGCCTACCACTGGCTGTGAGCCTCCGTTCAATTAAGTTGAAAAGTTACATAGAGCTAGGATGGAAGGAGGTAATGTCAACCCCATAACCTTCACCCACAACTCCATAAACTTCATCCAAATTTGGATCCACACAAAGACAAGGCAGTGCTACCTGGCAGCGTCCAGGAGCTACACTCGAGGTGTGACAGCTCCCACCACCCGCCATGTAAAGCACTTTTGAGGGTCCCCAGTGACAAGTATTACATAAGCTGCAACTGTTGTTTTTGTTCTTCCGATTTCTGGAAGAAGAAATTTTAAAAAGGTTTTTGCATGTTGAGCAAATGCCCCATTTTCTGGCCCAGATCACTCCATTACAAAACGTGGCACTAAAAAGTGAGATGTAAAAAATACAACTGAGATCCAGGGTGTCGGAATTAATCAGCACATTGAAGAAAGTTCGGGCAGGGACACTTTGTTCACCCAAGGAATTTCCCACCCTACTCAAAAAAGGCATTAAAGGAGATTCAGGCTCCATTCTTACCTGGGAGTAAGCCCATTGACTATAATGGGACTTACTTCTGAGTATCTGTACATAGGATTGGGCTCCCAGAGGTCAGGGTGACCATATGTCACGACCACAAAAGAGGACAAGATCCCACCAAATGTAAGACACCCATGGAAAACATAGGATATAACAAAATAAAAGCTACAAACACTCATATTTACTGCTTTCATGTGGTTAATTTAAATACTTATTATTAAATTTAAAACTATTACATGTAATTGATTAATTCCAAGAAGGATACATGCTGCCTTCTCACAAGGAAAAGGAGGACAATGAAGATTTTTTTCCAGGTCACAAGGCTAAAAAAGAGAACAGGTCCTGGATAAAGAGAACATATACTCACCCTGTTTAGAGTGCAACAGAATTGCAAAAATCAGAATTTTTGTTCACTATTGTTGTTCACTATTGTTCAGAATGTTGTTCACTATTGTTCCTTTTACTGGGGTTTGGTGCTGTCCTTTCCAACTGTTACCATATATCCTCTTTTTCCAGGACATGTCCTCTTTTGTAGCCTTGTGTGCTGGAAAAAATCTTCAATGTTCTCCTTTTCCTTGTAAGCTGGCAGCATGTAGCCTTCTTGTAATTAATAAATTACACTGAGAGGCCACTGCGTCCCTTCCAACTCTAGGATTCTATGATACACTAAAGGACGCTTCATTCCCAAGACTGAAGGGAGATTTGTTCAGTGATTTGTCTGGGAAAACTGTAACGATAGGGCTGTTGATCATGTCAGCCAAACTTTGAATCAAAAGTTTGCAACAATATAGAGGGTGTCGTATTTGGGGGGAGTGTTGACAACCCAAGAGCAGGGTGACCTCTATAATCCCGGATTTGTCCTCTTTTTTAGTGTCCTGTATGGATGTCCTCCAAAAGGACTTCATTGTCCTTCAGTTTGGCTTCATTTGGAACTTTGCAATGGTGTTCAGTAACCCATCATGTCATATGTCGTTGGATTCGTATTGAAGAGCAGAATCAATGCAGAAATCGGTTTTGAAATATATCCTTCTTATGAAACATTACGGCCAAAAAACTAAAACTAAAAATATGCATTGTGCTCTTTGAGAAAGTGAAAGTGTCAAGTATCCTGGCTTTACTTGTGAGTAGGCAAACATGTCATTGTCCGACAGAAAGGCCAGGCTGAGAGAATCCAAGAACTTGTCCTCCTTTTGAGATTTGGGCATCTGGTCACCCTGCCCAAAAAGAACACTGGAAAGAGGCTTCTATTTTCCCTCTTTGCAGTCAGATGTCAGAGAAAGTGGACAATCTCCTTTAGGTGACTGGCAACATTCACCCCCTATGGCCGGCCTGAGCGTGTAGATATTGACGAATCATCTGCAGCTGTCAACACCAAATCCTAACAGGGCAGCAGAGGCCTCTGTCAGTCTTGAAAGACTATGGAATCGTGCTCGGTGCTGCATACGAAGCATGAAAGCCGGGGTTAGATTGTTATGGAGGATAGGCTGTTACCAAAGCAGCAAATCCCCCCTCTTCACGCCACTGAATTAGTCCAATGGAAAGGCAGAGCTGATACGATTGGATCCAGCTGGCGATTGGATCCAGCTGGCGTCGCAGAGCTGGGCTAAGGACAGGCGCTCACCCTGTCTTGTGGGGTCGACCCGGGTCTCGAACCCTGGCCTGCTGGTTAACAGGCACAGCGTCTTAACCACTTGCACCACCCTCAGCCCTAACAGGGCATGAGCTTGTCATATATGAGCTTTTAAGTCTGTTTTGTGGGAATGCTGAACAATAAACCTATATGAAGGAAGTATTAAAATTATATGCTAACACTTGAGTTAAGGCTGGGCTTATTTGACTGGGAAGATTTTTTTTTAAATATAGAGAAACCTGAATAAAGTGGGCTCCTTTGAGCCATGTGGTTCCCTGTGAACAAGGTGACCAGATGTTATAACTTCAAAAGAGGACAAGGGTCCCCAACATCGGTAAAATGTAGGACATCAAAGAAAAATGTAGACCATGCCAAAACACATGCTAAAAACACTCATGTTTATTGCTTTTATGTGGTTAATCTAAATTGGGGTGTCCAAACTTTTTGTCATGAGGGCCATATCATATCTCTGACACTGTGTGGAGGGCTTTATTTATATTTCAAATTTGAATAAATTTACATATAAGAGTATATTAGAGACAGATCCAGAAGATTAGAAATCTTGTCCAAGGGACAGATAGAGGGGTCTTGCTCCAGGCTCCATTGAGGCTCACCATGGGCTGCATCTGGCCACAAGGCTGAGGTTTGGACACCCAGATCTAAATTCTATATTACCAGTGGTGGGAGTCAAATAAATTAACAACAGGTTCTATGTCCATCAAACAACAGGTTCTATGTTCCATTAGTAACTGGTTCTCAGAACCAGGCGCTCATTAATAAAGGGTTCTGTAGAACCTGTGAGAACCCCTAAGCCCACCACTGTATTACCTATTATTAAATTTGAAACTATTACATATAATTTATTAATTACAAGCAGGCCACATGCTGTCTGCTCAAAAGAAAAAAGATTTTTCCAGGACATAAGGCCAAAAAGGAGGACATGTCTGGAAAAAGAGGACATATGATTATTCAACTCATGACCCCTTCAAGCACCTACCAGTATTCTGAGACTCCCCAAAACCTCATTCAGAAATGTAAGGAGCTCCAGAAACAGGGTGATCATATGTCTTTTTTTTCCAGGACATTTTTTTCTCAGAAAAAATTCTGAGATTAGCTCTTAGGGCAGTGGTCAGGGAACAGGGGTAAATTACCCCAAAAAGGGTAAAAATGAAATTTCTGGGGTTAATGGAACAATATAGGGGAAGCAAGGAACACTAGGGAAGGGATGGGTGCAGGGTTTGGTGGGGGTAACGTCGGTGTAGCAAGGGGGTAACGTCAGCATATCTAAATATATTTTGGGGTAAAGGGTAAAAAAGTTCCCTGACCCCTGCTCTAGGGTATTTGATGCCACATGGTGCAAATACTACATAGACGTGCATGCCCAT
Organism: Cryptoblepharus egeriae; assembly: GCA_030015325.1. Lineage (NCBI taxonomy): Eukaryota > Metazoa > Chordata > Lepidosauria > Squamata > Scincidae > Cryptoblepharus > Cryptoblepharus egeriae. Next base: position 25,064,764 of record JAREYC010000011.1, read on the forward strand.
TAAGATAACCCCCATTTTCTTGGCTTCTCTTTACAGGACTGAAACGGAGTTACACATGCAATATCTGCAACGTCACTCTCAACTCCATAGAACAGTATCATGCACACTTGAAGGGCTCCAAACATCAGACCAAGTGAGTAGGTTAAACAGCTGGCTGGCTGGCTAGTAATGGTGGGTTAGTGAGTAAGTACGGCTGAACTTGACCTAAGACCAGGGTGACCAGATGACTGGAAATTTCCGGATTTGACCTCTTTTTTAGTCTCCTGTTTGGGTGTCCCCCAAAAGGGCTTCATTATCCTCCATTTTGGCTTCATTTTGAAATTTTGCAATAGTGTGGAGTACCTCATCATGTCATATGTTGTCATATGTACTGAAGAGCAGAATCCAATGCAAAATTGTTTTGGAAATATCTCCTTCCTATCAAACATTATGGCCAAAAAACTAAAAATTAAAAATGTGCACTGAGCTCTATGGGAAGGGAAAGGGCCCAAGTATTGTGGCTTTGCTCATGAGTAGGCAAATGCGCCATTTTCCTCCAGAAAGGCCAGGCTGAGAAGAATCTAAGACCTTGTCCTCCTTTTGAGGTTTGGGCATCTGGTCACCCGGCTGAAGGACAACTATATATCTGAAGGAAGCGAAGTGGGTTTCCATAAGTGGCACATCTCCCAAGTTGTGTTGACATTTGCCTGAGAAGGTGACAATCCAGGTGTAACACTGGATCTCTGGAAAGAAACCTCAATTTCCCGAGGCTTCTCCTTCCTACCTGGACAGGACTCATGTGGTAGGGAGGGGGAGAACAAATATCACATATATTATATTACACGGAGAGCCCAGGGGTGGGCAGATGCCAGTTCGGGCCTACTTGCCTGAACTGGATCTTGCCTTTTCCCTGCCATTGGCGAACCGCCAGCGGCAGGGAAAGGAAAAAGAGGGTGGACCGGTTCGCGCCGGCCGCCATCTTTCCCCCCCCCCGCGTCTCCTCCTGCTGGAGGAGGCACGTGCTATGTGCGCCTCCTCCAGCAGGAGGAGACGAGTGTGTCTCCTCCAACTGGAGGAGATGTACTGCGCACACGCCGGCCAGTACATGCGTACTGTATCTCCTCCAACCCTCGGGTCGGCGCATGCGTACTGTCTCCTCCAACTGGAGGAGACGCATTGCGCATACACCAGGGGTTGGCGCATGCGCAGTGCACCGGGATTGGGGTCCACCCCTAGCACCGCCCCCTGACCCCGACCCTGCCCCGACCCCAACCCCCAACTTCCGGCGAATTGGATCTTGGGGGAGGCTCAGCCCACCTCTAGGAGAGCCCAATCCGAAAGCTCACTACTCAGAAGCGAGTCTCATTGTAATCAATGAGGTTTACTCCCATGAAAATATGGCTAGGATTGCAGCCTCACTTAGAGAAAGGTAACTGGGGCATAATGAAATAGGTAAGTTGAATTAAAAAAATAGATGACATTTTAAGATCAGTTTGGTACGGCACACCCAGTATGATGAGACTGTAGGGAACACTTGTAGAAAATAGATTTTTCCAATGAATTGGTAAATTTTATTCATCATTGGTGGCCTAATTCTTTTCTAATTGAACAGAGGGATTTTGGTGGGTGAGATTCAACCAGGTGGGAGAGATTCAACCATGTGGTTCTCCACCTTCATCCTGAAGCAGTTGGGCAAGGCTCTACCAGGCAGGGCTGTACCACCTGTTTTTTTAAAAGCATTTTTCAGATAGTGGGTAGGTCACCATTAGGTGGATGACAAGCCAATCTCACTTACGTCCCCATTAATTTCTCTGTGTATTTTATGTTTAATATATTGTTTTACTCTAATCTAACGCTCACCTTTTCCAGCCAAATTCAGTCTCCAAAATCAGGGTGCACATTAGATTTGATGGTTAAGTGGATCTGAGTAAATAAGATATTTAGATTATAAGATTTGATGGCACATTAGATTTGCCATCATTGATGGCATATTAGATTTGAGTAAATACAGTATTAGACTTGATGCAGCTCCTTATGGAGCTGCGGAGTGTAGCAATCATTTGCTTGGTAGTGGTAACCCTTAGATGACCAACCAGATCCATTGACCAGCAATTATAATATATGCAAATTACGCTATTTTTAGATGGTCATCTAAGGGTTTTAGAAGGCTCTTTAAATAATTTAAAAAACTTATTATAAACTTTTAATTTACTTGATTTTGTTGTATGAGCTGTTTTAAATGATGTCTCCCATCAACGCTCAAGCATCAGTGATGCTTGATGATCCCTACAATCCAGAGTAACTACAGGAGCACGTAAGAGATATTTAGGTAGACGTAGTTACGGCACCACCTAGTGAAAACCTATGGGAAATTTATATTGCAATCCAGAGTAAATAATTCCTACACCAGAGCAAGGACTCCTCATAGTTACTCTGGATTGTGCCCGATTCTCTTTTAGTCATAAGAGCACTTCCAGGTCAATGACATTACTTCCAGTGGGTCCACACATAATATTATTCTAAAGCCCCAATGCTTCTTCAAAGCCCCACCTTCTTCAATAGTTATATATATATATATAAAACTATATATTCCAGATTATATATATCTGGAAGGCTTTTCTGCATCTGGACCTTGAGTCTTCCTCTACTCAAGTCTCCTTTTCTGGGAGCGCCTTTGTCTTTCATAAAGCAAAGCATGAAATGTGCTTACAGCCTTCCCCTTTTGCTCTTTTAGAATGAAATAATCTGTATTTTCTTAGCAAGGCCTTGAAATTTCCTCTGTGCCTCAACATCTATAATCAGCATTTATAAAAGACCTTGAATTGCATTTTTTATAACTTCTGTTCTGAAGTCCATGATTTTTGTTCCTCTATTTTTTTTGTACATCCAAAAGCTGCAGATGCTCTGTTACTAACCACCCACTCCTATGAGGGTCCACCAGAATGAACATCCTGAAAACACATCCTTTATGGTCCTAAAGGATCTTTAATGTCCTTTATGGGTGTTGCAGAACTGTTGAATTTGAGCAGTTTGGGGTCTCTTCAGGGTAGAGGAACACTTGTTCATATGTTACTCTGTGTAGTGCTCCAGCCTGCTCAGTCAAACTTCAAACTTGGCATCCATCAGTCTTGAAAGACTACGGTATCGTGATCGACACTGCATGTGAAGCACGAAGGCCTGGGTGGATTAATATGGAGGATATGCTGTTACCCAAGCAGGAAATCCCCCCTCTCCATGCCACTGGAATAGTCCAATGGAACAGCAAAGCCAATACTATTAGTTCCAGCTGCGTCACGGAGCTGGTCTAAGGACAGAAGCTCACCCTGTCTTGTGGGGACCCAGGTCTTGAACCCTGGCCTGCTGGTTAACAGGAACAGTGTCTTAACCACTTGCAGCACCCACAGCAAGGTATTCAGATCTAACCCTACAATCCAGAGTAACTATGGAAGCACGTAAGAGACATTTATGTCGAATACGTAATACAAATACGTAGTATTTACAGCACCACCTAGTGAAAACCTTTGGGAAATTCATATTGCAATCCAGAGTACTTGTTCTTACGTTGGAGCAAGGACTCCCCGTGGTTACTCTGGATTGCGCCCTATGTCAGCTATTTAGCTGGCACAGTAACATGTAGCCACATTAAAGATGGCAGACCCAAGACAGGGATTAGAATGGAGAACTGTTCTGCCACCCCTGCCTTCTCATGTCCAATCCATCCTCTGTTCTGCCCTTATTCTGCCCAGAAACCCTCCTTTCCCCTTCCAGATGGTGGCTGAATGTCCACCAGCCACCTTCCCCATGGCCATCTGCTCCCTGGCATAAATCTTTCCCCAGGACACAGGTCTTCCCTTATTCACTGAGTGCTGAAAAGCACTTTCACAATGCCAGAAACGCAGTCTGGAACCCAGAAATGCAATGACAGAACCCGGACGGGGCTCAAAGTCTTCCAGAGATGGGGAAGATCTTCTTCCACTTATTTTCTTTGGAATTAAAATTCTTATCAATGCTCCTCAATTGTAATCTCATCACTAATTCATCATGGTTTAAATTTTGGTGAACATCTCCTGGTGGCACTTAATAAAGTAGAGGAAATGTGGTTTTATCAAATTCATCAGCAAGTACGTTCACAAATTTAATTAGGAATGACAGAGATTTTTCCCTGCCAATGGCTTTGATCCATCCTCTTCCTTCCTGTTCCTGACGCTTCCTTTAGAGTTGAGAAATTAGACCTTCAACAGATTGAGTTAACTGTTTGCAATGAATTGGTGGAGAACAGAAAGCAATCTTCAAGTGATGATGGCCCTGGCAATATATTGATTTAAATGATTTCTCCCTGCAAAAAAGCCTCAGAATATTAAAAATTCCACACTTAACATTGAATTAAAGCAATGCAGGTATTAAAATTGCCGAACAGTGAGACTGCAGTAAAAGGAAAATTGAAAGTGGAGGGCCTGCAAGAATAAAAACCAGTCATCCATTAAAAGCAGCAAAGAATAAAATTGTCTGCGTGTTGGCACCACAAATCAAGGCAAAGAGGTGCCAACTGTTAAATCGCAGTGGTACAAGTCTAGAGAGGGAAGATCCATCAGGAGTGCCTACTGATGATGGTTACTCTATACTGCCATGTTTGGTGGCAGTCAATTCTGGAGAGCAGAGTTGGGAGAGAAGGGTGCCTTTCCCTTGTGCTTGTGGGCAGAGTAGTACCCATTAGCTTTTAATTAGCTATTATTATTTTTCCATTTTCTTTGTAAACCACTTTGTGAACTTGTTAGTTGAAAAGCGGTCAATAAATACTGTAGACAGATAATAGATTATCCCAGTGCCCAGGATATGACTACATTACATGGCGTTGTGATATCATTACTGAGTTCTACTTGGAGGAAGGGGTGCTCACCACCCCTTCCTTCTCCATGAAGTCTGGGAACCTCCATCGGGAGGGAGGTCAGCACGCAAAGCCAACTTGTTCCCCATCATAAATTGGAATCTTTAACCCTTCGCCAACCTGCTTGAGCCACATCCAGCTGTATCAGATTTCTGAGCCGACACTGAGCTCTGTTCCTTTGCACTTCCAAACGAAGGACAGATACTGTTCTGCAGCCTCTCTAAAGGGGCCTCTAATATGGGTCCAATTTATTTTCTCATTAATATTATCAAAATAACTTTGAACTCCGAGAATTGAATTGGCAGAGCACCAGCCAGACAAGGGCTAAAGGACTGGGAGAGATTGAAGGCAAAAATGCAGATCATGCCGGCAGCTGTAAAACCAAGATATACTGCTCAGGCCCTCTTTGCTCTCATTGACCCAAGCAAATCACAGTGGTAAAGGTCACTGGCTGGACAACATACAGCCAGTTGGTCACACAGATTGCACAGATATGCTCATTTTCTAGGCCAGTTATTTTCAACCAGTGTGCCATGGCTCACTGATGTGCCATGGATAGTCCTCAGGTGTGCCGCGGGAATTTGGCGATTGACAATAATTAATAGGAAATTGGGGGATTTGAACAGTCTGGTGTGCCTTGTCAATGGTAAAACAACAAAGGTGTGCCTTGACAGTTTCAGTGCCTTGTTGGTGTGCCGTGAGATGAAAAAGGTCAATGAAGCCAACTCAAACTTGTTGGGCACTTGGGAACACAAAACATTTAACACTAATCCCAAATTTTAATCCTTCCCGTTATACAATATTATAGGGAGCAATCCAGAGTAACTACGTGGAGTCCTTGCTCCGGAGTAAGAATAAGAACAATTTACTCTGGATTGCAATATGAATTTCCCCTAGGTTGTCACTAGGTGGTACAGTAACTACAAGTGCACGTATTGTGTGGATTGTAGCCCATAGGTGAAATCCAGAGATACTATGGGGAGTCCTCGCTCCAGAATAAGAACAATTTACTCTGGATTGCAATATGAATTTCCCATAGGTGGTGCATGAATGAATTTCCCATAGGTGGTCCCATGAATTTCACTAGGTGGACTACAGGTGCACATATTATCTGGATTGTAGCCCATGGGTGAAATCCAGAGTAACCATGGGGAGTCCTTGTTCTGGAGTAAGAACAGTTTACTCTGGATTGCAATATGAATTTCCCATAGGTTTTCACTAGGTGGTGCAGTAACTATGGGTGTACATATTGTCTCTTACGTGCTCCCGTAGTTACTCTGGATTGTAGCCTTAGAAGCCTCCAAAAGGCAATTCTGGTTTTCAGTAAAAAATTTAAATGTCTTTTTATGGCTTCTAATGTGTGGTACCCAAAGCTATGTACCCTTTGGTAACCTTCCCTCTTAGCTACGTCATTGCTGAGGCACTCAGCGCAAGTAGGACTAGCTCCATCCAGATGTCCCACAAAAGTATTCTTCATCTGGATTTGCAAAGAATACAATGTCGGGATATTCAAAGATATGACAAACAATATCACATCCATGAATACCAGGTCAGGATATTCTCAGAAGATATTAGTGACCCAGTCCTGTCCTATATCAATCGTATCCTGTGCAGCTGTTCCAAAAATATATGCACTGTATTCAATGGAATGGCTAGGAGGGATGGGAAAAATAATTTAAATACAATGTAGGTCTCTCAGGCTGCAATTGGGCTGGCATAAGTCTCAGCACATGTTCTGTGCCGGCCTGAAGGTATCATAAAAGTGTTGTAAGGCACACTTCTGCATCACTCCAACTGGGTCAGGCCAGTGCACAGACATGTACTGGCCTCCGCACATCACCACAGAAATGGATAGACAGGTGAGTTATGATAGACTAAGGGTACAATCCAGAGTAACTATGGGGAGTCCTTGCTCCGGAGTAAGAACAATTTACTCTGGATTGCAATATGAATTTCCCATAGGTTTTCACTAGGTTTTCACAATGTCTCTTACGTGCTCCCGTAGTTACTTTGGATTGTAGCCTAAATGTCATAGGCTTGCACATGTCATGCACAACCTTGCACCAGCCTGGAGGATATCTTACAAACGTGCTATAAGGCACTCCTGCACCACAGTATGGGGAGTTAGGTCATCGCATAGATAAAGAGGTGGGCTGAGCCTCCCCTAAGATCCGGTTCGCTGGAATTTGGGGGGGCGGGGTCGGGGGCCAGGGTCAGGGGGCCGGGCTAGGGTCAGCGCATGCGCGATGTGTCCCCTCCAGTTGGAGTACGTCTCCAACTCCAACTCCAGTTGGAGTGTGTAGTGCATCTCCTCCAGTTGCAGGACACACACTCGTCTCCCCCCCGAGGAGACGCGGGGGGGGGGGGAAGATGGCAGCCGGTGCGAACTGGTCTGCCCTCTTTTTCCTTTCCGTGCCGCTGGCGGTTCGCCAACGGCAGGGAAAAGGCAAGATCTGGTTCTGCATCTGCCCACCCCTGCATAGATGCCACTACAGGAACAGGGAAAGGGGTGAATGGTGCTGGATATCCCAACATAGGGATTTCAGAAGAGTGAGGAGACAGTAAGAGAGGGTATTCTTGGGGTGGGAAAAATGTAATTTTTTCCAGCCCCCAGAACAGTGTCAGAGAACTGTTTGCACACCCTTGCAAACACAACTGTTTGCACAAACCTGCCAAAAAAATGTTTGCACACCCTTAAGCTTGAGCAGTGTTGGCAAACCTATGGCACACATGCCGGAACGGGCACTCAGAGCCCTCTCTTGCTGACCTCTCTGCTCAGAGCCTCCTTTGACATTCATCCCAAAGGCAGAGAGGCAATGTGGAGGAGTGCGCTGATGAAGACTGGGTAAGGGGAGAAGCAGATGATTTGGCAGGTGAATCACCAGGTGATCTTGTGCCAGGTCTGCACAGGCTGCAATGATTGAGTCATTGGCTAACCAACTTTTCCAGAGACAAAATCTCCCAGAATGGCACAAAATTGAGCCGAAGGCCTCGCGATTCTTCGCATCGTTTTTTGAGCATGCGCCATTTGTTCTCATTTCAACCCTTACAAGCAGCCTAGTTTCTATGGGAACCGGAGGTAAGTGGATGGAGTGGAGTTGGCGCTCCACTAATGGGGTCACCCCGATGTCGAAAACAGTCCGAGGAAATCACACGTCAACCCCTTTCCTTCCTTTCCGATGACAGGCAGTCGGCGTCCAATTCCCCAGGCCCTGTCCCAATTTCTGCTTGATGACATGGTTACAGGGTAGGACAGGAGAGAGGAAAATCCAACCTGGAACATAGCTGTGGGTCAGAGGACCAGTGATGTGGCCACCTTGAGCAACCAGTTAAAGGCACTGTTTAAGGCCAGTTTGGGTTCAATTTGTAATGCTTTTGGATTTTCTTTTTGAATGCATCAGGGATTGTTTTTGGACATGTTACTGTACAACCAAGCAATGATTTCAATTTTTGGAGCATTGATTGTGAGCATAGCAGGCTTTTGAGCATGGCAGAGCAGCTTCGGTACAGTATTGATGGACAGCCAAATATGGTACATTGCCTTCCATTAACTGGGCATGGGAAAGAGTTGCCATAATTCTCTTCCACAAAATCAAGATAGGACCCTCTGTCCCATTTGCCAGTATCTGAACACAATCCCCCAAAATTGGGATTGTCCCTGTTTTTGGGACATATGGCAACCATAGCAAAGGGGCACCATGTAAGTAACGGTTTTCTGATGTTCAGCTATCAGGACATTTCCACAGAGCATCCTTCTCAACAGAGGTAGGCCCGGCCTGGCCCAAGATCCGGTTCGCTGGAAGAGGGAGGGACCAGGCTGGGTTGTGGGGCGGGGAGGGTCAGGGGCAGGGCTGGGACAGGTCAGGGGCGGGGCGAGGGGCGGGCAACATTGGCGCCTGCGCAGTGCCTGCCCTGAAGCGGGCTGGCCTGCTTCAGAGCAGGCACTGCGCAAGTGCCAATGTTGACGCTTGCGCAGTGGGCGCAAAAACATGGCGGCCGGCCCAAACTGGTCCGCTATGTTTTTGCGTTTCTCCGCCGCTACCGGTTCGCCAGCGGCGGGGAAATGGGAAGATCCGGTTCGGGCGAATAGGCCCGAACCGGCATCTGCCCACCCCTGCTTCTCAATGGCTGGTGCTAGTGGTGTCCTTCTTTAGTCCAGCTCCGTTTTGCTACCCCCACCTGAAATGGCTCCGAAGGTGTGAAGCTCCCCCCAAGACTGATTTCTCCACCCCCGTCTAGCTACGCCACTGGGCTACCTAACACTCATTTACACACAAGACTCGGCCCAAGTCTCCTTGGACATACCAGCTAAATAGTCGGCATGATTTTGTGAAGAACCATTGAAAACCAGATAGTCTTTGAAGAGATAAGAGGAAACAGTCCAGATCCCCACAAGAACATTCAACATGCATTCTAGCAATTCTATTGTACTGAATATAAACCAGTGGAGAGGGGGGATTTGCTGCTTGGGTAACAGACTATCCTCCGTATCAATCTACCCAGGCCTTCGTGCTTCGCATGCAGCGTCGAGCACGATACCATAGTCTTTCAGGACTGATGGATGCCAAGTCCAAACATTCAACTTTAGGTCTCTTGGACCTTTTAGAAACTTGCATAAGAGGGATTTTCTGCAGTTGCAACTTGTGATCTCTGAGATATGATGCTGCACCTGCTGAAATTCCCTCCTTAACACACTTGTTAAAGGTCTATCAAGTTAAAGGTTTGGACACTCCTGAATACACTACAGGGCATTATAGCTCCATGAAGTTACTTAGTCTCTCTGATTGCACAATTACTGATGAACTGGGGACTGCTAGCCAAGAAAACTAGGTTGAAAAAAAGTAAATGGCACCAACGGAGCAATCATTGGGGGGTGGGAAGCTTTATAGGGACAAAAAGGAGCATCTCTTAAAATCCCCCTTTTGGGTAGGAATCTAGTACAGCACAAAGCAGTGACTCCCATGAGATTCTGGGAAAGTTCAACCTTTCTTAATGGAGACTAGTGGGAACTGGGGGGATCATCTCCACCCCACACCAGATATTCTCTCTTCTGGAGCTGATGCTTGGATGACTTAATGTGGCTGGTGTGATGTGCCGCAGTGTCGCGGCTGATTTTATTTAGACTGAGAGCACAGATGCCTAACTGAAGCTGGTATTTATTAACACAAACTGCTTTGTCACCCTGAGATTGTCGCTAATCAAAATATTATATCTATCATGCTGGAGGAAATGTCACCCTCTCTCTGTGATTTTGCATCATTTTAAAAAAAATTAAAAATGTTCCTTTTTGGTCGTGTCAGCAATTTGTCAGCAAATCTAGCAAAGAGCATTGATTGGCACATGCCAATCAAACTGCTCTTCATCAGCTATTTTTCTGCTCTTGCCTTCACCTGAAGTAGGATGTCTCCTGGGCTTGAGCATCCATGCCTAATTTCTTTCTCTATAATTCTCAGAGAATTAGTCCTAACCAATTGATCAGCCTGGCATATCTTCCCATAGCATGGTGACCACATGACCAGAAATTTCCAGATTTGTCCTCTTTTTTAAGTTTCTTGTCCGGATGTCCTCCAAAAGGGCTTCATTGTCCTCCATTTTGGCTTCATTTTGGAACTTTGCAATGGGGTGCAGTACCCCATCATGTCATATGTCAGTGGATTCATACTGAAGAGCAGAATACAATGCACAAATCAGTTTTGAAATATCTCCTTCCTATCAAACATTATGGCCAAAAAAACTAAAAATCAAAAATATGGGAAAGTGAAAGTGCCCAAAATTGCAGCTTTACTCATGAGTAGGCAAACGTGCCATTGTCTGCTGGAAAGGCCAGGCTGAGAGGAATCCAAGACCTTGTCCACCTTTTGAGGTTTGGGTATCTGGTCACCCTATAGTGGTGTGGGAAGGTTGACTTGTTCCAGTGCACTGGCCTCGTCCCCCACGAGCGGGGCAGAAGTATCTTATGGCACTTTTGTGACATCCCCAGGTCATTACAGGAGTTATGCCAGCTTATCTGCGGGTTAGGATTCCAGCCATAAATTGGATTCTATAGTAGAAAGGATCACCTGGTGTCCCACAGTACATTGGTGTGCCCTGGAAGATCTGCAGGTGCGCTGCAGATGTGCTGCACGTAGGATATATATATATATATATATATATATATATATATATATATATATATATATATATATATATATATATATATATATATATATATATATCCTCATTGCCCTAGAAACACAACTACAGAACACAAAAGAGTCTCCTAGAAGTTTGAAGTGGCATAACAAGAGGTGAAGAACATTGAGGAGACCTTGAGCACAATCCTAAGCAGGTCTACTCAAAAGTAAGCCCCATTGTGTTCAGTGAGACTTACTCCCAGGAAAGTGTCTTTAAGAGTGCAGGAATTGGAGTCTGAATCATAACACCATGTTGTTGTCGAGTCAATCCATGCTGTATTTGCCCATCTGCTTAGAAGTCAGTGTACCATGAGAAGGAAAACACTGAAATGCGCTGCTGTTCTCTAGGTATCAAACAAATAATTTTATATTCTTAAGGTTGCTGATTTTGTTTTTTGTGCTGTATGCTTATTATGGCTGCAGTTTGCTCAGTTTTCTGTTTTATGGTTACTGATGTTTTGTGACTTTACTGTCTATTTTATTATGTATTTTTATTTATTTTTCACCATTATGTGTATTTTTTTTGTAAATTGCCTTGGGCACCTTTTTTTGTTATCTGGAGCAAGTCAGTATATACAATTGAAAAGAAGGCTGTGGGTTAAGTGGTTAAAACACTGCGCCTGTTAACCAGCGGGCCAGGGTTCGAGACCCAGGTCCCCACAAGACAGAGTGAGCTCCTGTCCTTAGCCCAGCTCTGCGATGCAGCTGGAACCAATTGTATTGGCTCTGCTGTTCCATTGGACTATTTCAGTGGCGTGGAGAGGGGGGATTTGCTGCATGGGGGTTGTTGAGCATGGGGGGTTGTTGCACGGTGGGGGAATGGCGTATGGGGGAATTTTACGCTTTTGCTAGTAATATAATAAATTATTATTATTATTATTATTATTATTATTATTATTATTATTATTATTATATAAGAGTAGAGTAGAGTAATAAACAGTATACTCTAATATACAATACACATTAAAGAGTTCAACTCTTATTTGTACAATTAGCAGCTCTGGGATCTCTGGATCCCATATCCATGTTTCATTTATCTGTGAATTGGGTACCCCTTGTTCACACCCCCTCTGGAAGTGAAGGGAGCTCAGAAGCCCTTCCATAGGGGAGAGGACCTTGCATACAGAGTGTTGGGACTGCGAGGACATGCATTCTCCCATATCTATAGTTTTGGCTATCTGTGGGATGTACTGGAATGTTTCCCCTCATGGATACAGGGGCACATCTGTATACTTCAAATATTTTAAGTCTTCACTGACAACTGTGCCATTGCAGATTTCTAGGGAATGAGAGTCAGGTGGATCTGCAGGGACCACATCAAGTCCATTCACAGATCTTGAAGATCCTCACTGGGGATCTTCAAGCAGAGGCTCGATGAGCACCTCTCGGGGATGCTCTAGGAGGATTTCTTGCTCCAGGCAGGGGGTTGGACTAGATGACCTACTAGGTCCCTTCCAACTCTATGATTCTATGATATTCTGTAGGCAGGGAATGGGACTGGGATCAGGTGAAAAAGCTCAGGCAGATGGCACTGGGTGAATCTTGTTTGCTGCACAGAAAGTACTGAAATTGATGAGATCCAGACTGGCATTTTTACAGCTTTCAATCAATCAGGAGGCTGGGCCAGGTGCCAGTTATACCCCAGAAGAGCCCGGAAACAGCAGGGAGACTTAAAAAAATGTTCAGAAGGCAAAGCAGCTGGCGCACACCGCTGTGTCAAGATCCGAAAAGATTCTCATTCCATGGACACCCATCACCTGATAGCTCCTAAAGTTTGAGAAAGTTTTATAACTTACCCAAGGTTTCACAAATCCAGGTTGTGGGTTTGTATATAGCCCTGCTTCTTCTTCTGCTTTGATTCCTGGGAGGATATCATGGGGTTCAATCATTAATCAGCCATGCGGTTCCCTGTGGAAAAGAAGCCATCAGAGTTTGAAGCATCCTAGCAAAGGCAGGGAAGTGGATCCTTAGGAAGAACTGCCATCAAGGGATGCTGTAAACAGCAAGAACACAAATCACTTGTACTCAGCGGTGGGTAAATGCAGAAAGCAATTAGTTGTTGCATATCCATGGAGAGATAACAAAAGTGGTGCTTGTTGTACAAGCCATTGCACACTTTATGGCACCTGAACATCACGGGGACAATCGCACAATAGCCATACACAGTGGTGCCCAAATATCTGAGCACCGCATTTTGTAAACCAGCAAATCTGCTACCTGAGGCAGCCCGATCAGTTGGTCTCATAGATGGACCGACCTTGAGTGAGGGTTTTGCATGGAGATAATGTTCTAAAATATCCCCTCCTGCAGGCTGTAATGGTAGAATCCAGAATTTGACTGCGTCAGCTCATCGCATACGTACGTAGTTCATGTTTGAAGATGGAATTAAATTTAATACAGTACATTTAATATTTAATAGAATAAAATGTGCCTAGTTACACCTGGGCAGGCTCCAAATCTGCTGGTGAAGGAGGCGGGCATGTTACCATTATGCATGTGTGCAGCATTTGTGCATGTGCACAATGGCTATGAAGTTATTTGCTCCCAGTGACAAAGGACAGGCCATTCATCATACGTGCGGTGCGTCTGCATGAACATTGCACATGTGCAGGCATTGCCCATGTGAAGCCCCAACCCAAGTGACCAAAGACCTGCCCTTTGTCACTGAGGGCAGGGGGCTTAACAAGTGCAATGTATCTGTGTGAGCACATAGCTCATGCAGGAGCATCACACAAAGCTCTTGCAGGAACATCACATGAAGCACATTACTAGTGCATCACAAGTGCATCACAGTTGCATCACAGGTGCACAGATGCACATCAGAGTTGCGTCATATGGACCTTTCCATATGGTGCACAGATGCTCATAGATGCATCATATGGACCTTTCCGTATGGTGCACAGATGCACATTACAGGTGCCTCGTAGACCTTTCCAATCTTGAGGGAGGCCAGCCTGCCTCTTGCAAGACTGGAAAGGTCTAGGCTGGTGCACAGGCACAGTCTTTACACTTGCACATTAGAGATGTGCACACTAGGGAGAGACAGGCTGGCCTCCCACTAGTGTGGAGAGGTCCAGGGTGATGTGCCAAATGGTGTTGTCAAACTCCTCCAATTGATTGATTGATTGATTGAGATTGATTGATTGATTGATTGGATTTGTACTCCAACTTTCTCCCCAAAGGGCACCCAAGGCAGCTGATTTGTCACCCAGTGTGACCTGCACCACCCCTAAAATTCCCATTTCTGAGTATCTTGACTTTTGGAAGCATCATCTCTTGGCTGACCCTGCAATGCCGACAATTGTCAAGGCAAGCATAATGAGACACAATGGGACAGATCAGATGGGACACATCCCATTGGTCAATGAACATGTAAATTCAATCCTCACTATGCCTGGGTTTGTGACCCACAGAGTCACTTATCCATGGGAAGCCGGACTGACACATACCTTGCCATATCCACAGTACATATTCAGTGCTCCATAGTCTCAGCCACTTTTGGAAGGCTTCACTGAATATCATCTGAAGACCTTCCAAGATCTTCAGATACCCTACTTAAAGAGCAAGACATATTGTGCCTGTGACCCACACAGAGCCATTTAAAATTGCTTTGGGAATCTTCTTAGGACCATTTTAAGGAACCTGTTTTAAGAGCGGGTACAATTCTGAAAGTCTCTGCTGGCTTAGGAAGGCTTCTGTGGGCCTCCTGAGGATCTCCCCCAACCATACGATCCCATTGCATCAATGATTTACTATTTGCATGGGTTTTTTCCAGGAACCTAACCCCAGCAGTTAACAAGAACTGATGGTATTCATGGAATCGTTCCCATTTACCCATGTGGAGCACTGGAAAAAAATTGGCTGGAATTTTGGCCAAATTTTTGCTCATTTGTAGATTTCCCCTACAATCCAGAGTAACTACAGGAGCACATAAGAGACATTTATGTCGACGTAGTTAAGGCACATGAAACCTATGGGAAATTCATACTGCAATCCAGAGTAAATTGTTCTTACATCGGAGCAAGGACTCCCCATAGTTACTCTGGATTGCACCCATAGGCTGCATCATCCTGCCTTAGTATTGCCGCTTGATGCTTTCCAAACCCTCCTTGGTTCATCACGCACTATTTTTAAATGGAGACCCTAAAGGCAAAACATTCACTCACCCAAATGTGCCTTTCCAGTAGCCACTAAACTGGATATCTTCATTGGGTTTTTACGGCATACGATCACGGCAGGAGATGTTTCCCTCTGTTGCATTTGTCTTCATTCCTCCCCCTTTAAAAGCCAAAAATTCACAGAATAATCAACACGTATTCAGGAGAGATGATCGAGTTTCTCTCCCTGGTTAGATTTCCATTAAACTCCAGGAAATTTTGTTAAGCACCAGAGCAATAAAGCACATCTGTCCCAAATTAAAAAAAGATCTTTGGGTAATCGGAATGGCTGCAACATTTATTAATAGCCAGGCATTTATTCAGTGCGCTTTCTTGTGTCGTGCCGGGAACAGACTAATAAATGAAAAAGAGGTCTGGAATGCAATAACAACTCTAGCAGATGAATAATTATAAAAGCTTGATGGGATTTAAAGGCATTTTAATTTATCATTACTTAGGCACTCTTTCGAAAGTCACTGAATAATTATGCTACCTCTGAAATGGGAGGGTATAATGTTTCCGTCATCATGGGATTTAAGTTTGTACTGCTTTTTTTGGTGTAAGGAGGAATTTGTTGTCCCAATATCCAAAAGTGTTTGGATAACAGTTTGAGAATCACTGCCCAGTGGTGTCGCTAGGAGGTGAGGGCATTGCTGGGTGGTGCAAATAATACCACTACTGGCCAAAAAATTTTTAAATCTTAGCATTTTCAGTTAATACCATCATGTTATATACATATAAAAACTTGACATCCATCAGTCTTGAAAAACTATGGTATCATGCTCGATGCTCTATGCGAAGCACGAAGACCTGGGTAGATTAATATGGAGGATAGGCTGTTACCCAAGCAGCAAATCCCCCCTCTCCACACCATTGTAACTGCAGAGCCGATATGATTGGTTCCAGCTGCGTTGCAGAGCTGGGCTAAGGACAGGAGCTCACCCTATTTTGTGGGGACCCGGGTCCCCACAATTATATATGAATTGATATGGAATTTCATGCAGAGTGCAATGAAACAAATGATGTTAACCCGAATCTAATGCCCCACTGAATCTAATGTGCACCCCTATTTTAAAAGACTTGAGATTTGGAAAATGTTTACTGGCGATTGTAATGCACAGCTGCAAAGCAGATATAAAATTTAATTTGACTACATATAATAATGAGATATATGATTCTAATAAAATGGCAATGGGCTTTTGTTATAATGTTTACCTAATTGCACTACTTTATACACCAGTGTGTTTATGTTACATTTTAAGTACGAGTTAGTAGCAGGCAGCGATGGGCCCAGCCTCCCTGAAGATCCGATTTGCCGGAAGTTAGGGGGCAGGGCCGGGGTCAGGGGGCGGGGCTGGGGTCAGGGAGCGGGGCGGGCCCTACCCAGGCCGCACTGCGCATGTGCCAGGCTTGGCACATGCGCAGTGAGTCTCCTGAAGCCGTGCTTGGCTGGACTCAGGCGCACTAAGCGTGCTCGGCTTCAGGAGAGTCAGTGCGCATGCGTCCAGCTGGACGCAGGTGCACTGAGCGTCCTGGCGCCGAGCCCCAGGAGACGCGGTGCCGGCGGATGCTGGCGAACCGGTCCCCGTGGCTCTTGCAGCCATGGCTCTGACCGGATCGCCAGTGTCAGCCGAGGGGGAAGATCCGGTTCAGGCGAGTAGGCCCGAACTGGCATCTGCCCACCTCTGGTAGTAGGCCTCTGTCAGTCCTGGAAGACTATGGTATCGTGCTCGGCACTGCATACGCTACATGCAAAGCACGAAAGCCTGGGTTGGATTATTATGGAGGAGAGGCTGTTACCCAAGCAGCAAATCCCCCCTCTCCACGCCACTGAATTAGTCCAATGGAAAGGCAGAGCCAATACAACTGGATCCAGCTGACATCGCAGAGCTGGGCTAAGGACAGGAGCTCACCCTGTCTTGTGGGGCCGACCCGGGTCTCGAATCCTGGCCTGCTGGTTAACAGGAACAGTGTCTTAACCGCTTGCGCCACCCACAGCTAAACTAAATACTGATCAATACTTATATATAAAATTATATATAAAAATATACTGACCTATACTTATAATTATACTTACTATTTGATTTTGATTTGATTATACTTACAATCAAAATGCCTTCATTTGCTCAAATCTAACGTGCACCTCAATTTTTGGAGACGACATTTGGCTGGAAAAGGTGAGCATTAGATTTGAGTAAATATGGTATATCTGTTCTATCAAAAGCTATTGAAAACCCTTTGGGCAAGGTAATGGTATATTGCCTTGCCCACTGCATGGGGTATTGCCCTGCTTACTAGGTAGGAGGAGGTCCATCAAGGGGGTGACACACTGGCCTCCTGTACTTAGGGATAGAGATCCTAGTGACTGTCACTGCTTCACTTATGATCTGTATGGGGGAAGGGGTGGATTTCTTTTCATAGGCTGAAATCCTAAAGATACTTTCTTGAGAGTAAGACACAATAGGGCTTACTGACATTGAACACAATGTGGCTTTACTTTTGGGTAGACATGATTAGGATTATGCTCTTAGTTTACCCCATAAAGCACATTGGTTCATTGTTCGTTTTATCACAATTTCTGCATCCATTTCCATTGTATGATTACAATGCAACCCTGTTCCACATGTGTATTTTTATCCTATAGAAACTGAAGAGTCTACCCTAAATTTAGAACTAGATCATTGCCTCTCTTGGGACAATTGGGCACAAAGCAATATTTGGGGAGCATTCATTAATCCAGAGTATTGTCAGCATAGAAGTTGAACATCTCCATTTGCAACATTCAGTTCCAAGAACTTCCATAATTAACTATTATTGCATTATGCTATCTGTTTTGGGATCAGAATGTGTATCGAGATCTGTATAGGGATCTGTGTCTGAAACAGCACAATAAGAGATGCCTTTGCCCTAGCTCTTTATAATGTCTGTCAATCAATGTGGGATCATAAGCATAGTGGCAATGTGAACAACACATTCAGCATATGCCTGCAATCCTAAACACACTGTCCCATTGAACACAGTGGGGCTTATTTCTGAGTAAACATGGTTAGGGTTGTGCTCTGAGTCTCTCATATAATCATCATCTTCTGTATCCCCAGTACAGATATCCTTCTTTCCCTGCAATCCAGAATAACTACAGGAGCACATAAGAGACATTACGTGCACCCGTAGTTACTGCACCACCTAGTGAAAACCTATGGGAAATTCATATTGCAATCCAGAGTAAATTGTTCTTACACTGGAGCAAGGACTCCCCGTAGTTACTCTGGATTGTGCCCGTAATCCACTAGAGTTTGGTTCCAGACTCTAGATTTAAAGACCCATTTTTGGGTTTCTTGCTCCTCCACTGCTCCTAACAGATTATGGTTGTGTCTCAAAAACAGCAGGGGTTTGATTCTGAAACTGCGTGCCGATACCCCCAAAAATGTGTTAAATAAAAGCAGTTTAAAAAAATTGTGTCCCTTAACAATTGTTTAAAAACAGATTTTCTTACTATTGTAGAGAGCAATTAGGAATGCATAGGATCTCCTGCCTTTGGCTGACTCAGCAGAAGAATGTGACGATTGCTTACACGGCAGCCTCTCTACAACAGTAAGAAAGGCAGTTTTTGAAACTGATCTGTAATAATGATTCATGTTGATTCAAATAATTGTATAAAAAAA
The DNA here is from genome assembly GCA_030015325.1 of Cryptoblepharus egeriae. Taxonomy (NCBI): domain Eukaryota; kingdom Metazoa; phylum Chordata; class Lepidosauria; order Squamata; family Scincidae; genus Cryptoblepharus; species Cryptoblepharus egeriae. Next base: position 25,083,620 of record JAREYC010000011.1, read on the forward strand.
AATCTTTACCTGTACACCAATTCTGAATTTAGGTTGAATTTCAGGATATAACCTAGGTATGAAGAGTGCATCCATTTGCAAACCCAAAGAAAAAGGTCCCCCCCCCCCATTCCAAAAAATGCAGCCAGACCCAGTCTGGCATATAGTACTCAGTGACTGCCATCTCCCCCAGTGCCATGGAGTGTGGGTGGATGCTGAAACCAAATAAAGTGACAGGTGAAGTCGGAGGGACACAATTGGCACAACCTTTAACCAGGGGTGATATTAAGAGTTAGGCAGATCACACCCAACAGATGGTTCATCCAACCTGGTTGACCTGTGAATGTTTGATTCAAATGGTAGAGCCCACCACAAAGGAGTAGGAGCACCATAGGGGACCCAGGGTAGGACTATACCCCAGAGCTCTCCAACAACATGGTACCAGCATAGCCTTAAAAAAACTGGAGGCGGACATTAGGGTTAAAGAGAGATCCCATGAGTTTGCTCAAGGCAAACTCAGATGGTCGAGTGTAAGTAAAATGAGTCTACCCACAACGTAAGCAGTGGTGTCCATACTGTATATTCAGGGAACTCCATAGGAATGGAAAAATAAATACTTTATTTACTCGAATCTAATGTTCACCCCTTTTTGCCAAATTCAGTCTCCAAAATCAGGGTGCACATTTATAGGGTGTCCATATGACTGGATTTTTCCAGATTTGGCCTCTTTTTTAGTCTTCTGTCCGGGTGTCCTCCAAAAAGGCTTCCTTGTCCTCCATTTTGGAACTTTGCAATGGTGTGCAGTACCCCATCGTGTCATATGCCATTAGATTTGTACTGAAGAGCAGAATCCAATGCAAAAATCTGTGTTGAAATATCTCCTTCCTATCAAACGTTATGGCCAGAAAACTAAAAATCAAAAATATGCATTGAGCTCTAGGAAACTAAGGTGCCCAATATTGCGGCTTTACTCATGAGTAAGCAACCGTGCCATTGTCTGCCAGAAAGGCCAGGCTGAGAGGAATCCAAGACGTTGTCCTCCTTTTTATGTTCAGGCATCTGGTCACCCTGACTAATTCATTGGTTAATTAGACTTGAGTCAATACTGTGTTTTGATTATAAGTATAGGGTGCGCGTTAGATTCGATGGCGCATTTGACTCGGGTAAATACGGTAGGCTTGTACATTGAAGAGAAAAAGGAAAAGAAACACTCCAGTGGGAATTTAGCCTGCCTTAAAGCTCATTAAAGATCTTTCATGAATAGCTTTAGGTGGCAACCTTACTGGAGAACCTGTGACGACCTTCCAATCCCTGCAGTCCAAAATCTGATATCTGGTAACCTTTTCCTAGTGAGTAAAACATTTCCTAGAGAGTAACCCTCTTCTTCCTCTTCTTCCTCTTTTGCAGCCTGAAGAATCAGTAGAGGATCAACCAGTGAAATTGAACCACTCCGATTTCTTTAACAGACAGAGTCCTTTGCCTAAGGATGAGATTCTTTCTTGGACAATAAGCACTGACTGTACGGTGTCATTAATGTATAGATAATCTTTGCATTGGACAATGAATGGATTTGACTTTTATTTTATGGTGAGTTACCAGATTCGGATGGACTTTTTTTACCCTTTGGAGATAAGATTCTATATATTCGGCATAAAAACCAAGAGTATGTTTAAAAATGTAAGATATATAAATATCGCTGATCTTCAGAGACAGTTGGAATAAAATATTTTTTTTCCTTTTTCATATTTATTCTTGGGTTTCTTCAGAGAGTATATGATCCTAATAAATTATCCATGTTTGTGATGTAAGTAACCAGTATTGAGCAAGAAATAAACATATTTCACCATAAACACCATGTTTTGTGTATTTTTTTATTTTTTGTTATCTGTCTAGGGAGGAAAGGGGGAAAATATAGCTCAATCTTTAGGCACCGCATGATGGATGACTCTTGTTTTACAACTTCCAATGAGAAAATGGTTCAAGCATAAAGAAATATGAATCATCTCCTGTCATTCGAACATGATCCCTGTAAGATACACAACAGGGGATTTCCAATGTGTTGTTTGCAGGAGGAAGCATACTGTATTTATTCAAATCTAATGCACCATCAAATCTAACGCGCACCCTATACTTATAATCAAAATACCAACTCTAACAATTAAATCGAAATCACCCTGATTTTGGAGACTAAGGGCAAAATCCAGAGTAACTACGGGGAGTCCTTGCTCCAGTGTAAGAACAACTTGGATTCCAATATGAATTTCTCATAGGTTTTCACTAGGTGGTGCAGTAACTACGGGTGCATGTAAAGTCTCTTATGTGCTCCAGTAGTTACTCTGGATTTGGGGGTAAGGCCTCTATCCGAAAGTGAAATTAAGCCCCTTGCTCCGGAGCAGTTAAGATGACTTTCCATAAAATAACACTAGTGGTTGACTTACTAGGTCCGTAACTGCTGTGGATTTTGCCCATATTCAGCTGGAAAAGGTGAGTGTTACATTTGAGTAAATACAGCAAATAATCAAACACAAAAAAGGAGAGAGATCTATCTGATAACATTACCTGGGGCATAATCTGGTGAAAAACGTGCATAGGAGCCGACACCACAACTATTTAAAATTTTTTAAGTATTTTTGAATAATACCATCACATTAAATATCAATTGATGTGGAATTTCATGCAGAATGCAGTGAAACGAACGATGTTGGAATACATTTATTCAATTTAATATTACTCAATTATTATTTATTCAATCTAATATTAAATGTATTAAAAATATATTTACTCAATCTAATATAAATATTTACTCAAAATACAGCTCACCAGCTTTGCTGTTCCATTCGACTATTTCAGTGACATGGAGAGGGGGGTTGGGTAACAGTCTATCCTCCATATTAATCTACCCAGGCTATCATGCCTTGGAGTGGACACTCAGAGCACGATACCGTAGTCTTTCGAGGCTGATGGATGCCAATGATTCAAATCTAACGTGCCATCGAATCTCACGAGCATCCCTATTTTAAAAGACTTGAGATTTAAAAAATGTTTACTGGCAATTGTAATGCACAGCTGCAAAGCAGGTACAAAATTTAATTTCACTGCATATAATAATAATAATAATAATAATAATGATAATGATAATGATAATGATAATGATAATGATAATGATAATGATAATGATAATAATAAGGGCCATACCCGGCATTGTGAACTGGACACAGAAGGAACTGGATGACTTGGACAGGAAAACAAGGAAGTTAATGACCATTCACCATGCTTTACATCCACGTAGTGATGTTGACAGGCTGTACCTGCCTAGAAGATCAGGGGGCAGAGGACTTTTGCAAGTGAAGCAGTCGGTGGAAGAAGAACAACATGCCCTGGCAGATTATGTGCGAGAGAGCCAGGAATCTGCTCTGACTGAAGACAGCAAGAGAAAGTTGCTGAAAGTGCAGCAGACCAACTATGAATATCGCAATAGTGCAATTCAGGCTCAGACTGCCAGTTGGCAGAATAAAGCATTGCATGGCCAATTCCTTGCCAAGATTGAAGGAAAAGTGGATCAGGAGAAGACCTGGTTGTGGCTCACGAGTGGAACACTGAAGAAGGAGACGGAGGGCCTGAGACTGGCTGCCCAAGAACAGGCAATCAGGACAAATGCCATCAAGGTCAGAATTGAAAGATCAGCCCATGACCCCAAATGCCGGCTCTGCAAAGAAGTGGATGAAACCATCGACCACATTCTAAGTGGCTGCAAGAAGATCGCACAGACTGACTACAAACTGAGGCACAATCTGTTGCCCAGAAGATCCACTGGAATCGATGCCAAAAGTATCATCTGCCAGTGGCAAAAAACTGGTGGGACCACAAGCCTGAAAAAGTGGTTGCAAATGAGCAGGTGACGCTTCTGTGGGACTTCAGGATACAGACGGACAAGGTCTTGGAACACAAGACTCCAGATATCACCATCAGAGAAAGCAGTCAGGTGTGGGTTGTGGACATCGCCATTCCAGATGACAGCAGAATTGAGGAGAAACAACTGGAAAAGATCTCCTGCTACCAATACCTAAGAATCGAACTACAGCGTATCTGGTGTAAGCCATTGCAGGTGGTTCCAGTGGTAATTGGCACACTGGGTGCAGTGCCCAAAGACCTTGGCAGGCACCTGAAAAATATTGGCATTGACAAAATATCACTCTGCCCACTGCAGAAAGCCGCTCTTCTGGGATCAGCACGAATTATACGCCGCTACTTCACACAGTCCTAGACTCTTGGGAAGGGTCCGACTTGTGATGTGAATGAAACCAGCACGAAATTGTTCGCTGTGTATTTATGGATAATAATAATAATAATAATAATAATAATAATAATAATAATAATAATAATAATAATAAATGGCAATGGGCTTATGTTATGATTTTTACTCTATTGCACTAATTTATACAATAATGTGTTTGTCAGTACACTCCTAATCATGTCTACTGAGAAGTTACCCCTATTGTGTGCAATGGGTCTTACTCCCAGGAAAGTGTGTTTAGGATTGCAGCCCTTGTTGCTTTTTTATTACAGTATAGTAAACTGTTAAAATAAATACTGACATATTCAGTGGTGGGCTTCAGGGGGTTCTCACAGGTTCTATAGAACCCTTTGCTAATGAGCGCCTGGTTCTGAGAACCGGTTACTAATGGGACATAGAACCTGTTGTTAATTTAGGTTATTAGGACATAGAACCTCTTCTTAATTTATTTGAATCCCACCACTGCCTATACTTATAATCAAAATACCGTATTTACTCGAATCTAATGCTCCATTGAATCTAACCTGCACCCTTGGAGACTAAATACACCTGAAACAGTGAGCATTGGATTTGGGTTAATATATGTTTGTCGTATTAATGCATGCAGGACTCAGTGGGATGCAATCCAAAGCACTGAGGCTCAAGCAGATGCCACCTTCAGATCCCTGTTCCACTACCTTTCAACCTTGCATTTTTTCAGCCAACATTCGTGATGGAGCTTTTGCCAAGGACCCCTCAGTGCAGCTTTTGAAGAGCTGGCATGAGAGATTGATGTACTGGAATCAGGATGAACTATGCTCAGTGACTCATCTTTTACCAGAAATAAGTCAGGAACACAGATGTACATGAAATATTAAGAGGGTCTCGGGGCTATTTTAATCCCTGGACCTCATATCTTGGCTACTGGGACACCCAGCAATGTTTGTATATTACTCAGTGTTTGGCATGTTCAAGGTTGCAATCCTCAAGACACTTTCCTGGGAGTAATACCCATTTAACATAATGGGGCTTACTTTTGAGTAGACTTGGTCAGGATTGTGCTCTAAATCATCCAGTTACATGAGGAGCTGATCACTGGGTCAAGATGAGATACACAAGGACATAGATGCTGCCATTTGTGCAACCAGTCCTATCCATTTTAGGCTGCAATCCAATATATGCTTTCCTTGGAGCAAGTCCCAGCGGACATAATGGGGTTTCCTTCTATGGAGACATGCCTATGATTGCGCTGTCTATGAATTAATAGTGTTAGGAAGAGCCAGAGGCATAACTGGGCAAAATGGTGCTCATAGCAAGGACTGAAATTTTGCCCCTACCAAAACAGTTAGAAGGGATCCCTAGAGGTCATCTAGTCCAACCCACTGCTTGTAGCAGGAAAGACTCTGCAAAGGATCAGGCAGACTTTTTGCTCACTCCTGGGCGTGCCTCACTCCTCTCCTGCTCTGGAAAATCCTATAGCAGTGTGCACTGTGCGTTCAACTTTTTAAATGGCTGCCAGCATGCCTGGTTTTCTGGGGGCGCCTGAGTGCAGGGCGCCCATGCATTTTTGAACCCCACGCTACTTGCTTGTTACGCCAATGGGAAGAGCCTTAAGTAAAGAGTCACCACCACCCCACTGCTTGAGTCAAAATGAGTCATACCCTACAATCCAGAGTAACTGCGGGAGCACATGAGAGATATTACGTGCACCCGTAGTTACGGCACCACCTAGTGAAAACCTATGGGAAATTCATATTGCAATCCAGAATAAATTGTTCTTACACTGGAGCAAGGACTCCCCATAGTTACTCTGGATTGCGCCCATAATGGGAGCACTTCACAAGTCCTCAAGTCAACCATGAATGTACAGTTGTGCCTCACATAAAGAGCTTAATTTGTTCCAGGGACATGATCTTTAAGTAAAACGCTCTTTAAGTGGAGCAGATTTTTCCACAGGAAATAATAGAAACTCAGATGATTGGTTCCACAACCCCTAAAATATTCATATAAAAATATTAACTGGAGGTAAAAAATGATGACAAAACACTGGAATTGAATTCAAAACATGTATTCAATGTGCATGATCCTATGAAGTCTACTTAGGCTGCAATCCTAAAGTCACTTTCCTGGGAGTAAGCCCCATTTAGCAATATGGGGCTTACTTCTGGGTAGACATGGTTAGGAAGATGCAATCAAAGATACTTTCCTGGGAGGCTTACCAGGGTTGCTGCTGGATGTTCAAGGTGTCCAGTGGGGGCAGTTAGGGGCAGCTGCCTCTGGCACCCCCAGGCAACTGCCTCCAAGTTGGGAGCAGTTAGAGGCAGCAGTGCTGGCCAGCAGCCCTTTTAAAGAGCCTCCGTGCGGTGCATCAGGGCTGCGTAGCATGGCATGCCCATAGCGCGCTGGCTCGTTAAGTGAAGCGGAACTTGTTATGTGAAGCAAGATTTCTTGGAAATTTTTTCTTGTTAAGTGAAATGCTTGTTAAGCGAGACGCTTGTAAGCGAGGTACCACTGTATAGGGTTTGAGTTACAAAGAGATCACAAAAAAGAGAAAGAAGTTCATCCAGGTCGTGCCAGTTATTTATAAACAGGACACATTTCTACATCCCATAGATTCATATAAAAGACTGGGTTGAATTTGTTTCTTGCACACATACAAAAAGGATTCTTGGTGTGATCCTAACCCATTTAAACCAGCACATCTCACCTGAGTCCCCATTCCCATGATGGTGTGGGGAGGCCAGCACACTGTACATTGGCCTAACCTCTCCAAGAGTGGTGCAGAAGTGGCTTATGACACTTTTGGGACACCCCCAGGCCAGCAAGGGACTTGGTCCAGGATATATTAAGATTAGGATTAGGATTGCAGCCTTAGAAACTCAGCAGCCATACAAAAAACATCTCCGAAACAGGAGACAGATTTATGCAACCATTATTACGGGACAGCGGCATTTATACATATATATCTCTGTCATTATACATACTGTTTGCCATACATTAAAAACAAGCACCACATTTCCATAAAGCCTGCCAATTCCATTCTCCTTGCTCTTTTAATGCAAGTCATTCTCATCATGAAAACTACAAACTAGATTCTTGCAAACTTCCAAATAATACATTGGGGAGTAGGGGGAGGGAATGTCCTGAGAACCTAATATTTTTGGCAACCAATATTCTCTCTGCAGTCTTCAAACATTTTACGCTGTGCATGATCTGATTTTTTTTATCAGTGTAAGCAAGACATTTTGTGCCATGCATGTGTCTTCTCATGTCTATAATAGGAATTTGTTCCAAACACAATTTGTGCATGTTAAGTGTTCTCAGAAAGTATGTAAGGGCACCTGAGCTCTTGCACCTACCGTCTCTAAAACATATTACTTCAAGTTGGACTTTAGTGGGGAATGAGGATTGCCATATGTCCCAAAAAACAGGGAAAATCCCAATTTTGGAGAATTGTGTTCACCTACTGGTAAATGGGACAGAGGGTCCTGATCTGATTTTGTGGAAGAGGATTATGGCAACCATATTGGGATAATTCCAAAAAACCCCTTCCCTTGTGGATAATAAACCTTGTGGATAATATAATTTATGGATGGTGTTCAATAGGACTTCTAGCCTAGACCAGAACCACCTTCCTGTTGGATCCAGAGATGTTCTGAGCTTCCCTCCCAAAGGTGATGAAAAAGAAAGTACAGTTATCCACCTTTCTGATACCCCAAGGAGTTGTTATGAGTCCGAGAAAGATTCCCAGAACTCAAAATACCTCCCAGGCGCAGCTGGTAAGCATTTCTGGCTACACCCAGAATAGTGGCATGGCCAAGTGGGTGCAAGGGGTGGCAGTTGCACCAGGCAGCAAGCTTTAGGGGGACAACGAGCCCAGCTAGACAATAGTGGCTAAAGTTGTCAAAAACTGAGTATATAGTATATATAAATAGTAATAATATTACTGTCATTATAGTAATAGTAATAATATTAGTAATAGTATTAATAAGTACTATCCTGGATGAAACCCAGATTATCTAGGAATACATCAGTGAGATGGCACCCAAAGATGAGCTGATGAGAGAATGTCTCCAGCAACAACAGCAACAGCAAATATGGAAGGAAGATCAAACTGAGGAAGTGTCCTGGCAAGATAAGACCCTGCATGGGATGTACCATCGCCAGATAACCGAAGTCGCTGATATTGGGAAATCCTATCAGTGGCTGGAAAGAGCTGGCTTCAAAGATAGCACCGAAGCCCTCATCATGGCAGCACAAGAACAGGCACTAAGTACCAGATCCATAGAAGCAAGTGGGGATTTACCATACAAGAGAAGACCCAAAGTGCAGGCTGTGCAGAGAAACCTCAGAGACAGTCCAGCACATTCTGGCAGGGTGCAAGATGCAGGCAGGAACAGCATACATTGAACGGCACAACCAAGTAGCCGGCATCGTGTATAGGAACATCTGCTCAGCCTATGAACTAACCCCTTCCAAGACCAGATGGGAGACCCCTCAGAAGGTTGTGGTTGTGGGAGAGCAGATGGGAGGCCCCTCAGAAGGTGGTAGAGAATGACAGGGCTAAGGTCCTGTGGGACTTCCATATCCAGACAGATAAGAAGGTACTGGCTAACCAGCCAGACATTGTGGTGGTAGATCAGGCCCAGAAGACAGCCCTGGTGATAGATGTAGCAATACCAAATGACAGCAACATCAGGAAAAAAGTATGAAAAGGTGGAAAAGTATTAGGGTTTGAAGGAGGAATTAGAAAGGATGTGGAAAGTGAAGGTGAAGGTGATCCCAATAGAGACTGGAGCACTAGGGGCTGTGACACCCAAGCTGGAAGAATGGCTCCGACAGATCCCAGGAAGGACATCAGAACACTCGATCCAGAAAAGCGCATTGCTAGGAACAGCTAAGATACTGCGCAGAACCCTCAAACTCCCAGGCAATGTTATAAACTGCATTGAAATATCTGCATCCTATCAAAAGTTATTGCCAATTAACCAGAAAATGGATTAACCTGACAGAACCAAAAGTGGACTTCTTTAACTCCTCTACTGACTTGGGGGTTTCACAAAAGTGCAATAAGACACCTCTGCCCCACTCCTAGGGGGTTAGACCTATGCACAGATATACGCCAACCTACCCACAACCATCACAGAAAGTTAGGACAGGTGAGTTAGGTCAGTCTACATTTCTTAGGATTGCACCCTTACTGAAGTTACTGTAACACAAATTGTGGATTTGGGTGGGTCAAATCTATGGGTTCAAAAAGAGGACCCAAAATATATGAAGGTTTTATATGGCATGTATGTGTGTCTGCAACGCTCGTTTTAGTTGTGTGCAAGTCAAGACCCAACCAAATTGAACTCTACAATAGTTTGCGCATAATCACACATTTATTATCTGTTTAACAATATTTCTCTGAATTATTCCCATTCCTCAGATCTTAATGATATTCCATTTGCTTCCCATTTTTTTTAAAAAATGTTTTCGGGCTTTATGGCTAAATGCTTGTAAAAATTGATACAATTTTCTGATACAGAATGTGTAACACAAAAATGATTTAGGTTGAATGTTTAATGTTTCTTATGCAATTCCAGCATAATGTTTCTTACGCATGGATTCCAACATTAATCTTCGTTCCTTTTTTTGTATCATCAAAACTTTATAAAGGCATCTTAAATGTGTCTGCATTAGTCCTAGAACATAAGAACATAATATTGTATTAGGCTGCAGTCCTAACCACATTTTCCTAGAAGTATGTACTATTGAACACAATGGGGCTTACTTCTGAGTAGACCTGTATAGGAGTCTGCTCTAAGGCTACAGTTCAGAGTAATTACAGGACCTTTTACACCGATGTAGTTACGGTGCCACCTATGGGAAATGCATAGAGCAATCCAGAGTAAGTGCCTCTTATGTCTTCCCATAGTTGGGAAGTGGGCTGTGGGCTGAGGGTGGCGCAAGTGGTTAAGACGCTGTGCCTGTTAACCAGCAGGCCAGGGTTCGAGACCCGGGTCGGCCCCACAAGACAGGGTGAGCTCCTGTCCTTAGCCCAGCTCTGCAATGCCAGCTGGATCCAATTGTATTGGCTCTGCCTTTCCATTGGACTAATTCAGTGGTGTGGAGGGGGGGTTTGCTGCTTGGGTAACAGCCTATCCTCCATAACAATCTAACCCAGGCTTTCGTGCTTCACATGCAGCGTATGCAGCACAGAGCACGATACCATAGTCTTTCAAGACTGACGGAGGCCTGCTTTTAGTTGGGAAGAGATAGTTCCCATAGTTGTAGGGATACCCTACAATCCAGAGTAACTACATGATCACATAAGAGACATTATGTGCACCTGTACTTACTGCACCACCTAGTGAAAACTTATGGGAAATTCATATTGCAATCCAGAGTAACTTGTTCTTACTCCGGAGCAAGAACTCCCCGTAGTTACTTTGGATTTCACCCATAGTGCTTAGTTTTTTGCCTGGAATTTTTTTGCAAAGTTTGGCCAGGACAGGAATCTGGACCAGGAGGCTCATCATTCCTATGATAACATTTTTTTATTTTAATTTAAGTTATAGGTTATATCACATCCTTTAATATTTTTCTGAGTGATCTCAGGAGCTCCAACCTTGGTAGGAAAAAACTTTGTATATTCTTGTTGAGGGATCTTGTGGATATTTCTTATATTTTGAAATTCCGCAAATGGGTGCTTAATCTCCAAAGAAGCAGCTGCCTTCTTATCTCCCCACTGGAATACTCTACTGCTCTCTGCTTCTTCTTCTTTTTTAATAATGCTCTGCTGTTATCATCCAGGACAACATTTTCTGCTACTTATTCTGGAGAAAATTATATTCTCAAAGTAATTCTGTTGCACAAAGTTGCAATCAGTTTTTAACACTATGGGTTTTTTCCCATTTTTATTCCTATTTAGATGCTGTTAATATAGCCATTTATTCATTTGTCCATTCATTCATTCATTCATTCATTCATTCATTCATTCATTCATATCTCGCGTTTCTCCTGGTGAAGGCAATTGAGGCAGCTTACATTATTGCATACAATAGCTTGCAATGCTATCCCCCATCCGGCCAACGTAAGTCCTGGCATAAGTTCGTTCTGGCCTGGGGGTGTCACAAAGTGCCTAACCCTACAATCCAGAATAACTACGGGAGCACGTAAGAGACATTTACATCAACGTAGTTATGGCACCACCTCCTGAAAACCTATGGGAAATTCATATTGCAATCCAGAGTAAATTGTTCTTATGTTGGAGTAAGGACTCCCCATGGTTACTCTGGATTGTGCCCTAGGTGCAATCAGGGTGACCAGATGCCAAACGCAAAATCCCTGAATGGCAAGGCCAGAATTCCTGCCCAAAAGCAAAAATTCCTAGCCCCCCCAAGCCAAAATTCCTGCATAAATTCCTGCAATTAAAAAAATTGTAGAAAACCCCAAAAATGTAAGACAAGCAAAAATAAGCTAAAAACACTTGTGTTTCTCTCCTGTATTTAATTTCAGTACTATATTACCCCTTTTAAAATTGAAAAATGATGGAACTCTCTACTCATTGTTGCTGTGAGAGAGACAAAAACTCCATTATACTGGCACAATTATCTGGGAGGAAGTCCCATTGTATAATGGAGTTTCCTTCTGAGTAGACACAACACAACTAGCATGGGGCTCACACATTTTCCAATTTCTCCACCTCACGTGGGGCAGCTGGGAGGTTGAAGCCGCGGTGACGGAGCGAGGTAGCAGTAGGCAGACTATCAAGGAATAGCAGGCAAGCAATGCCGGGAGGCCGGCGATGGAGCATGGAGGCAGAAATAGACTGGCAGCAGACTCATGGGGTGGGCGGCTGCGGTGAAGGCGGTGGGCAGCTGCGATTGCAGCCCCGTGAGGAGAGCGCGCCAGCTGCAACACGCCAAATTTAAATGGCGGCCATTTTGCCGGAGGCTGGCCACATTTTCCCTGAGGAGGGGCTTGTTTTCCAGAGGTCTCCTGGAAATTCCGGAGGTCTGGCAACCCTGGGTGCAATAGAAGATCAAGAAACCTGGAAGTATGGTTTAAAACCTATTTTTCTGTTGTTTTCTGTTGTTTTTATCCTTGGGAGGTTCTGGTATGGAATCCTAGTGGATAACAAGGGACACCTGAATATTCTTTTTTCATGACACTCAGGAATATTTTTTTATTATAAGAACTGAATTTAATTCTGGAATAGTAAAGCTTAAACACTTAAAAGAAAACTCATCTATTGAATGACCAGTTCCCCTTAGCCGTTTCCTATCACACAGCATGCTAGTGTTTTGTTTCCTGTGGAGTTTTAATAATTACTCATTTGGATTTAGTACAGATGTTGAGTATCAATTGGACCACTCCAGTTGTAGTAAATTTTTCTTTCTGGTCTTTCTGGTCTAAGCTTTTCAATCAGGAAATTTAATTCTCACCTTTTTGACAGTATGGAGATCTTTTAATGCTAACATCACCTGCCACTCTAAAATCAGAACTGCCCCGTCTTGCCCTGCAAAGTCATCCAAAGGCTCTCATGGTTGGTAAGAAGTCACAAGATTCAGGCTCCTTCAGCTCCTTCCATTGATCCTTGCAGCCATCTTTCTTTCTTTCTTTCTTTCTTTCTTTCTTTCTTTCTTTCTTTCTTTCTTTCTTTCTTTCTTTCTTTCTTTCTTTCGATTGCAAATCCTCCTTTGATGCTTCTCCCAAATTCCCGTTCTTCTCCATCTTTGCACTGCCCAAACACACAGGGCGACCAGATGCCCAAACCCCAAAAGGAGGACAAGGTCTTGGATTCCTCTCAGCCTGACCTTTCTGGCGGACAATAGCACATTTGCCTACTACTCATGAGTAAAGCCACGATATTGGGCACTTTCATTTTCCCATAGAACTCCATGCATATTTTTTATTTTTAGTTTTTCGCCATAACCTTTCATAGGAAGGAGAAATTTCAAAACTGATTTTTGCATTGGATTCTGCTCTTCAATAGAAATCCAACAACATATGACATGATGGGGTCCTGCACACCATTGCAAAGTTTCAAAATGAAGCCACAATGGAGGACAATGAAGCCCTTTTGGAGGACAGCCAGACAGGAAGCTAAAAAAGAGGACAAATCTGGAATTTTCTGGTTATATGGTCACACTGTGGCCACATCGCACCCTCAAATGTATTGTGGCTTTTAAATACAAGCATGCCCCCTTATCTGCAGGTGTTCTGTTCTGGGTCTGCTCCGTGGATATTTGAAACCGCAGATAGTGACAAATGCCCATCCCACAGTCCCAGAACCACCACTTAGAGGTGAATCTCTCAGGCAATGAAAATCACTACTTTCCTGGGCCTCTTAATGCCTTTAAAGGCATTTTTAAAGTTAATACAGTAGTGCCTCACATAAAGAACTTAATTCGTTCCAAAGGCATGGTCTTTAAGTGAAATGCTCTTTAAGTGAAGCAGATTTTTCCATAGGAAATAATGGAAACTCAGACAATAGGTTCCACAACCCCCAAAATATTCATATAAAAATATTAACTAGATGTAAAAATGATGACAAAACACAGGAATTGAATTCAAAACATAGGAATTGAATCCTATGAAGTCTACTTAGGCTGCAATCCTAAAGACACTTTCCTGGGAGTAAGCCCCATTTAACACAATGGGGCTTACTTCTGAGTAGACATGGGCTGCAATCAAAGACACTTTCCTGGAAGGCTTACCTGGGCTGTTGCTGGAGGTTCAAGGTGATCAGTGGGGGAACTTGGGGGCAGTTAGTGGTGATCGGTGGGGGAACCCCCTCCCAACTGCACCAACTGATGCAGTTGATGAAATGATAGGACTGGACTCTTTGACTGCAATTCTAAGCTAGGCCAGCACAACTCATTGGTCTTCCCATTCCCATGGCATGTCTGCACACTAGCCTAACCCTCCCCAGGGGTGGCGCAGAAGTGTCGTATGACTTTTGTGACACCCCCAGGTCAGCATGGGAGTGGTGCCTGGGTTTAGGCTGGCCTAACTGTAGATTAGGATTGTAGTCATTGACCTTGAAGATGCAGGTTCAAATCCTTGCTCAGCCACAGAGCTTCCCGGGTGACTTTGGGCTAGTTAATCTCTCTCAAGCTAGCCTACCTCATAGGGTTGTTGTAAGGGAGGACAAAAGGGCAAAACTAAATACAGAACTATCCTGAACTATGACAAGGGAAGGTGGTATAAAAATAGTTTCATAGGACAAAATAAATAGTTTCATAGCATCCTGTCCAAATCTTAAATGGCAAGTAGGAAACTATTTGGGTACCCTTTTCTGAATCTGTAAAGTGTTTTTTAACTACGCGGGTTGATTCAAATGTTTCTCATTTTGCAGTGACCCAGCATATTTCAAACCATGCCCCAGGTCTGCTATTTTATCACAACAGAGATGTTCCATGTAGCACCTTCAAAGCAATTATAAATGAGGTTGAACCAATTCTTGATTATGATACCTCCAGAAGCAGTTTCTCCTTCACTGCTCTGGTTAGAAAACACATCAAATATTCAGTTTTTTTAAACTAATGACCAAATAGAAAGGAAATTATTCTTAGATGATCCTGGAGAAAAGGAGAGGGTGCATATTGATACAATGGTTTTTTCCAGCATAATTTCCCCCCAGAATCGTTTCAAATACAGATATAATGAAGATTAGAGGGAGTTTTGCTCCAGGGAGTTACTGGGTGGAGGGGGGAATGCAATAATAATAATAATAATAATAATAATAATAATAATAATAATAATAATAATAGGTCACAAATGAGCAGGTCAAGCTTCTGAAAAATCAGCCGATGACCCAAAATGCCATCTCTGCAAAGAAGTGGATGAAACCATCGACCACATTCTAAGTGGCTGCAAGAAGATCGCACAGACTGACTACAAACGGAGGCACAATCTGTTGCCCAGATGATCCACTGGAATCTATGCCAAAAGTATCATCTGCCAGTGGCAGAAAACTGGTGGGACCAGAAGCCTGAAAAAGTGGTTGCAAATGAGCAGGTGAAGCTTCTGTGGGACTTCAGGATACAGACGGACAAGGTCTTGGAACACAAGACTCCAGATATCACCATCAGAGAAAGCAGTCAGGTGTGGGTTGTGGACATCGCCATACCAGGTGACAGCAGAATTGAGGAGAAACAACTGGAAAAGATCTCCTGCTACCAAGACCTAAGAATTGAATGACAGCGTATCTGGTGTAAGCCAGTCCAGGGGGTGCCAGTGGTAATTGGCACACTGGGTGCAGTGCCCAAAGACCTTGGCAGGCACCTGAAAACTATTGGCACTGACAAAATATCACTCTGCCAACTGCAGAAAGCCGCTCTTCTGGGATCAGCATGAATTATACGCCGCTACATCACACAGTCCTAGACTCTTGGGAAGGGTCCGACTGGTGAAGTGAATGAAACCAGCATGAAATTGTTCGCTATGTATTTATGGATAATAATAATAATAATAATAATAATAATAATAATAATAATAATAATAATAATAATAATAATAATAATAGTGATATGACAGAAACCAGCATGAAGTTGTTCACTGTGTATTACTGTTGGATTTTGAAAATAACAACAACAACAACAATAATAATAATAACAACAACAACAACAACAACAACAACAGCATTAATGATAATGATAAGAAGAAGAAGAAGAAGAAGAAGAAGAAGAAGAAGAAGAAGAAGAAGAAGGCATGAAACAGTCAATTGTACATTAACAAAGAACATATCAGAAATCATTGACTTGCACGAATGGTTAATATGGGATGCTGCCAGCATTCAAGGTATCGACCAGGAATCTTCATAAAATATATGATGTTTCAAGTAGCATTTTGAGTTGTGTTGTTGTTGTTGTTGTTGTTGTTGTTGTTGTTGTTGTTGTTGTTGTTCTGCTGGTGTTATTGCTGGAAGCTGCAGTTTCTTGATGTATTTTCTCAATTTTTTTGAGCATCGAGCCAAGTGTGCCAAGCATCGAGACACTGTGACATGTTATTTTATATTAATAAAATAATAATGCTGATAAAAATGCTATTATTACCTGGATGAAATAATGCTACTCTTTTGTCAGAGAAGAAGGCCATGTTTGCTCTTCAGACATCTGCCTTCTTCTTGGGTCGGTGGCAGAGACTTTGATGTCAAATCCATCAATGTGGATTGATGTGAAGGGCTTCAAAGAGAAACATCAAGGGCCAGATGTCCTCGCAGGAAGTCACTGACCCTGGCAGAGTTCCAAGTGCTCCCTTCTCTGCTCTGTCCCAGCTTCAGAGTGTGTTATGTGTGCGTTGCGTGTCCATGGATTCAAAATCTCAATGCATTTCTCCAAGGCAATATTAAAGGGAACGGTGGAAAATATCTTCATTTTCCTTTTCACGTTCCTCTGTGGTCCATTCATGTCCATTTATGGATCGCACACATATTGTCTATTTGGAGTGCCAGGCATCCTCCTTCTCCATGTAAAATGTAAAAAAAAGCCCTCTGTTGTGCTTGGATTTCTTTTTTTAAAATATTTTTTTATTATTCTAAACAAAAACAACATTCAGGCAGGTGCAGCTTTTAAAACCCTTCTATGATGAGCTAAACCTGCCTCAATTCCCTCTTCTATGGAATGGTTAGAGGAACTCTGTCCTCCATTCCATATGTTCACCCTGTCCAGATCCCACATGTGGCTTTATTATATCCAGAAATGGACACCTGATATTCTCAAAAACTGTATTTACTCGAATCTAACACACATTTTTCAGCCGAATTCAGTCTCCAAAATCAGGATGTTCATAAGATTTGCTGGCTAATTAGATTTGAGTAAACATGGTATTTTGTTTGTAAGTATAGGTTATATTCAATAGTGCATTAAATTCAAGTAAATATGGTATGTCCATAGGCAGCTGATGTTGATATACCATTCTTTCAAATACTGATTAGATGGATTTCTAATTGATTCAGGTGATATCAGAGCTGCCAACAACAGGAGATACCGGGGGTGTGGAGTTGCCCAGGCAAAGTGAGAAGATCAGTCTAGATGACCTCTAAGATCCCTTTCCACCCTTATATTCTCTGATTCTTAGTTCATGGGTGAGGAAGTTCCATGGAGGAAGCTATTCTGACACAGTGAGTGAGATAGACAGGAGTTGGTGGGCTCATGGGAGGCAGACGTACCCCCAAATCCAGAGTAACTACGGGAGCATGTAAGAGATTTTATAAGCACACATAGTTACTGACCACCTAGTGAAAACCTATGGGAAATTCAAATTGGAATCCAGAGTAAGTTGTTCTTACACCGGACTAAGGCCCCCTTAGTTACTCTGGATTTTGCCCTTAGCCAGTTGTTTTACCAGCACAGATGAGGTAGTAAGGGGGTGATTGTTGGTAACCGAAAATGAGAGTAAAAATCCTAGAGATTTTTGAAACAGTGTGTTTGCATAATGGGAAAAGAATTGGTGGTGACATGTGCTCAAGCATTGCAATCCAACCCCCATTCCACCCCAACCCGGGTGATCATATGACTGGATTTTTCCAGATTGTCCTCTTTTTCAGCCTTCTGTCCGGGTGTCCTCCAAAAGGGCTTCATTGTCCTTCATTTTAATAATAATAATTTTGGCTTCATTTTGGAACTTTGCTATGGTGTGTGGTACCCCATCAATTCATGTGTCATTGGATTTGTATTGTCTGTGTATGGCTTTAGATGAGGATACGATTGGATACGAACAGTGGTGGGATTCAAATAAATTAACAGGTTCTGTGTCCTAATAACCTAAATTAACAACAGGTTCTATGTCCCATTAGTAACCAGTTCTCAGAACCAGGCGCTCATTAGCAAAGAGTTCCATAGAGCCTGTGAGAACCCCCTGAAGTCCACCACCAGATATGAACCACCTGAGGATACGATCACTATACTGGTTGACCCTCTTTATCTGTAGGTTTGGGACCTATGGATTTGACTTATTACAGGTCCCAACCTGCATCTGCAAGGCACATAGAGGGGCCTCTATGCAGCCTCTCCTCTGAACACCCCCAGATGTGAACCCAAAGGATTCCAATACCTGTGGGTTTGTTATTCACAAGGAGTCCAGATATTGTTTCCCCATACTATGAGCCAGCCAGTATGCATTTACCTGGAAGTAAGGTCAATTCAATTAAGTGGGGCTTCTTCTGAGTAGACCTCCTTAGGATGGAGCTATTACTCATTATAAAACTGTACTGGATGCAAGTTCAAGTGTCAAACTATAGCTTTTTTGAGGGGGATTCAATGCAATTCAGTTTGTTTTGCTTTGTTTGACTCGGAGTCAGATTTTCAAAACTATGTGTGCAAAAGCCAGAATTCTGGGCTGTGAGCCAGAATTATTTTGAGCAAATGTCAGTGACAGCCATATATTTATTATTTATTTGTTCATTAAAACAAAAGAGAGGGGGGAAATGGGCACCCCTAACTTTCCCCTCCAAACTCAGAGGCGTCCGAAGCAACTGAGAATCCAATTTTTGTTTGAAAATCCACACAATGCTAACAAAATAAATGAGATGAGCTTACAGAGGGCAGCCAAAAATTAACCTGAAACTCGAAGCAACCCGGTAATCCTAAGAGACGGTACCAACAAAAATTGGAAGCCCCATCAAACAAAAAGAATTTCCATTTACAGGGCAATTTTGGCAGCAGAGAAGCCAACTCTGCCTTCCGTTGAAGGAGCTGCTTGTTATGTGCCTGGTAAAATGGTATACATGGCGCATGCATGCTACGGATGTGCATGCATGCTATGGATCCATCGCATCCACAGCAGGGCTGGCCAATAGGTGAGACACCTATTTTGGGAGATCGGCCATAAGGAGATGGTGCCATACAAATCTGTCCACTGTTTTCCTTGACCTTCTGCCCATCCAGCCTCGTTGCACACATCCTAGGGTTGCCACATCACCTGGAAATCCGGGTGATAGTCATGTTCAAGGGTCATGTTCCAGCCAAGGTCGGGACTTGGGAACTGGTAAACCTGCAGGCAGCAACAGGCACTAATAAAAATAATAAAGAAAATACAGTGGTACCTCTCATAACAAATGCCCCATATAAAGTATGTTCCACATAAATCTAAATTTCCTCCTAACCATGTCTAGTCAGAAGGAAGACCCTTTGTGTTAAATGGGTCTTACTCCCAGGAAAGTGTCTTTGATTGCAGCCTCCTAACCGTGTCTACTCAAAAGTAAGCCCAGTTGTGTTTAATGGGTCTTATTCCCAGGAAAGGGAAAAAGGATTGCACCTTAAGGTCGCAATCCAGAGTAACTATGGGGAGTCCTTGCTCCGGTGTAAGAACAATTTACTCTGGATTGCAATATGCTTTTCCCATAGGTTTTCATTAGGTGGTGCAGTAACTTCGGGTGCTTGTAACGTCTCTTACGTGCTCCCGTAGTTACTTTGGACTGTAGGGTAAGTAGACTTCAATTACGGTGTTTTGTCATCATTTTTATATACCGTTAATATTTTTATATGAAGATTTTTTGGGTTGCGGAACCAATCGTCTGAGTTTCCATTATTTCCGATGGGAAAATCTGTTTCACGTAAAGACTGCTTCTTATAACAAACATTTGTCTGGAATGAATTAAATTTATGTGTGGCACCACTGTATATAGAAAAATAAAACAAAGTAACCTGCACTTACCCCCAAATCCAGAGTAACAACAGGAGCACGTAAGAGACTTTACATGCACTCATAGTTACTGCACCACCTAGTGAAAATCTATGGGAAATTCATATTCAAATCCAGAGTAAGTTGTTCTTACACTGGAGCAAGGGCTCCCTGTACTTACACTGGATTTTGCCCATAGTCTCAGAGGTTTCTCAAGTTGTAATTAGCTGCAGTGGGTACCACTGGCTATACATCTAGCTATAAGTCCGGGGACCAGGGGCTGTACATCTGGCTATGAATCTGGTTCCAATATATATCTATATATCTGGGAACCCCTGGCTATATATCTGGCTTTAAATATAAATATCTTGGCTCCCTGGATTGGTGTGGTCCAGGAGGAAGAGTGTCCCTTTTGCAATTATCTCAGTATCCCACCATTGCCTCCAACTTCTCCTGCACTAGCTACTGAAGTCTGTGTTCTCCTTCCTCTTGCAAGGAAGTCTCTGGGAGTTAATAGATGCCAGGAACTGTGAGATCCCAAAGAAAGCTCCTTAATAGGTATGTCTTGCCACCAACTCCACTAAGGAAGATGGTCCCTTTTGTCTTACTAGAACATAGCCGAAATAATAACCTCTCTTATTAGCCACCCACATAGTGCCTCGAGGAAGACAGAGAGTTCTCCGTGGCCACAGTCGATGAAAGTAGCTCGACTCTCATAGATGACGTTTCCCCCTCTGATGATTAATTTCTCTTTAGTGACTATTTTAAGCAGTTCATCTTTGTCACTTGCCTGCTGCATCCACTTAATTAGCAACTCCTGACCTTTAAAAAGCACATTCCTTAAACTTCACATGATGAATGTGAAAAATCGAGACTGATCTCCCCTTCTGGGGTTCGCAGGCGATGTGCTGAGCCTGGCCTCAACTGGCTCACTGGGCTCCCGAGATCTAGTGGCACCTTCTGCTGAGATCCTCCCTATTCTGGGACAGAATCTATTCCTATATTTTAGGAATTGACAAGGATGAGATGAGAGCCAGCCAGCCAGCCAGCCAGCCAGCCAGACAGACAGACAGACAGACAGATAGATAGATAGATAGATAGATAGATAGATAGATAGATAGATAGATAGATAGATTTTCACTATTAATTTTTTCATTTTCTTTGTAAACCACTTTGTGAACTTTTTAGTTGAAAAGCAGTTGAAAAGCATATCTATCTATATGATAGATAGATAGATAGATAGATAGATAGATAGATAGATAGATAGATAGATAGATAGATAGATAGATAGATAGATAGATAGATAGATGATGGATGGATGGATGGATGGATGGATGGATTTTTACTATTAATTTTTTTCTTATTCTTTGTAAACCACTTTGTGAACTTTTTAGTTGAAAAGCAGTACATAAATATGATAAATAGTTAGTTAGTTAGTTAGTTAGTTAGTTAGTTAGTTAGTTAGTTAGTTAGTTAGTTAGTGGTGGGATTCAAATAAATAAATAAATGCAGAGGTTGCTCTTCTTACCCTGAAGTGCTTCTGCACCATCCTGTTTCCTGAATTTGAAAATGAAGAGGACAAGAGAATGGCAGAGGATGGGAATATTTCTGTCTAAGCAAGACCTTTGGGTTTTCTAAGCAAGACCTGTTGGAGGGCAGAAGTGAAGCAGGAGATGGGGTTGGATCCAGCGGTCAGTCCCCAGGCAGCAGTGGCTTAGACCTGAGTAGATACATATCTGAAGAGCACAGATCTGACAAAGAGGAAAAACTTCCTTTTCACCATAGTGGTGCAGAAGCAGCCCTGATCCGTGCACTGTTTATAGTGCAGGCAAGTGGGCCAGCCTGTTCCAGCGCGCATGAGTATTGCACTGCCTGAGTCATAACTCAAAAGAGTTGAAATGTCTTTACAAAGACACAACAACCATATACTATGTGCACAATCCAGAGTAACTACGGGGAGTCCTTTCTTCAGTGTAAGAACAATTTACTCTGGATTGCAATATGAATTTTCCATAGGATTTCACTAGGTAGTCCCATAACTACGCTGACATAAATATATCTTATGTGCTCCTGTAGTTACTCTGGATTGTAGGGTATGACTCACAAGCTGAATTCACTGACAAGGTCCGACTCATAACTTGCCTCATAAGACTGTGACTTGAGCGTATCCCTGATACATGCTGTCTTTCTTTTCTTCGCAGTCCTACTTGGGGGTCCTCGGTGGTAGGCACCCATTGCCCTGAGTGACAAAATTCATCCCTACATCTAACGCAGCAACTACAATGCTAAACCATTTAGCACTTTTTCTCCACAGGCCAATGATCCCTAATCAAACTTTATAACAAGCGCATAGATTTTTGCCAATCGTTTCATCTACTATGGTTTTTTTAATCAATTGCGTGAAGCTCTCATTTGCATTGGAACGATGCCGAGATGTTGTCAGAGGCAGATGTTGGGGACTCTTCTCAATATCAGTTTATTTCAAGAAGGAGAAGCAGGCATGTTTGCCCTCAAGTTCTAAACAGCAGGGGAATGCGTGCGTTCCTGGAACCCTTTGGTTTCCATTTTTTTAAAAAAGCATTTTAGAAATAAGGGGATCTTAATTGGTTTCTAACTACAAAACAGAATGCAGATAACATGTAAATCGAGAGGGAAGTAACAGCATTTTTTTTCCAAGCAATCATTGCACCAGTAAAATGCATGTTCTGCCAATGTGAACAGCCACAAAAGCAAACCAGTGATCAGTCTCTCTCAGATAATTAAATCTGATGTAGTATGTGGTGCAATCCTAACATGTGCACCACCCTAGCAAGGTCACAGTTGTGCATAAAGCATGTTTGCGCCTACTTAGAAGTCAACTGGGCCAGCACCAACACACAAAGGATTTACTTTGGTTGCTTTTCATTCTACCATAATTTATATCTGATCTTTCCATCATCCAGGTTTTCATGAGAGATCTCTAGGACCCCAGGAAGTTGGCAGGGTCTGCGTCACCTGGTGCAGGACCTCAGGGCAGCTGACTACAGAGGAGGACTGAGCATGCACTAAAGTTTGCACTTGTGCAACTCAGAGCGCAATCTGAGCCCATCCTGCGCACATCCTCAGTCCACAGTCTGAGCACATCCTGCACATCCTGAGCACATCCATCCACAGTCTGAGCACATCCTGCAATCTGAGCCCAGTGTGCATGCCCGGACTTCCAAGCATGTGCACTGGGATCAGAGCACTTCGGATCACTGAGCACCAAGGGGATGAGCAGAAAGATCTGGGACTGTGCACATGCCTAGACTTCCAAGCATGCGCTGGGCTCATAGCACTATGGCTGCCAGAGGAGCAACATCCCCTGTAAACTCCTCTGGCATCTCACCTGATGTGGCCCACACCAGCTGCACCACCCTGATGATGCCCCTGGTGGAACCTGCCAGAAATCGGGTCCTGACTCACCTACCATATAAGTAACACCGATTGGTCTATATCATGAAGCCATACCATAAACCAGTATTTCTCAAACTGTGGGTCAGGACCCACTTAGTGAGCCACAAGCCAGTTTCACCTGAGTTGCGTAGCACCTAGCTCAGCCACTGTTGGAAATACAGAGCAGAAGATACAAAGGTACAAAGGTGCTGAGCAAGGCAGGCTCCTCGCTTTGTTGTGAATAGGTGGGAAGATGGGATGCTGAAAAGTGGGAAGCTTGTATGGTTGAGAAGGATCCAAGTCTTCCTTCTGCTTTGACTTCTGAGCTGGAATGTTTTAAGTTTCATGCTGTGCAAAACAATACTAGCAAATAATATGCTATATAATAAATATACTGCTCACAAAAATTAGGGGATATTTCAAAATGATTTTTGTGAGCAGTGTATTATGCAAATAAATAAATAAATGCAAATAATAATAGGATGTGCACGTTGTGTAATGGGAGCTTCTGCTGATCACGGCAGCCTAAGATGCAATACTAAACACACTTTCCTGGGAGTAAAACCCAATGAACACAATGGGGCTTATCTCTGATTAGAATTGCACTGTAAGTTGATGATGCCACTTCAGACCATGATATCAATTCCGGGTTAATGATGTCACAACCCATGGGTCTCACCGGATACTTTTTCTGGGGAAGAAGGTGCTGGTACTGAGTACCAGTGAGTATCCCCAGAAAAATAAGCCCCGGGGTTGCACCCATTTTAGAAACTGGGTCCTGGGGTGAAAACGTTTGAGAACCACTGCCATATTCACTAATTCATACAATAAAGTCTGTAATAAATTATATTTTGAATTCTCCAGATTCTAGAGACCTTGGTGGTGAGTTTGGGGTTGTGCAAACAGAAGTCCCCAACCAACTGCAACCAACTCCGCAAGCGATACTGGCAGAGAGAATCAATGGATGAATGTGTCTTGTGAATGCAGTGTGGCTTTGCAATTTATTCTTTGGTTAATGCCAAAGTCTCTTGTTCGGAACAGTCGCCGTGTATTTTCTCCCTGTTTATTATTTAGCAAGCGGGAGAGAGAAATACACCCTGGTGGATCTTTTAATGAAGATGAAGCCACTGTGCATCATTCTTAAGTTGTTGTAAATATTCCTTAACAACGCATTTAATTAAATGAGACTCTTGTGCTTTGTATTAAAACCACATCAATGGGTTATTAAAACACATATATCCAGAGTTTCACATGGATGGAGGATGAGTTCAGTGTTCAAAGATGCCTGCTGGAGAATTTCAGGAATGAGGAAGCTCATACACTTATCATTACAAGCAAATAAGACATCAGTTGATAACTGAGGATCAAACAGACCCAGAATCAGAAATCCTGATTTTTCAGGATTTTTCAGAATCAGGTCCCAGAATAAGTATCCTGATTTTTTTTCTGGGTACAGTGCAACCTTGGGATACATTCCAAGAACCCCACAGATATGTGAATATGGGCAAAATCCAGAGTAACTTATCCAAAGAACTTATCCAAAATCCAAAGAACAACTTACTCTGGATTGCAATATGAATTTTGCATATTCATATATTTGCATATTCGTATTCACCTAGTTTTCACTAGGTGGTGCAGTAACAACAGGTGCACATAAAGTCTCATACATGCTCCCATAGTTACTCTGGATTTGGGGGTTCGTTAATCCATGCTACTTCTGGTGTGAACAAACCATAAATATCTTTCTTGGGCTTCCAGGGGACGTTCTGAAGTCCACAGAAATTTCTGCAAGCCTCAGAAAACCTGCCAGAGAACTTGGAGAGCAGATTTTGTTTTAAGGTTCAAACTGGAAATATTTTTCTTCTTGTATCCACAGCATGTGTGCTCAGTTAAATCTATGGATCTATGGATACGAGGAATGCACTGTATTTCTTTACCAAGCATGTAATGAATCTGTGGGACTCCTTGCCGCAGGATGCGACCATGGTGTCTCACCTAGATGCTTTGAAAAGGTGACTGGACAGATTGATGGAGGAAATGTCCATCCTGGGTTGTGCATTCTTGCATCAGCCTGGTGACAAACCTTTTGGCATCTAAACTGTTTGTTCAAAGGACACTTACAGAGAGGGTTGCTGATGAGTTGGCAACACTACCTAAAGAGGCTAAACAAAACCTGATGTTTATTTCTAGGCTCCGAGGAAGTTTTTGGGTACTCAGAGGTGAGAAGCTGCCTCTGAGGAATTATTTGTGGCCTCGTAAAACCGAGCCCTGCAAAGTGTGTTTTCAATCTAGAAAGTACGTGTGCCGATTGTGCCAACTTTCTGCCTTGCCGTGAAATTGGCAGGACTGAGTGCTCAGTTCAGAAAGTCTTTAAAGTTAAAGATATAGACAGTTAAATCACAAACTGGCAGACCCTGAATCCAGGGCTGCAAAAACTCTCCTTTCTCCTAAAGTCTTCTGTTCATCAGGGCACGCCAACTACCACCCAGGTCAGTGCACCAAATAGACACTAGGAACCCATCCAAAGTCATAAAATCATAGAATCATAGAGTTGGAAGGGACCTAGTAGGTCATCTAGTCCAACCCCCTGCCTGCAGCAGGAAATCCCCCTAGAGCATTCCTGACAGGTGCCTGTTGAGCCTCTGCTTGAAGATCCCCAGTGAGGGAGAGTCCACCACCTCCCTTGGCAATCTGTTCCACTGCCGAACTGCCCGAACCGTCAGGAATTTTTTCCGGATATCCAACCGGAATCTCCTTTCTTGCAGTTTGTACCCATTGGTTCTAGTTCTGCTCTCAGAAGCAGCTAAGAACAAATTAGCCCCTTCCTCCATATGTCAGCCCTTCAGGTATCCAAAGAGGGCAATCAGGTCTCCCCTCAGCCTCCTCTTCTCCAGGCTGAACATCCCAAGTTTCCTCAACCTTTCCTGGTAGGGCTTCCCTTCCATCCCACTGATCATTCTTTTTGCTCTCCTCTGGACTTGCTCCAGTTTGGCTGCATCTTTCTTCAAGTGAGGTGCCCAGAACTGAACACAGGACTCAAGGTGAGGTCTCACCAATGCTGAATAAAGAGGAACTAGAACTTCTCATGACTTGGAAGCTACAGACCTCTTAATGCAGCCTAAAATGGCATTTGCCTTCTTTGTAGACACATCACACTGCTGACTCATGTTCAGCTTGTGATCCACAGCGACTCCAAGATCCCGCTCACATGTTGTGCTGCCAAGCCAAGTATCCCCCATTTTATACCTGTATTTTTGGTTTTTATTGCCTAAGTGCAGAACCTTGCACTTCTCCCTGTTGAAATTCATTCTGTTCGTTACAGCCCAGGATTCCAGTTTATCCAGATCCTCCTGGAGGTTTCTCCTGTCTTCTGATGTGTTTGCTACTCCTCCCAGCTTGGTGTCATCTGCAAAATTGATCAGGTCCAAGTCACTGGTCCAGGACTTAAAACCGTTGGAGTGGACCACCTGATCAACCCATGAAGACTCTGATGGCAGCAGGAGTGGATGGCCCATGGGGTGGGTGGTCCAGTGGCCAGGTTTTGCCCCAGCACCTCCAGCAGTCTGGCCTCTGGCATTGACACCCCAATGCCACCTAACTTTCCAGGGGATGCAACTGTCCTTGTCTCTAATGCTGATGTTGCTCTTTCTCCTCCTCATCCTCAGAAGTGAAAAGGAAGAGTGTGGAGGAAGTATGTACAGTTATGGTTTCAACATCTCCAACAGAATTTAACAGAACTATTAACAGTATAGAAGAGAGTGCCAAAATGTTTATTGTACTGGGGCGCTTATGTGGAAAGGGTACAGTATTTGAGTCTCTTCAACAAAGCACCTGGAGGGCATGATAGAGACATTTAAAATTATCCAGGTGGCAGGGTGATCATATGACTGGATTTTTATGGATTTGTCCTCTTTTTTAGCCTTCTGTCCGGGTGTCCTCCAAAAGGGCTTCATTGTCCTCTATTTTGGCTTCATTTTGGAAGTGTGCAAGGGTATGAAATATCCCATCATGTCATATATTGTTGGATTTGTATTGAAGAGTAGAATCCAATGAAAAAATCAATTTTGAAATATCTCCTTCCTATCAAAAGTTATGGCCAAAAAACTAAAAATAAAACATATGCATTGAGCTCCAAGGGAGCTCAATATTGCGGCTTTACTTGTGAGTAGACCAACATGCCATCATCCACCAGAAAGGCCAGGCTGAGAGGAATCCAAGACCTTGTCCTCCTTTTGAGGTTCAGGCATCTGGTCATCCTGGCAAGTGGTGGACTGATAGAAGGTAGAAGATAGAACCTTCTCCATCTCCAAGAAGGAGATGCCTCCTTCTTCCACATCCCCAGAATCAGGGGACATCCACAAAAATGAAGTGCCAGGAGAGTTAAAATAAGAAAGTATTGCTTTACCCAAGTTGTAAGTATTCTGTTGAACTCCTTGCCACAGGATGTGGGGTTCATGATGGATTGGACAGATTTCTGGAAGAAACATTCATACTAGGCTACACTAGTGTTTTTCAACCAGTGTGCCATGGCACACTGGTGTGCCACGGAGAGTCCTCACATGTGTCACGGGAATTTGGGGAGGGACATTTATTAACAGGAAAACTTTGGGATTTGAACATGGTGTGCCTTGTCAATGGTAAAAACAACTGATGGTGTGCCATGAGGTTAAAAGGGTTGAAAATCGCTGGGCTACAATATATGATGGCCAAATGCACCCCCTGGGTTTTATAAGAAGTTTATCTCATAATGCCAGGGGTATTGGGATGTGTGTCTCTTGCTGTGTTCTTTTGGGGCTACAAGAGAATCCACAACCAGCTCTCTTGTATGAAAACATTTTGGAGAAGCATTATGCTTCCTCCTTATAAACTCCGAATCTCCAGATCTTTCCCCTCCTTCCTAGTTGCCTTATCCATTCATCTTGATTGGAGGCTTTTAATACCTGCATCAATATCTGTAATGAGAAGATAGATATTGATTGGCTAATAAAAATAATTTGGTTTACTACCCTGGAAATGAATTAATGTGTTTTTCCATAAGCTGAATGTCAAGAGCACAATCCATTCATAATATTCAGACTCAGTGGGGATCATAATAGCCATTGCCATTAAGGGGAAAAAGATCTAGTGGAGAAAAGTCATGCTTCTCCCATCCCATTGAATACCTCCCTATCAATCAAAATTTAGCATGTAAGCTCCTTGGGGCAAGGACATATCTTTTATTTCTATGAATAACCCTGATTCAAGAACTATTGTATACTTGAATCTAATGCTCAACTTTTTCACCAAATTCAGTCTCCAAAATCAGGGTGTGCATTAGATTTGATGGTCAATTAGATTTGAGTTAATGCGGTATTTTGATTATAAGTATAGGGTGTGCATTAGATTTGATGGCACTTTAGATTCGAGTAAATATGGGACTTTGCTGCATCAGATCAAAAGCCTATCTGTTAAGAACAGTGGCCAGCAATGTTCCTCTGAGAACCCCAAAAGGAGCACATGAAATCTTTAAGTCCTTCCTTGTTACTTGAACCAAAATATGGTATACCAAGCTATACTGCCCCGTGGCATGGAAGCTCTATAGATAATTTCAATGGCCCCATTGAAATTAGCAAAGAGCAGGTCTATACCCCAACTACCCATAAATGAACAGCGCAATCCTAACCTGGAACTAGCAGGCCAGAAACATTTCCCCTTTCACTGGGTATCACAGCAACAGCTCTAATGGGTCTCCTTGGATCTATGCCACCTTAGGAGATCATGTGTTAGGATCAAGCCTAACAGCCCAGCCTGGCTTCCTGATCCCTACCAACCCCCACCCAGGAATGCCCTTTGCCCACATTTCCCCTACCCCAAAACATCCTGTCCCCCTTTAATTTAAATTGTCAGCCTCATTAGCTATTTAGAGAAAACCACAGGTGAAAAAAACTGCTAATTAGTTTATAGATGTATTTACTAATTGCCCAGCAAAAAGTTCAGATCTTTGCAAACTGAGCTCCTGTGGTTTGCAAGCAATTGTAAATTTAGGGAGAGAAATGTTTGAGCAGCTTTAGAAGGGGTTATTATTACTTGTAGATAGATAGATAGATAGATAGATAGATAGATAGATAGATAGATAGATAGACAGACAGACAGACAGACAGACAGACAGACCGACCGACCGACCGACCGACCGACCGACAGACAGACAGACAGATAGATAGATAGATAGATAGATAGATAGATAGACAGACTATTGAAACATCATTAGTTACAAAACCACTTGTTTTAGTGACTCAATTATTTAGTAAAAATATTTTTTTTAATTTTTATCTTAACTTGGGGGGTCCTCAGGCATGGGACCCAGTTGGTCCTACTGGCTTAAGCCTGTATCCAAACCATCTTTATTGATAACCTCATGCAGGCTGGACTTTATCTGGGAGATGTCGACCTGCTGAACCTAATCTGGTTGTGTTGGGTGCATCTGGGTGCATCCAAATTGAACTCAATACTTTGTACTGTTCTGAGCAAACTAAATAAATTGTCACCGGTTTGTGACCTCTTCTGGCCACTGCTTGTGTCTTTTGTGCTCTCAGCATCTTCAGGGAAATGCTTGTGATCAGTTCCAGTTTGGAGACGTGGTCCCCCAACCTGGTGCCGTGTTGTCATTTGCAGAAACCTGTTTTTGAAAGGGCACACTTTGGTAAAATGCATGATAATGATATTCTTGTTGATGGTTTAGCAAATATTTGGAAATGATGAGGAATAGCAGATAAAATTTGCAGGAATATAAAGGCAACTATGTGAAGGCAGATGTCCTGGTTCCATTATGAAACTCTGCTATCACAGACAGTTAAATCCTAATTCCTGATTAGGAATTACGCCGGCATAAATCCCAGCACAAGTGCCAAGATGGCCTGCGGGTGTTGCAAAGGTGCTGTAAGGCACTTCTACTCCACTCCTGGGGGGTTAGGGCAGTGCATAGGCATGCACCAGCTTTCCCATGCCACTGAAAGGTTGTGTTCAATGTGTCTTACTCCCAGGAAAGCATCTTTAGGATTGCAGCCTGTACCTTTTAGTACAGCTAGTATTGTACTAGTAAGGATCAGCTAGTGTTGGATCTGGTGCCGAACTTGGGGCAATTTGACTACAAGCACAATCCTAAGCATGTCTACTCAAAAGTACGCCCCATTGTGTTCCTGTACCTTTTAGTACAGCTAGTATTGTACTAGTAAGGAACAGCTAGTATTGGATCTGGTGGGCAATTTAACTAAGCGCACAATCCTAACCATGTACACTCAAAGGAAAGCCTCATTGTTTTCAATGGATCTTACTCCCAGGAGAGTGTCTTTAGGATTGCAGCCTAATTGGGGTCTGTGCTTTGGAGAGACCCTGCATCACTGCCATGCTGGTGCAATGTGGTGGTGCAATGAGTGGAGCACTGTATTGTTGCATCTGTATTGTATTGTATTGAGCATCTACCTGTTGGTCCATACAGCCCCAAATTAAACTGCCAGAAGCTATTTCTGGGTGCCACACTTCAAACATACCTGGGAGCTTGCCGTGGTTGATCACTACAGCTACATGGCAAGTGTGGGGGCTACAGTTGGTGGGGTCTTCATAAAAATACCCCAAAGTTTTTCCCCTTCTCCCCTGCAGATTTTTCTAAATTTGATCAAATTGATATTTTGTTTTTTGGTGCATCACAATTTCTACACAGCTCTTTGGGAATTGCAGCACCACAAGGGTGATGGGGAGGCAGACTTTTGCCCAAGCCTGGGTTTACAAGGAAAGTTTTCTTCCAAGGCTGTCATACAACAAAAATCCTCTTGTATTTACTTTGGCAAAGGTCACCACATTTATGGTACATGATTTGCAGGAGTTCCCCTGATGATTGATTGGACTGCTGGGCTGCAGGCAGTGCCGGCTCATTACTTTGTCCAATATGGTGCCATTAAAAAACCTTATGCCAATTTCAGCAAGCTGGAAAAAAGAACAATTTCTCATTGATATCGAGACTGACGGAGGCCTTAAAAGTTCTGAGCATGCCCCACTAGTCGTTACTGGGTGCCTGGAAGTCATAGCTACATGTACACAGGAGGGAAATTTATAACGTGTGCAAGATATACATGTACAGAGAAGTGAGCAAGGACACAAAGAATGCAGTGGCATACAAGAGGATGGATGTACAGAGGTACCTCTCATAACAAGTGCCTCACATAACAAGCATTTCACATAAGAAGTATAAATTTCCAAGAAATCTTGCCTCACATAACAAGTTCCGCTTCACTTAACAAGCAAGCGCACTATGGGCAAGTGTGCTATGCAGCCCTGACACTCTGCATGGAGGCTCTTTAAAAAGGCTGCCGGCCAGTGCTGCTGCCTCTAACTGCCCCCAAGTGCCCCCACCAGCCACCTTGAACCTCCAGCAGCAGCCCAGGTAAGTTTCCCAGGAAAGTGTCTTTGATTGCAGCCCATGTCTACTCAGAAGTAAGCCCCATTGTGTTAAATGGGGCTTACTCCCAGGAAAGTGTCTTTAGGATTGCAGCCTAAGTTGACTTGATAGGATCATGCACATTGAATGCATGTTTTGAATTCAATTCCAGTGTTTTGTCATCATTTTTACATCCAGTTAATATTTTCATATGAATATTTGGGGGGGGTTGTGGAACCAATCGTCTGAGTTTCCATTATTTCCTATGGGAAAATCCGCTTCACTTAAAGAGCATTTCACTTAAAGAGCAGGCCTCCAGAATGAATTAAGCTCTTTATTTGAGGCACCACTGTAAGTTTTAAAATGCATTGATCAATAACTTTTTGACCATTTTAAAACTTACTCCCCTCCTTTTTTCAATAAATAACTTTTATTGTTCTTTTGATCACCCATTGCATGTTCCACCAGGATTGCCAAGTTACCAAAGGAAGCCACCTGGCTTGTTACTTGATGTTACGCCTTTGACAGTCTCCCAATCTTTTCTGAGCGCACACCATGCTCTGAAAAGTGCAGCAACAACCTGGTTGAAAAAAGTTGGCAACCGCTTTGGAAATGGACAAACTCCCAAATCCAGAGTAACAACGGGAGCGCGTAAGAGACTTTATGTGCACCCGTAGTTACTGCACCACCTAGTGAAAACCTATGGGAAATTCATATTGGAATCCAGAGTAAGTTGTTCTTAAACCGGAGCAAGGACTCCCCATAGTTACTCTGGATTTTGCCCAAAGGCTGTGTGTGCCTTGACTCGATTTGTCTACTCCCTGACTGCTCCCCGACTGCAGTTGAAGAATCGTGCTCCACTTTCATCCCCTCCGTTAGCCGGCAGCCGATTTGTGAGGGTTGGTTTCACCTTGGGCCAGATTAAAGCCAAAGCCTGAGAGCATCATTAGATGTCGGCAAGGTTTGTTGAAACAATTTATCCTGCCAAGCAGGCAAAAGATTCCCTTCCCTGAATTACTTTCCCGCAGTAAATTAAACTAATGATATTTGTGCAATAACTCAGGTGCTCGGAAAGAAAGAGACCGAGGGAGCCCATTATCCGGCAATTCTGTAAAGGTTAGAGAAGTCTGCAAAGAAAAGGGCAGCAACGGGATCTCCCGGAGGGTACACAGAGTATCTGTTAATTAAGGTTGAATTCTCAAGTGTCGCCTTCCGGGGCAGTGATTTTCAGCCACTCTTCCGTGGCACGCTGGTGTGCCATGGATGGTCTGTAGGTAGGGTTGCCATAATTCTCTTCTGCAAAATCAGGACAGGACCCTCTGTCCCATTTGCCAGTATGAGAACACAATCTCCAAAAATCCCCAAAATTTGGGGCATATGGCAACCCTATCTGTAGGTATGGACTGATATGGGGTAAGGAAGCCCCATTGAATTCAAAGCCCAGATAACCTTGACCAGAGATCCTTTTATCAATGATTTCATAAACAGAAGTGATCAGTGATCACAGGTGAGGTTTGTGTGGGAGGGGGATGAGCCATCTTGGGTTCCACCTGGAGCATCACAAGTTGGGTTGCAAATGAAATCAACCCTTCTAGAAGCTTCTCTGACAATTTTAGGCTTTAGGACTGCAGTGGCCAAGGAGCTAGCAGTACAACACAAAGAAGCGAGAATGGGTGACTCACCAACTTGTACGCAGATCTCAAAATATGAGTATTTGCTGGAGTGAGTCAGGACTTGGAGTTCTCCTTAGGAAGAAATGGAATCACAAACATGAAATTCAGCTAGGAAACATGGAATCCAGCAAGGGCAGCCCAGGTCCCAGCTTTTGGGTGTCATTCGTACACAGCCTTATCATGGACCCCTATGGGTTTACTCATTGTTATATCTGCTCCTTAGGTGGTATAACTCAGAAGAGCTGGAAGAGGGCATTTCTGCCCTCGAAACTGGCTCTGGATACAGAGTAACCTGCTCTGCCCAAGGCAATGCTAAACATGGCCTCGACATGCCTCTCCTGACAGAGGACTGGCCCAGCTAGGCAGTAGTGGGCCCCATCTCACCCAACAACCGGTTCGCCAGAAGTTGGGGGCGGGGCCAGGGTCAGGGGCCAGGGGTGGGGTCAGGGGCAGGCTAGGGGCAGACCCCACCCGGCGCACTGCGCATGCGCCAACCCCTGGTGCATGCGCAGTGCGTCTCCATCAGGAGACATACTGCGTACGCGCGCCGTCTCCTGCTGGAGGAGACGCAAGAGTCACAGTGCATGTGCGCCGAGGTCGGCGCATGCGCATTGTGTCTCCTCCCAGCGTACCGAACTGGCTTGGGCCCACCCCTGCAGCTACGGCAGCCCAGGTCCACCTTGCTTGGGTCAACCTATGTTGCCTTAGACTGCCCCATGCCTTTTCCAGAATAACTAGGGTGGCCCATCTTGCAATTGGGTCAGCCCAGTGATAGATAGGGCAACCCAAGAGCACTTCTGGATTGTGCCCCTAGACAGCTAAATTGTTTTTGATTTTTGGAGAAATGGGTCAGCTTCCTAATAGACTTCTGGCTAACCCTACAATCCAGAGTAACTACAGGAGCACATAAGAGACATTATGTGCAGCCATAGTTACTGCACCACCTAGTGAAAACCTATGGGAAATTCCTATTACAATCCAGAGCAAATTGTTCTTACACTGGAGCACGGACTCCCTGTAGTTACTCTGGATTGCGCCTTAGGGAATGATCAAGGTCAAGCTTGAAGAACACTCAGAAAGAGATCATTGAAAGCAGGCTGCCTTTTTTTAATTCATTTGGCTGGGAGGGAAAAAATTAAAATAAAATAAATAAAAATGTCCCAGGGCTATGGGAAAGTTCTGTGTTCAGGGGTGGTCTGAGTTCAGGCTTCAGTTGGTGGGCTGAGCAAATCTAACAGGTGATGCCCTCTGCCTGCCCATCCCGTGTCCGGCTAGCTGCATGTCCAGCATCTTCACCAACCTGCCTCATCCTCACCTATCATTTTTGGAGAGTGTAAATGTGGACAGCAACTGGGAAAAGGCTGACCTCTTTTGGCCTGACTGCCACTTCTGTAAAGTGGACATAGGACCAAGTATGGCCAGGTAGCAGCTCACATGCTCCATTGGTGCCAATTGTGACTTTGAAACCGTCTTCCAAGGCAGCCCCATATACAATCCACTGCAGAGATCCAATTTAGTTGTGACCTGAGGATGCATCACAGAGGCTCAGTTTTGTTATTTTTCCAGATGTAGAAATTCCGGTTTGCAGGCGGGCAGTTCTTCATCCTGCTGGAGAGACATGTGAATCATAAAGTTGAAAGGAACCCATAAGGTCATCAAGACCAACCCCCTGCCTGTAGCAGGAAGTCATTCTAGAGCATCTCCAGCGGGTTTCTGTCGAAGAGAGAATCCACCATCTCCCTAAGAAACCAGTTCCACCGCTGAATCCCCCCCGAACATTAAGAATTCTTTCCTGATGTCCAATCAGAATCTCAATTTTTGCTGTACCCCTTACCTTTATTGGCATAATAAAACCCCAATAGTACAATATAGTAATGGATCATAGAATAAATAAAAACATAAAAACATCGAAGCTGTATCCATTGGATCTAGTTCTATTCCCATAAGCAGTCAAAAACATATTTTTCCCTGCTTCCATATAACAGCCTTTCAGGTACTTGAAGGAGAATACCTGTTCCCGTGAACAATTGCCCCCTTGCAGTAGTAGGGCAATGAGATTTCTGCATTTAGTGGGTTTGATGTATTGATGCGTCCAGTGGTGGGATTCAAATCAGTTAACAAAAGGTTCTATGTCCTAATAACCTGAATTATCAACAGGTTCTATGTCCCATTAGTAACTGGTTCTCAGAACCAGATCTATCTATCTACAGTATTTATATACTGCTTTTCAGCTAATAAGTTCACAAAGCGGTTTACAAAGAAAATGGAAAAAATAATAATAGCTAATTAAAAGCTAATGGGTCCCTGTCCCAAAAGGGCTCACAATCTAAAATGCAAAAAAAAAAAAAAAAAAAAAAAAAACCCAGATGCTCATTAGCAACCTCCTGTCAGAACCTCCTGAAGCCCATCACTAGGTGGTCTCTTTTTCCTGGGTGACCATGTGCCCAAACCTCAAAAGGAGGACAAGGTCTTGGATTCCTCTCAGCCTGGCCTTTCCAGCAGGCAGTGGCAGATTTGCCTACTCACAAGTAAAGCCGCAACACTGGGCACATTGACATAGAGCTCAATGCATATTTTTATTTTGAGGTTTTTGGCCATAACTTTCGATAGGAAGGAGATATTTCAAAACCAATTTTTGCTTTGGATTCTGCTCTTCCATACAAATCCAACGACATATGACATGATGGGGTCCTGCACACCATTGCAAACTTCCAAAACGAAGCCAAAATGGAGGAAAATGAAGCCCTTTTGGAAGACTCCTTGACAGGGGGCTAAAAAAAGAGGACAAATCTGGAAATTTCCAGTCATATGGTCACCCTGATTTTTTGCATCTGACCCTACAATCCAGAGTAACTACGGGAGCACATAAGAGACATTATGTGCACCCGTGGTTACAGCACCATGTAGTGAAAACCTATGGGAAATTCATATTGCAATCCAGAGTAAATTGTTCTTACACCGGAGCAAGGACTCCATGTAGTTACTCTGGATTGCGCCCTGAGATCCAATGTGCAGAATTATAACCAGCTCGAGAGTAGACTCGGTCTAAGGTGTAAGGTTTAAAATTATTACAAGTTTCTTTTCACAGCAGCAATTTAATTGTGTTTCGCCTCCAGGCCTCCAATTAAGCCAAGAGCAGGAAGCAACACGCTGGAGCAAGAACCATGAATTCAAGAGGAACTTCCCACAGTGGGCTCCACAGGAGCTGCAGGAGACGTTACAGGCTCTGATCACCCAAAGGCAACTGCTAGCTCCCAATGTCCTGCATGACTTTTTTTTAAAGATAGGATTTTCTTTTGTACAAGTTTGTCCCCAAGTTCAGTCAAACAGAAAAGAAAAGTGCTTCATTAGAAGCAAACAACACACACAGACGCAGAGAGAGAGAGAGAGAGAGAGAGAGAGAGTATACCATATTTACTCAAATATAATGCACCGTAAACTAATGCACAACCCATACCTATAATCAAAATACTGTATTTACCCAATGCTAATTAACGAAGGCGCACCCTGATTTTGGAGACTGAATTTGGCTGGAAAAGGTGAGAGTTAGATTTGAGTAAATACAATATATATGCAATTTCCTGCCCACAACTCAGAAATAAAGAACACGATGTCTGAGGATTTGTTAATATGTTGGTTCTTTTAGGTAATTCCAGATTCCAAAATTGCAGAGAAGATATTGGGGGCGAATGTCAAAATGTATTTTAAATTTCCTTTGGGAATGACCGCTGTGATCTCCAACCATTTGAGATCCACATGTGCTTTCCTGTCCTCTGGGACCAGATGCTTTCCAGCTGGATGAGATGTTTGGAGGGGCTTTGCAGCTGGGGTGCCCACAAATGGGCTGACCCTACTTATGTCTGAAGAATGGAAATAATGACGGACCTTGTTGCATTGAAATTCGTTGAATTGAATAGAAAACTCCGTTTGATTCCACTTCTTACAATTAGGGATTATTTTACGCACTCCACTTGTAATTTGGATACGTTATGCAGCTTTTTTTCCAAAACAGATTATAAATAGAAGCAGTTATTTTCATGAGAAAGTTGAAGAAGAGGAAGGGAGTGGGCAGGAGACCTCATCTGTGCCTACATGAATAAAACATGCTCTTCCAAACCAAGACTTAGTGGGAAAAAACGATCATGCAAACGTGAAACATTCACACACACATACCCAAAAAATTCAAAATGTTAGTATCACAGTCATCTGGTTGGTTTCCTTGATTAGCAAATTAGTAGGGGTACCATATTTGTCTTCCCAACTATCTTTAAGAATTTATCCCCACTATCTTAAGAACATAAGATGACACTTGATCAGGCCAAAGGCCCATCTAGTGCAGATTCCTATATCTCAAAGAAGCCCACCAGATGTCTAAAGGATTTTGATTTGTTTTCTTATCTAGATATATAAAATTGAAAAATCACTTACTGATTCACTGACTGACTCACTCACACACTCATTAATGCCCTGCCAAAACCGCTAGACCTAGAAGCATGAAATTTGGGGAGGGTGTTCCTTCCATGACAGAGGCACCCACTAAGAACCAGTTTTTGGAAATTCCAACTGGAAGGGGGTGAAAAGGGATGCAACGTGTACGTAAGGCTCCATTTGGCTCCTCCCCACCTGGAATGGCTCTGATGGGGTGAAGCTCCCCCCACGACTGACTCCTTCGCCCCCCTCTAGCTACACCACTGTCTCTAGCTCAGGCTATCGTTGAAGCAACTTCTCCGACATTTGGGAGCTCTCCATGGACTCTAGATACTTGTTCTGTGTCATCGGCCAGTATGGGATGACTCAGTTTCAAGCCTCGCTCAGCACCTGAGAGCCTCTCAGCCCGACTGCTGTAGAACTGTTGCCTTGATACCGTGAGCGTTATTATCATTTTATGAATATTTATAAACCACTTTTCAACGGAAACGTTCGCCAAGGTTTACAAGCAAAATCAAACAAACGGATCCTCGTCCCAAAAGGGCTCGCAATCTAAAATGTTAAGAGCTGAATTATCTCCGATGGGTCAGTTCCTTATTCCCTACCTCAATGAGGACGGATGAATAAAGTCAATCACAGTTCTTTTGTTGCTCATGGAAATGCAAGGTGACCCTATAAACCAGAGGGCAACCCTTATTTTTCCAGCTGGAAGAAGGCATTTTGGAGATGGAAACTCATTCATTGCTGTAATCTTTTGAGTTCTTGTGTCCTCTTTCTGACCCCCTCCTTTTTCGGAGTCTGTTTTCC
The DNA here is from genome assembly GCA_030015325.1 of Cryptoblepharus egeriae. Classification (NCBI taxonomy): domain Eukaryota; kingdom Metazoa; phylum Chordata; class Lepidosauria; order Squamata; family Scincidae; genus Cryptoblepharus; species Cryptoblepharus egeriae. The sequence continues at coordinate 25,122,219 of JAREYC010000011.1, forward strand.
CCCAAACTCCCCAACAATTGATGTCGAAATAACACGCTCTGTAGTTTATCGACTCAAGCCTTGCTTCGGCTGTTTCCATAGCTGCGGCGCATCCTTCGGGGATCTGCTCCAGTTTCCATTTGTATTTCTTGCATGGAGATGTTTGTTGTCTGTGTGTCAAACTGCATCTGCTTTAAGAAAAGTCTTCTCCACCCCTGCTTTGCAGAGAGAGTGGGCGCTGGCATTTCCCTGCCGAGAGAATGCATGGGAGAAACTCCCACTGGAGTTGGAGCAATGTCTACCGGTACCTTTCATTCGAGATTCAATCTGACATGTTGTGGAACAGCACTCTTTCAAACCACAGCATTCAGAAACAAATTCCCAGGTGTACTCACAAAATAAAAACACAGGAGTACCCACAAATCTATAGGGGATCCAGAATTTCCAACAGATGCCAAAAATCAGCAGATACTGGGGATGCACTTTAAACACTGGAGAACCCACAAACCCATTGGGGATCTAGAATAACCCACAGATACCAAACATCTGCAGATACTGGGGATGCACTTTAAGCACAGGAGAACCCACAGCTCCATTGGGGATCTAGGATAACCCACAGGTACCAAAAATCTGAAGATACTGGGGATGCACTTTAAGCACAGGAGAACCCACAACTCCATTGGGGATCGAGGATAACCCACAGATACCAAAAATCTGCAGATACTGGGGATGCATTTTAAACACTGAAGAACCCACAACTCCATTGGGGATCGAGGATAACCCACAGATACCAAAAATCTGCAGATACTGGGGATGCATTTTAAACACTGAAGAACCCACAACTCCATTGGGGATCTAGAATAATCAACAGATACCAAAAATCTGAAGATACTGGGGATGTACTTTCAGCACAGAAGAACCCACAACTCCATTGGGGATCGAGGATAACCCACAGATACCAAAAATCTGCAGATACTGGGGATGCATTTTAAACACTGAAGAACCCACAACTCCATTGGGGATCTAGAATAATCAACAGATACCAAAAATCTGAAGATACTGGGGATGTACTTTCAGCACAGAAGAACCCACAACTCCATTGGGGATCTAGGATAACCCACAGGTACCAAAAATCTGAAGATACTGGGGATGCATTTTAAACACTGAAGAACCCACAACTCCATTGGGGATCTAGAATAATCAACAGATACCAAAAATCTGAAGATACTGGGGATGTACTTTCAGCACAGAAGAACCCACAACTCCATTGGGGATCTAGGATAACCCACAGGTACCAAAAATCTGCAGATACTGGGGATGCATTTTAAACACTGAAGAACCCACAACTCCATTGGGGATCTAGAATAATCAACAGATACCAAAAATCTGAAGATACTGGGGATGTACTTTCAGCACAGAAGAACCCACAACTCCATTGGGGATCTAGGATAACCCACAGGTACCAAAAATCTGAAGATACTGGGGATGCATTTTAAACACTGGAGAACTCACAAACCCATTGGGATCTCCACCCCTGCTTTGCAGAGAGAGTGGAAAAAAACTAAAGATGCTGGGGATGCACTTTAAAAACAAGATAATCCACAGATACATGGGGGATTCAGAATACCCCACAGATACCAAAAATCTGCAGATATTTGGGATGCACACACAGGAGAACCCACAAATCCATGGGGGATCTAGAATAATCCACAGATACAAAAAAACCTGCAGATACTGGAGATGCACTTTAAACTTGAACTTTAAACTCCCTCCCGATAACTTCTTCATCCAGCAAAGCTTTTCCCTTCCCCCAGTGGCATACCTGAACGCTTTGTTATTTGTGACTGTATCCTTTACAATGACCATGTTTCTTAAAATGCTTTAAATTTTTTTAAAAAAATTAATTTTTGAACTTAATTTAATTTAATTTCCACTATCCATGGAACCCCAGATATGAGCTGCCAAAAATTGCATGTTGGAACACGGTCTACCATAAGCCATGAGCCAGTGGAAGACCATGATATGATGGAGACATGTTTACTGTGCCATGGACAACAGTGGGTTTACATGGATCTACACCAGCTGTTTAGTAGAAATGTGCTGGTACACCATGGTGAGACTCAAGTCAGTTTCTGAGTCACTCCCCCCTTTGAGTTGACTCATGCACGAGTCTTAAAGGCTGGCCTTTGGGACTAGGATAAAGCCTTTTGGAAACTCTGGTTCAAGTCTAAGGGCACAATCCTATCTATGTCTACTCAGAAGTAAGCCCCATTGTGTTCAATGGGCCTTACTGCCAGTAAGGCAGTAAGTGTTTAGGACTGTAGCCATAATTTTTCCATACTGCAATCCTAAGAACACTTTCCTGGGAGTAAACCCCAGTGAATTCAGTGGCGCTTACTTCAGAGTCGCCATGCACAGGATTGCAGCCATCAGGTGTCATCAAGCAGTTCAAATATTTCCTGATCTCCTCCGTACTGTCACTATTCTCCAAAGATGATCTGCAACCAGATATGTATATGATAGAAAACCCAAGCAGAGAGCTAGAAATATCAAATTTTCTTCCTAAAAAAAGCTTTCCTAATTCAAATAGAAGGTTAACAGGGAAAAGTAAAGGTGAATGCGACACCTACGGGTACACCTGATAGTCTGCACAAAGGGTGGTGTTCATCCTCACTACAAGTCCAAAGACATCTCCATGATCATAAGGCAGGCATGGCTAGGGCTGCAATCCTAACCATACTTTCCTGGGATTAAGCCCCATTTAATATAATGGGACTTCTGAGTAGATTGGCATAAGATTGGACCCTAAATATCAAAGGTGTTTACAATTGCTAAACTGGCAGAAGCTCAGTGATGGGAATTAACTCCACTGGGTGGTACTTAGGTCTTGAACTGGCTTTCAGGTTGACAATCAAAGCGTCTTTAACCACTGAGCCACCGCAGCCATTCAACTAAAAACAATTCCATTCTGCTAGGAACATCCCCACCCCCCCAAATATCAACAGACTGACAACTATACAACCACAGGGAAGGGAAAGGCCTACCAAATAAGAATGAAAATCATATAGTCACCTTGGGCATCCGTCTTGTTAGAAAGGAAGAATATAAATAAATAAATAAATAAATAAATAAATAAATAAATAAATAAATAAATTGATAAATTGATTGATTGATTGATTGATTGATTGATTAATTAATTGTGCATCTATATTTATATGTAACTTGTAAGTATGGGCGCAATCCAGAGTAACTATGGGGAGTCCTTACTCCATCGTAAGAACAATTTATTCTGGATTGCATTATGAATTTCCCATAGGTTTTCACTAGGTGGTGCCGTAACTGCATTGATGTAAATGTCTCTCACGTGTTCCTGAAGTTACTCTGGATTGTAGGGTATGTTTTTAATATAATCTATATATATAAAAGGCATCTTCATCATCATCACTGACTCATCAACACCCAGCCAAAACCACCGGGCCTAGAAGCGTGAAATTTGATGAGGGTGTTCCTTCCATGATGGAAGGATCCACTAAGAACCAGTTTTTGGAAATTTCAACCAGAAGGGGGTGAAAAGGGGCGCAATGCGTTTTATAAAACTAATCTTCATTGTCATTACTGAGTCATCACCGCCCTGCCAAAACCGCTGGGCCTAGAAGTGTGAAAATTGGGGTGGGTGTTCCTTCCGTGAGGGAGGGGTGCACTAAGAACCGGTTTTCGGAAATTCCAATGGGAAGGGGGTGAAAAGGGGCGCAACGCGTTTTCCTCCCTATACTTTGCATTGAGAATTTCTGACTCATCAACACTCCGCCCCAACTGCTGGGCCTGAAGCAAGGAATTCTGGGAGTTCCTTCTGTCACCTGAACACCCACCAAGAACCATCTGGAGAAATTAACCCTTCAGGGGCTGAAAAGGGGGCAACGTGTTTCTGTCCTATACTTAACATGGGAGACTGAACCACATCCAGCCAATTTGGTGCTCAGACACTGGTGCACTGGGGGGATGTTGTTTGGAGGGAGGGTTTGCACTGGGGAGGATGCTGCACATGGTTGATGTTGTGCATAGGGAATTGATGCGCATGGGGGTTGATGCACATGGGGGATGTTGCGCATGGGGGATGTTGTGCATGGGGAGATGTTGCGCATGGGTGGTTGATGCACATGGGGGGTTGATGCGCATGGGGGGATGTTGCGCATGGGGGGTGTTGAGCTTTGGGGATGCACATGAGGGGTTGATGCGCATGAGGGGATGTTGTGCATGGGGAAATGTTGCACGTGGGGGATGAACATGGGGAATGTTTCTCATGGGAGGATGTTGCGCATGGGAGGATGTTGCACATAGGGGGATGTTGCACATAGGGGGATGAACATGGGGATGTTGCACATGCAGGTTGTTGTGCATGGGGGTCTGATGTACATAGGTGGGATGATGCACATGGGGTGCATGAACATGGGGGATGTTTTATGGGGGTTGATGTGCGTGGGGGGATGGCGCACGGGGGAATTTTACTCCCACAACGCGGGTACACTTTTTGCTAGTCATATCAATAAACTATTGAAAAATAGTTTAAAAACTATTTAAAAAACTATTAAAAACTATTTTAATGATGTTTTATTTCCCTGATGTTAGCCGCCTTGAGCTTCCTCTTGCAGGGGAGGAAAGGCGGGATACAAATTAATTAAATAAATAAAATAAAATAGGTTTAAAAGATATAAGATTTTTCTTGAAAGAAATTGGGGCAGCCTCTTGGACAACCCCCTGCAGAATATTACCTGGAGCCAGACTTTCCCAGCCAACTTCTTCATATACCATTGCTTTGGGATATTTAATGGGTGAAAAGAACAGGGGATGGAGGGGTCTTGGAAACTGCTCCCCCTCTTTTTCCAATTTGTTGTCGACTCCGAAAAAACAAGCTGGGAGTAGCAAGGAAGGGAACATGCTCCGTTTTCCCCAAGGCACAAAGTGGCTGCGCAATTCAGCTGACGCGGCTTCTTATCAAGCCAAACATAGTTAATTAACACAAGAGGCTTAATTTGTTAACATTTATAAGGAGCCTTGAGAGGCGGAGATGAAAGGCACGGGAGTCAGTGGAAAAGCTGTTTGTTACATTTCACCGGCAAGGCTTTCTTGCAATTAATGGGCTCCTTCCCTGACGAGGGTCTCCCGTCGCGCAGAAGATCTGGGCAACGGAGAAGCTGAAATAGAAGCTCAGGAAGGCAAGAAGAGACCTTGCCACTTTGTTGCTCAATTGAGGTCTATGGGTGCAATCCAAAAAAATTTAGGCTGGCCTATGGGTGAAATCCAGAGTAACTACAGAGAGTCTTGCTCTGACATAAGAACAATTTATTCTGGATTGCAATACGAATTTCCCATAGGTTTTCTCTAGGTGGTGCCGTAAGTATGTCGACGTAAATGTCTCTTACGTGCTCCCGTAGTTACTCACTCTGGATTGTAGGCAGTTGTGGGCTCCAGCAGGTTTGCACCTACTCTATAGAACCAGTTGTTAACAAGAGATAGGACATATAAAATTTAAAAATAGCCATTTAAAAGTGACTGCCAGATGGGCAGAAAACCGGTTGTTAATTTCTTTGAATCCCATCACTGTAGGGTATGATGGTGTGGGGAGGTACATCTGCCTAACACCTCCAGGAGTGGTGCAGAAGTGTCTTACTGCACTTTTGTGACACCCCCAGGTGAGCACAGGACTTAGGCCAGCCTAAGTATAGCTTAGAATTACAGCCAATATGTGTCTGATTGTCCACTGAATCTCAGCCTCACTCATCCATTGGTAGTCTAGGAATCAAATACAGGTCCAACCTGATTATAAACAGATTTTTAATCTACATTTTAATCTAGATTTGCATTTTAATCTAGATTTACATTTTAATGTAATTTACTTTTTAATCTAGATTTGCCACTACATTAATGGTCACTGCAAATCCTAGTTTTAAAAACAGCTTTTCTACGGTTGTAGAGAGGCAGTCAAGCAATCATTCCGTTCTCCAGCAGAGCCAGGCAAAGGCAGGGAGTTTGTTGCATTTCTAATTGCCGATTGCCTCGCTGCAACAGTAAGAAAAGCTGTTTATATACAACAGTTGCAGATGGACACACTTTTTAAAAAACTGCTCATTTTTTTAAAAAAATTATTGCTTCTGAATCTACAGGTAAAGGGAACCTACTCGTAAATAAATAAATAAATAAATAAATAAATAAATAAATAAATAAATAATGTAGGCAAATGGTCCATAGAAGCAACACTTAACATGCAGAGTTTTGTCGTTCAGCTTTTCGAACCTCTCAAAAACATGGATGGAGGAAGCTTGAATTAATAGGGTCACACGGCCTTTCTGGAAAGCTCAAACAAGTTCAGGATATGCTTCCAACACTGAATGTTGGCTCTGATCTGTTAACCCTGAGTCCCCAATCTGTGGGGGCAGTTACGGTATATTAGCAACCATATGGTGTTTTGTTTCGTACCAGTTATCTGCCGAGGATGCGGCGGGTGTGATAACAGCGCCACAAAGGCATCAGCTCCCTGCGCAGCAGGACAGACGGATGTGGAAATGAACATCGGGGATGGGAGGCATTAGTGCTAATGGATTACAAAGGAGCATCTTCTCCGGCTGAGCTGTTTGAAACTGGTGGAAAGACAGCAGGTTGCCTTTCTGCGATGCCTGACAACCAATAAGAAGCTTTTAGGAACCTTTGCTTTGGTTCAAAGGTGTCTTAATTACAGGAAAGCTAAAACTAGCTTTAATTCTGTGCAGGTACCCAGGTATAAAAGCAGATTTTTATATTTATATATATAAAAAAGTATAAAAAGTATATTTTCCCCCCATCCTATCAGTGGAATTGTTTTTAAAGCGAAAACTAGCTTTAATTCTGTGCAGGTAAGTATAAAAGTATATTTTTCCCCCATCCTATCAGCGGAAGGAAGGTTGAGTGATGGACCAGCATGGATTTGAAACCTACTCTTCTTAGGCTTTGGAAATGAAGCTATGAGGATGCACATTACAATGAGTTCAGTGGATCCTCTGTAGTCTTCAGCCCCCCTCTTAAAAATCCCGGGTCCAAATTCTCCCTAAATTCTGCATCAAAGTAATCAGATTTCTGTGATTAGCATATATTAGACTGCTCTGCATATGTTATTTGACAGGCTTTAATCTGCTTCCAGGATTTGGATTTTCATTATTATATTTTCATCCTTTTTTATTTGCAAGGGATGATGTGGGCCTATCGAGATTGGGAAAAGCTAGTTCCACTCGAATGGATGGGGTATGGGCCAGAAAAAGAGAATGGAGCAGAACTTTAGTTTAAAAGTGGTATATAAATTCTGTTAATGATACTGTTAATAAATAAGAACTGTCCAATCTCTGACCGTTGGAGGAGTCTGGATAGAGACTCTGCTCATTCAACATCACTATCATATTTTCAAGCCATTCCCCCTACCATAAGCAGGTTTTGGATGCAAGAACCCATACACTGGTGTCTCTCTTGCCCGCTTCCGCCCCTCAGTTCAGCACCAAAACAATAGTTCATAGAATCATAGAATCCTAGAGTTGGAAGGGACCTAGTAGGTCATCTAGTCCAACCTATAGCCAAAGACTGAAGCCATAGAAGAACAGCAGAGGCTTGACGAGGACCTGTCGGGGATGCTCTAGGGGGAATTCCTGCTGCAGGCAGGGGTTGGACTAGATGACCTACTAGGTCCCTTCCAACTCTAGGATTCTATGATTCTATGATTCTATGAACCCCACTGGATAAGGCCAATTGCCTGATATATAAATGTTCCTACATCTAACAGTGGCCCATCAGATGCCTTAGGGCAAGACACCAAGGACATTTAAAAAATCTTTAAAAATGGTTTATAAATATTTTAATTTTTAAATATCTTTTACTATTTATCCAATCTTTTATTGCTGTTAGCTGCCTCGGGTTCGATAGAGGAGAAAGGTGGGACATAAATGCAATGAATACTGTAGTTACTCAAATATAACGCTCACCTTCTTCAGCCAAATTCAGTCTCCAAAATCAGGGTGCGCATTAGATTCGATCTTAATTAGAACTGAGTAAATGCAGTATTTTGATTTGAAGTATTTGGTGCGCATTAGATTTGATGGCACATTATATTCTAGTAAACATGGTAAATGCAATAAATAAATGCAATAAATGCAATAAATAAATGCAATAAATGAATGAATAAATGCGATAGATAGATAGATAGATAGATAGATAGATAGATAGATAGATAGATAGATAGATAGATAGATAGATAAGATTCAAGCAGCCTGTTGCCATACCTTTGCATCTGTCATTCAAAGAAGCCTACTTCTATACCCCAGCGGCTACTTATATCCATCATGGCTGGAACCTGTGACTCCTCCATAAATCTCCTCCAATCCGCTTTTTAAGGCATCTAGGCTTTTAGATGCCACCATCACATTCTGTGGCAAGGAGTTCCACAGATTAATTTCACATTAGATAATGAAAGTTATGGGTAAAGACCATCCTCAAAAGGCAACCTTCCCATCGCTTGGGGACACTTCCCAGTGTAGTAGTATGTAGCGTAGGTGGACTGGAAAGCTCTGAGCATGGGATCGATTGGTGCCAAGGAAAAAAAAATTGAATGGTTTAAATATGCAAGAGGAAAGAGGCAAGAGGAAAAAAATAAAATATTAAGCAAGCTTACAACAATGGTTCGGGTGATGGAAGAGCCCAAGGCAGAGTTCTCTGCAAAAGATGCCTGCAGGCAAAATAAAATCTTTTACACAACCGTCTTGCTGATGCTCTAATTGCCCTTTCTGTAGCATCAGCTTTTGAACACGGTTACAACTCTTGAACCTGATAGACCAGTGAGAAGAACTGGTGCATATACTGGAAGACCACCCTTAGTTTTGAACTTGGTGGAAAGCATGCAAATGCAAACAGATAAATAGGTACTACCTTGGTAACTTGTGACTGTATTATCCCAATACTTATCATTGAAGACTGACTGATCAACACCCAGCCCCAACCCCAACACCTAGAAGCATGAAATTTGGGGAGGCTATTCCTTCTGTGATGTAAGGACCAACTAAGAACCTATTTGATGCCCGGTGGTACCTGCTGCCCTCTGTGCAGTGGTGTCCAGTGCCCATTGGTGCCTGGTAGGGATGCCCAGTGCCTGGTAGAGTGATGCCTGCCAGTGGCCACTGGCAAGTGGTGCTCTGTGGTGCCTGCTGCCCACTGGAGCCTGCCAGTACCCACCACCGTTGCCAACCACCCAGTGCAAGTGCCCACCAGTGCCCACTGGTGACAGTGCCCAGTGGTACCCACCAGTGCTCTGGGGTGCCTGCAAGTGCCCGTCTGTGCCTGGGCCTAGGGTTACCATAATTCTCTTCCACAAAGTCAGGACAGGACCATCTGTTCCACTTGCCAGTATGTGAACACAAATCCCACAAATCGGGACTGTCCCTGTTTGGAGGGACATATGGCAGCCCTACTGAAGGGTGCAACGTGGCATTCTTTCCACACCAGAGATTGAGGGACTGACAGTTACACAACAATTTTTTCTCTCCCACCCTGATCCAAACCAGTTCCCTGAAAGTTATGCAAAGTTTGTTGTTGTCAGAAAAAAATGTGAAAAATTTCAATTAGAGCTGCAAGACCTTGCAAATCTCTTTCCCCAGAGCTCTGTTCTGTCGCTGGCTCACATTAACTGTACATTCATTATCATTAATTATAAACTTATAGGATACTCAGGTGCTCAACTGTTTGCTGTTATGGTGAGATCATCCCCAGATTGTTCTTCTAGATAGATAGATAGATAGATAGATAGATAGATAGATAGATAGATAGATAGATAGATAGATAGATAGATAGATAGATAGATAGATAGATAGATATTGCCCAGTGATGGTAGAGTATATACTCTCTCTCTCTCTCTCTCTCTCTCTCTCTCTCTCTCTCTCTCTATGTATATGTGTGCCACTGAGATAAAAAGAAAGGCTTAGGTAGGCTCAAATTGGTCCTGGTCACAAAAATGTGCCATCAAGGATGATGTAGTAGTGGTGTTGGACTTATACCTGGAAGTAAAAGGTGAAGGTGACCCCACAGATTGCCCTATCAGTCATGACTGACTCTAAGGATGGTGCCCATCCCCTTTATAAGAGGTGACCAGATGCCCAAACCTCAAAAGGAGGACAAGGTTTTGGCTTCCTCTCCGACTGGCCTTTCTGGTAGACAATGACACATTAACCTACTCATGAGTAAAGCTGCATTATTGGGAACTTTCACTTTCCCACAGAGCTCAATGCATATTTTTAGTTTTAGTTTTTTGTCCATAACGTTTGATAGGAAGGAGATATTTCAAAACCAATTTTTGCATTGGATTCTGCTCTTCAATACAAATCGAAAGACATATGACATGATGGAGAACTGCACACCATTGCAAAGTTCCAAAATGAAGCCCTTTTGAAGGACACCCAGACAAGAAGCTTAAAAAGAGGATAAATCCGGAAATTTCCAGTCATATGATCACCCTGCCTTTATAAGGCCAAAGAGCAGGCGTTGTCCAAAAATATCTCCAACATGATTAAATGCCAAAATGCATGGAACTCAGTCACCTGCGCACCAAAGTGGTCCCTATTTATCTACTTGCATGTACGTATTTTTGAATTACTAGGTTGGCAGGAGCTGGGCAAGGGATGGGAGCTCATTCTGTCATGCAGTACTTGGGTCTCGAACCGCCAACCTTCAGGTTGACACGTGCAGTCAATGTCTTTAACCACTGAGCTCTGCAGCCCTTAAACCGAGAAGTACCAGCTTCAAATCTCTGCATGGCCACAAAGCTTTCTGGAGGACCTTGGACCAGTCATCTCTCTCTGTCCCCCAAATCCAGAATAACTACAGGAGCATGTAAGAGACTTTAAGTGCGCCCACAGTTACCCGTAGTTTCACCACCTAGTGAAAACCAATGAGAAATTCATATTGGAATCCCGAATAAGTTGTTCTTACACTGGAGCAAGGACTCCCCATAGTTACTCTGGATTTTGCCCCCCTCTCCCCCCCTCTCTCTCTCAGCCTCACCTACTTCACAGGGTAGTTGTGAGGACACAAGAAGAGAGGAACCAGGTTCACCATGGAAGGAGCAGTGATCAAAAAATGTGAAAAATAGACATTAATTAATATTAATATTAAGCTAATATTATTTTCCCTCCCCCAAAACAACATCACATTAGAAATTCCTGAATCACCTGAACATCAGTGCTTATTCTTGGAAACTCTGAGCCCCTCCATGTGGGTCGGTAAAGGTTCCCTATATTCTCATTTTTGAATAATTCAAAGCCAAGCTACTGTTTTGGTTACTCACTCCACTCAGTAATTTTCCTTAGTTAAGCATCCCTCTGTATCATCTCTCTCTTTCCTTTTCCTTCTAGCAATAGATCATGTTCCCCAAAGAGACATTTTCATATTATGGACATGATGGAAGAGAATCCACTAAAGCAAATAGTTCTCATTTTTCTCAGTCTCTTTCATTCATAATGTAACAGTGGAAAAGGATCAAAGCAGGGGTTTCTCAGGGGTGACCCCATTTAGACATATGGGGCAGAACACTTGATGGATGCCTCCTAGTTGGGGGACTCCACCCCCGGTTTCCAAGACCCACTTTCTATGATGCAAGCAGCCCTATTAATGAGATAGGAAAAAGAAAATTCCATCAGGGCAGAAGATCTGGAGATGGTCTTTACTGGGTAAGGAATGCACTTGTTCATAATTATAGCAATCTTCTCATTTTGATAATTGGGGCAAGATTGCGATGCAGGCTCCGGGGATCTGAAGGACTTGGCCTCGTAGCAAACTCATGTGTTCCTCTCAGCCTAAGAAATGCTGTAGGCTTGATGCAAAAAACAAAAAAATCAGAACGAGGCTCTCTCTAGAGCTTCTCTCTACAGCTCTTTTGCTTTCACAAAGCAGATCAAATCAGGATGATGAAAACTGTATATATAGAATGAGGATAGAGAGAATCCAGAGGCAATCTGGGACATTTGGGTTTCTTGGCTGCAGCGCTAAAGACACTTTCCTGGTAGTAAGGAAACACAATGGGACTTACTTTTGAGTAGACATGATTTGGATCGCACTCTTGGAGCACATTCCTAACCATAGTAAAAAAGAAAGCTTTTTTGTGTTCAGTGGATCTTACTCCCAGGAAAGTGTCTTTAGAATTGCAGCCTAAATCTATAATCCAGAGTAACTACAGGAAGACATACTCTGGATTGCTCTATGCATTTCCCATTGGTTTCCCACCATAACTACATCGGTGTAAAAGATGCTGTAGTTACTCTGGATTGTAGCCTAAGGGCACAATCCAGAGTAACTACTGGCGCACGTAAGAGACATTATGTGCGCCCATAATTACTGCAACACCTCGTAAAAACCTATGGGAAATTTATATTGCAATCCAGATAATATTGCAATCAAGAGTAACTTGTTCTTACTCTGGAGCAAGGACTCCCCGTAGTTACTCTGGATTTCACCCTAAGAGAAATAGCCCTGAAGATGGGGAATTATGGAGGACAGAGCACCTCTACTGTTAACCATTGCATAGAAGAGGGAATTGAGGCAGGTGCTGCTTCTTAAACCCTTCTGTGATTAGCTATACCTGCCTCAATTCCTCCTTTTATGTACTTGTTAAAGGTAGAAGCATCTTATCTTCTGTTCTATATGGTCACCCCATGCATGGGTGATGGTCGTACAACATCAGAACCAGAGGACACTCCCTCCAATTCAGCAGCAGGAAAGTTAAAGCAGTCAAATATGTTTTGATCCAGCATGGAATTAATCTGTGGAACTCCCTGCCATAGGATGTGGTGATGACATCTAGCCTAAATGCCTTGAAAAAGAATTAGACAGGTTGATAGAGGGTCTATGATGGGTCTCCACAACCTCCTCGTTTTAGAAGTGGGCTGTGTTTGAATGCAAAGCCAAGAAAGAGGCAATTGGATACTGGTTGATACTGTCAAGAGTATTAACATATGTACTTGAATCTAATGTGCCGTTGAATCTAATGCGCACCCTATACTTATAATCAAAATCTCATAATTACTTAAATCTAATTAACCATCAAACTCTAATGCACACTCTTATTTTGGAAAATGAATTTGGCTGGAAAGGGTGAGCGTTACATATGAGTAAACACAGTATCTTGAGTGCTCCCTGTGGCTTCTGAGGGATCTCTCAGAGTTATTCCACATTGAATTATTTATTTGAAGTCTCTACTTTGGTCTGAACATAGCACTACAGGGGTCCGTCATTCTCCACTAGGGTTCCATTCTGAAACTTCCCATAGATAAAATAAAAACCAGTGGATTTTTTTTTACAGTGGAAAAACAGATTTAAACACCAGTTTCCAAGTTTCTTGCTCCTCCGTTGCTCCTAATGCAGGGATCAGGGAACTTTTTTACCTTTTACCCCAAAATATATTTAGATATGCTGATGTTACACCCTTGATTTGAAAGGAAGGAAATCATATATTGTTAATATAGTGCACTGTGTCAGGTCCTTTGTACACTACAGTACTGTAACACACACATATGCAATGAGATGAAATTCCTGGGGGTAATGGATGGTCATGCTGCTGAGACACAGCCAGGCATGCATATAGATTCATATACATGCCCAGCTGTGTCATGGCAGTGCGACTGTCCATTACCCCCAGGAATTTCAGTTTCACCCATTTGGGGTAATTTACTCCAGTTCCCTGACCACTGTCTTAATGGAATAATGGTGTGCCTCAGTAGCTACAGAGGTTTGATTCTGGGTCTCCCTGCTACCAAAAATGTGCATATAAAAGCAGTTTTTTTAAAAAAAGGTTTGTCCCTTTAAAATTGTTTTTAAAACAGCTTTTCTTACTGTTGTAGAGCGGCAGTCAGCACTTAGAAATGCAAATGGCCCCCACCTTTGCCAGCTTAGCTGAAGAATGGGATATTGCTTATATGGAAGCCTCTCTACAACAGTAAGATAGGCAGTTTTTTGCATTGGTCATTCATGTTGATTCAAGTATTTGTAGTTCATACCAGGATGACCAGATGCCCAAACCTAAAAAGGAGGACAAGATCTTGGATTCCTCTCAACCTGGCCTTTCTGGCAGACAATGGCACATTTGCCTACTCACGAGTAAAACCACGATATTGGGCACTTTCACTTTCCCAAAGTGCATATTTTTATTTTTAGTCTTTTGGCCATAACTTTTGATAGGAATAAGATATTTCAAAACTGATTTTTGCATTGGATTCTCCTCTTCAATACAAATCCAACAACATATGACACGATGGGGTACTGCACACCATTGCAAAGTTCCAAAATGAAGCCACAATGAAGGACAATGAAGCCCTTTTGGAGGACACCTGGATGAACAAATCCAGAAAATTCCGGTCATATTGTTTGTCACCCAACTTCATGCAATTTCTGTGATGACATCTCAATGCAACATAGTTTATCAGTTCTAAACCCCAAACCGATATATTGTAGATTCGGATCATGACTGCCTTTGTTTTCACACATACCTTTATTTACAATCCCCAAAAGAAACTCGAAGTGGGAACACTTTGGGATTGGATTAGATGACCTTGTAAATCCCATCCAACTCTATATTTCCCAAGCCTTTGAAAAAGCAATCCCTCTTTCAAGTCAGCTCTAATTGTAACCACATATATTCACTTATAATATTCTCCTACATCTCATTGTCAGCGCCAATGATAAATGTCTTCTCCTTGGGAACTCCAATTAATTTCAACGAGGTCTTCCTAAATTTTGTCCTTGTGAGTCTCAGCATATCGAGAGCAGAAATCACTCAAAGGCTTTTTCTCCATCCCTATCCTCCAGTCACTCCTCCCCAAGGGTAACTGGGATAAAAAAAGATAATGTGCTTTTTTGCCCAATTAATTTTAAAAACCGATGAATGGGGGGATAAATTAGGGGCCATGATCCATTCCAAAACTTCTCCCACCTTTGGGAAATTAATGCTGATCTCCTCACTTTGAAGAGAGTGGGATGTTCTCAGTAGGACCAGATAGTTTAAAATAAAATGCTGTACACACGGGTACAGAGTACAATCCAGAGTAACTACGGGAGCACATAAGAGACTTTACATGCATCGGTAGTTACAGCACCACCTAGTGAAAACCTATTAGAAATTCACATTGCAATCCAGAGTAACTTGTTCTTACACCAGAGCAAGGACTCCCCGTAGTTACTCTGGATACAGAGCTCTGGGACTGCTCCTCAGGTATTTCGGACAGCATTTAGACAAGAATCAATGCATCTGTTATCTGTTTGTGAAATTAAAAATAAATAAATGCCTGGCCTTTCCTTTTCAAATAGGTCAAATCAGAAGCTCTCTGTGAACCAATATGGAAAATTTATGTAACTTTTATAAATTACTTGTTCATATTTTTTTAAATTGGGCTTTACAATAGGAAGAAAAGCTGTTGTAAATTTTCCCACTGTTCTTTTTTTATCCACTGATTTTTTTTATTCATGGATTTTTTTAATCCACTGATTTTTTTATACACAAGTAGTGTAAATCTTTACACTGTAGTGTAAATCTGTTGACGCCCTGTGACACCTTGCAATCTGCCCCTAATGCACCTGCATCAGTGGGCCTCATGGGTGGGCCAGCCCCGGTCCTAGGGCCGTCATAAAAGAAGAGGGTTTGCTTGCATTATGGACAAGCTTGTGATGGAGGACAAGGAAGGTGCATGACAAAAATCTTACGACAAGGGAAACTATATAAGCCCAGCTCTTTCATATGTTTTTTGCAGTTCTGCTCTTGTTCTCCACCAGAAAATAAATTGATAAATTAGCGGTTGTTCTCAATTAAATTTTAAAACCCGGGCTTCCTAGGTTTGGATACAACCCATCCTGCTCATTCCAGCTTGGCCTTGATCTTTCGACTCTGTCGCTCAAGCTGTGCCTTCCTCTGGCCGTGACATTTCCAGATAATTACCCAATCCTGCAGGCCCCATGTTGATAAATTGGCTGAATTATTCATAGCAGAAACATCTGAATAAATACAAGCCTCTGGCCAAACCGGCTGAGAATGATTTATAGCCCTTTCTGAAGTATGTTTACTTTAAAGCAGTGGTTCCCAAACTTTCAAGCACTGGGACCCACTTTTTTTAAAATGACAGTCTATCAGGACCCACCTAGCTTTAGGCGATAAGAATAATTCACTTTATCAGCTGATCTTATTATCCTTTATTCTATTATTTATTATAATATCCTTTATTCTATTAATATTTCCATTAACCTTTATTTATGGCGGCCAACTGACTTTTGGAGTGTTTGTTGAATTCTATGTTCATTGGATTGGGACCATTCTGTAGGCCTTGCCTTCCTCTTCTGGCCGTCAAGAGAAGCCAAGGCACATTGCTTATGAGTAAAACCACATGTATCACACAGTTTTACTTTCCTTAGTACTCAAATGTTTGTCAGCTTGAAGGGTGGCATTTACTTTTCAGGTGATTTGGGACCCACAGTTTGGGAAACACTGCCTGAGAACAAATCCCTCTAAATTCAGCTTAACATAGGCTGCAATCCTATGAATGTATCTAGGTCTACTTTCAAGGGCAGGCCAAGAGGAATGCTGTGCCATCAAAATGGTCCCAATCTGATGAATTGCAGGTAAATACACACGTGTAGCCCTGTTTTCGTTTTCCATAGGGCTCAATGCATTTTCCTGGTTGACTATTGGCTTGTCAGTTTCAGGACCCACTGAAGCACTGACCAACTGACTGGTTGTGACCCACAGTTTGGGAAACACTGCCTGAGAACAAATCCCTCTAAATTCAGCTTAACATAGGCTGCAATCCTATTCATGTCTACTCTGAAGTAAGCCCCACTGAGTTCAATAGGGCTTACTCCCAGGAAAGTGTTTTTAGGAATGCAGCCATAGTCTAGTGGGAGCAGACAACTTCCCACAACCAGAGGTGGAACACCAAACAGTATGTACCAGTATCTACCAGAATGTGCCAGTTACCACTTTATTTTTCCTAGCCCATCTTATCCATACCATCTCCTCCAATTCATCCTCTTTCCAATCCAGGGGTCAGGAGAACAAGAAAGAGGGACCAACAGAGGAAAAGGTAGTTTACCAGATAATGTGGACACCTCACTTGACCTCATGGACATTAGTTCCAAAGAAGGATGAAATGTCAAAGTTCAGTGGTACCTCACTTAAGAAGCGTTTCAAAAAACAAGAATAAATTTCCAAGAAATCTTGCTTCACATAACAAGTTCCGCTTCACTTAAAAAGCAAGCATGCTATGGGCACGCGTGCTATGCAGCCCTGACGCTCCACATGGAGGCTCTTTAAAAGGGCAACGTGGGGGCAGTTGCCTGGGGGTGCCAGAGGCAGCTGCCCCTAACTGCCCCCAAGTTCCCCCACTAACCACCTTGAAACTCCAGCAGCAGCCCAGGTAAGTCTCCCAGGGAAGTGTCTTTGATTGCAGTCTCCTTACTATGTCGACTCATAGGATCATGCACATTGATTATGCTACTCCTATGTCTACTTCATAGGATCATGCACACTGAATGCATGCTTTGAATTCAATTCCAGTGTTTTGTCACCATTTTTACATCCAGTTAATATTTTTATATGAATATTTTGGGGGTTGTGGAACCAATCGCCTGCGTTTCCATTATCTCCTATGGAAAAATCTGCTTCACTTAAAGAGCATTTCACTTAAAGAGCAGGCCTCCAGAACAAATTAAGCTATTTATGTGAGGCACCACTGTATATTGCTAAATTCTTTGCTTGTGAGGACAACTGAAAAAGTTGCATCATGCAGCAGTTTGGTATAATGTCTGTCTGTCTGTCTGTCTGTGTTTGTGTGTGAGTGTGAGTGAGTGTACTTATATACTTTTATAAAGTACAGTATATAGCTCTTTTGTGCTCACCTGAGAGACAGGTAAGGCTATGAAAGAGCATCTGGACTGTCAACAGTGTGCAGGGATTCAAACCTGGATCGCTCAGGTTAAAGTAAGACTCCAGAACCACCAGTACACCATCCTGGATCTCCACCTCCAAATGGCAACGTTAATTTTTCCTACCCCAAAATGACCCTGCGAATGACGCCGTATCAGTTCCTCCAGGTTTAGCGCCACTCTAATATTAAAGGAATCCATGCTCAATAGCTTAGTCTTGCGCCTCTAAAATCGGCTCAGCAAAAGCCGCACACTTATGGCTGATTGATTCCAGCACCACAGGTGCTGGCGTGTTGCCTGGACTTCTCCTCCATAATGCAGAAGGCCATTCATTGTATGAATAGGAGAGCCTGTTTGTTGTTCCTTTCAATGCTGATTGTTGGTTTCTTGCTTGGCTATGCTTGCAGGAGAGGAGGCTCTTAAAGAAACCAGTAGCTAAATAAATATAGAAATTTAAATAATTTTCTTAAATAAAATAAATATCTTAACATTAAAAACTTTTCCCATGCTACTGATAGCTCTGAGAGCCAATTACATGTAATTCTGATACTGTATGGATCTAATAAGGTGTTAATATGAATCAAGTCTCAGTATATATATCACGTACAGTACATATCTCATAATAGTTATCCATGCTTAGTGGGTATACAGGTACTTCTAAGTGGTGCTTCTCTTATATTCAACAGGGAAAGAACAACCACTCATCTTTGCCCCAGCAGTTTCCCTAACCAATAAGGGATACAATGTTCATTTTTTTACTTAATTAAATTTAATTTTGTTAATTAAATCTTAATTTAATTTGATTTGTGTCAAATCTTTTTTTATTCCAGATAGCAAACAGGTGCTTTGGCTACGTCACTAACAGAGCAAATGGGTGGTGAACAGCTGAGGAGGAAGAGGAGGAGGAGGCAGATTTTCCCCTATTTTCTTTTTTTAAATATCCGGGGATGACGTCACTTCTGGGGCAACAGTTTGAGCTTTGCACTGGGATACATGATCACTAGTTGCGCCACCAGGTCAAGGGATAGGCTTGTGATGTACTCTGCAGGTGCCAGGTGATGGTGTCCCAGTCCTGCTCAGGTTCTGATCAACTATACTAAGATAACTTTCAGAAGTTCCAGGCTTCATGGTACTTTTCCCGGCTTACTGTAATTGTAGTACTGGGTTACAGTAAACAGAGCTGGGTGGGCAGTTGTGGGGGGCGGAGGTGAGATAGAGGCTGCAATCCTGAAGACATTTTCCTGGGAATAAGGCCCATTGAACACAATGGGGCTTACATTTAAGTAGACATGGTTAGGATTGTGCTCATAGAGACCACAAGTGGGGTAGAATCCACAGGGGGTCCCTAGTCTCTCTCTCTCTCTCTCTCTCTCTCTCTCTCTCTCTCATTTGTTTGTTTGTTTTGTTTTGTTTGTTTGTTTGTTCATTTGATCGTTCATTCTCTCTCATTGATTCATTCATTCATTCACTCATTCATTCATTTGTTTGTTCATTTATTTGTTCATTCTTTCTCATTCATTCATTCCCTCTCATTTGTTTGTTTGTTCATTCAGTCTCTCTCTCTCATTTGTTTGTTTGTTTGTTCATTTGATCGTTCATTCTCTCTCATTGATTCATTCACTCATTCTCTCATTTGTTCTCATTGATTCTCATTCTCTCTCATTGATTCATTCATTCATTCACTCATTCATTCATTCATTTGTTTGTTCATTCTTTCTCATTCATTCATTCCCTCTCATTTGTTTGTTTGTTCATTCAGTCTCTCTCTCTCATTTGTTTGTTTGTTCATTTGATCGTTCATTCTCTCTCTCATTGATTCATTCACTCATTCTCTCATTTGTTCTCATTGATTCTCATTCTCTCTCACTGATTCATTCATTCACTCATTCATTCATTCATTCGCTTGTTCATTTATTTGTTCATTCTTTCTCATTCATTCATTCCCTCTCATTTGTTTGTTTGTTCTTTCA
This sequence comes from Cryptoblepharus egeriae, assembly GCA_030015325.1. NCBI lineage: Eukaryota > Metazoa > Chordata > Lepidosauria > Squamata > Scincidae > Cryptoblepharus > Cryptoblepharus egeriae. Next base: position 25,142,129 of record JAREYC010000011.1, read on the forward strand.
GTCTCTCTCTCTCTCTCTCTCTCTCTCTCTCTCTCTCTCTCTCTCTCTCATTTATTCATTCGGGGCACAATCCTAAACAATTTAAGCCATCACAACTCACCTGCTCCCCATTGTGCAGTGACCTAAACTCCTCCAGAAATGGTGCAGTTTTACGCCATTTTTGTGATACCCACAGGCTAGCATGAGACTTGTGCCAACCTAAGTGGGAGTTAGGACTGCAGCTTCATTCATTCATTCATTCATTCATTCATTCATTCAGTTCATGATACCAAAAAAGATAGAAGACCACTGAAGTCCAGTCAACTCCAGGATTCTAGAGCGAGGTCTTTCCAGCGCTCTCTAGACCTTGAACCTGAGGTAACCTGAGTGTTTTTTACTGGTTTTACATAGTTTTAATGGTATTTTGTTGTTTGATGTTTTACTGTTTTTATCCAGTTTTTAAACTGTATCTTATTCTCAATTTTTAATTGTTGTTAGTCACCTTGAGTTCCCTATTGAGAAAAAAGGTGGGATACAAATCAAGCAACCAATCAATCAGTCGGTCAGTCAGTCAATCAATCAATCAATCAGTCAATTAATCAATCAGTCAATCAATCAGTGTTCTACATGAAAAGCAGAAGCTCTATGACTGATCTGTACCCTACTTCCTTTCATTGCTCTGTCCTTCTCATGACTGTCAGACCCACCACTGCCTAGGGTTGCCATAATTCTCTTCCACAAAACCGGAATAGGATCCTCTGTCACACTTGCCAGTATGTGGACACAATCCCCCAAAATCGGGATTGTCCCTATTTGGGGGGGACATATGGCAACCCTACCACTGCCTAACTCTGATTTGTGATCCACCAGCATTGGAATCAGGCGAAAGCAGATCAGACAGGGGGAAGCAAGGGAGTCGCCGCAGACCTACTCACAGGCAGGAGACGGATAAGATGTGGCATTCGCTCTCATTAAAACAAGCGCCTTGTCAGAAGAAATCAGCTTCACACCCAAGCTCCAAACCTCTGTGGAGGAAGGAATGGATCCGTGGCGGCTTCAGTCACTGGGAACTGGAGGGAGAAGATGTCACTGTAAAACAGATGCCAAAGCACCCTGAATTAAGGACAGAATTTAGAGCCTCTGGGCTTTGAGGTTCTCAGCTTGCTTCCAGACACACGTTCTAGCTTTGATCTCGAATCTACTTCTGGCTTTGATCATCCACTCTGACATGATGTTGCTCATCAATTTGAATCTCGCACATGATATCTGGAATCTCAAATATTGCATTTGATGGATACCTCCACCATGCATAGCTTCTGTTCTCCACATTTGTAGACTCTTCCTTTTCTTGGCATCAACCAGGGATTAAACCTGGGCTCCTCATCTGCCTGTCAAATAAGAAATCCACCATTTCACAGTCCACCTTCACCAGCTTGTCTGTCTTCGAACACAATCCTAACCATGTCTACTCAAAAGTAAGCCCCATTGTGTTCAATGGCTCTTACTCCCAGGAAAGTGTCTTTAGGATTGCAGCCTACATCTGCTTTCAGGTAAAATCCAGAGTAACTACGGGGAGTCCTTGCTCCAGTGTAAGAACAACTTACTCTGGATGCCAATATGAATTTCCCATAGGTTTTCACTAGGTGGTGCAGTAACTACAGGAGCACATAAAGTCTCTTGCGTGCTCACATAGTTACACTGGATTTGGGGGTTCATCTGTCTACATCTGCCCATGCCCTTGGAGGTGAAAGCGAGGCCTTTTCTGTGATGGCACCCTGAATTGTGTAAGATCTGCATTGTGAAAACCAGGGAGATCAAGTACTGGGAGTGTCAATGGGACCTCCAAAGGATTGCCACCTTCCCCACAATAAATTTGTCCAGATTTCCAGAAGTGGAAACTGAAATGGTAATACTGAAGGTATTGTTGAGCTCTGCCAGGGTGATCATATGTCTTCTTTCTCCAGGACAAATCCTCTTTTTTTAGCCTTGTGTCCTGGAATTTTCCACCGTGCTCCAGGCTCCTCTTCCTTGTGTACAGGCAACATGTAGCTTTCCTGGAATGAATAAATTTTTAGTTTTAAATTTAATAATAAGTTAGTGAGGCTACAATCCAGAGTAACTATGGGACCTTTTACACTGGGTGCCACCCAGTGGTGGGCTTCAGGGGGTTCTCACAGGTCCTATAGAACCCTTTGCTAATGAGCACCTGATTCTGAGAAGCGGTTACTAATGGTACATAAAACCTCTTGTTGATTTAGGTTATTAGGACATAGAAACTGTTGTTAATTTATTGGAATCCCACCACTGGTGCCACCTATGGGAAATGCATAGAGCAATCCAGAGTAAGTGCCTCTTAGGTCTTCCCGTAGCTACTCTGGAATGTAGGGATAGTGTTTAAATTAACCACTTGAAAACAATATACATGAGTGTTTTTAGCGTTTATTTTAGTTATATCCTACATTTTTTAAGGCAGAGGCATCATGATCTATAACCTGTGGTGGACCTTCCCTCCATCAATCTGCCCAAGCTTCTTTTCAATACATCAAAGCCTTCAGATGCCATCATCACATCCTGTGGCATGGAGTTCCATAGATTATCTGCACTCTAGATTAAAAAAAAAAACATTTTGTTTGCCTGTTCTGATTCTCCCACCACTCAATTTTAATGGATGTCCCCTGGTTCTGGTGCCATGAAAGAGGGAAAAGAACTTCTCTCTATCCATTCTGTTCATCACGTGCAACAACAATTCTCTGCCCTGGAACACAGGAGGTAATGATTGCCCCCAAATCATTCCAGATTAATATCTAATTCACCTTTGGGTTTATATTGGATTTGGCTGTTTGGCATCCAAGATAATGAATTAAATGAAGTGGAAAGTGGAAATTAGCTGCAGCGACTCATGCGATTAATCTCCATTGTTAAATCACTACACCGTCCATTCCAGCATGGAATAGGCAAAAAATTTTATATTTTAATCCGACATCATGTTTTGAGATTATCTCAAGTTAGGAGGCACAAACCTCGATGAATTTCATAGGCAGATTTTGTTCAGAATCATTGGGGGAGAGCTTGATAGACTGGTGGTGGTATGAGCCACAGTGTGCTTGCATCTCTTGGTTGTTGCTATCTTTTTTCTCCCAGAATGCATCAGAACAGTGGTTTTCAAAGTGTGGGTTTGGACCCCCTTGGGGTAATCACCATTTCAAGGAGGTCACAAAAATCTGGGTGCCGCCATCATTGGGTGCTGCCATTTTGGAACAGGACCCTCAGGCTGTTTGGAATAAGTCTCATTGAACACAATAGGACTTACTTACAAGTAGACATAGAAGCACTCTGACATCAAAGTGATTTCACTTTCTCTTTGATGCCATTCCAGGCATGCCGTCACTTCCAGAAAGTCCTCGGCAGCTGGTCATTCTCAGAAGGGGGTCCTGGGCCAAAATGCTCAAGATCCACTGCATCAGAAAATGGAAAGGAGATGGGTTGTGGGATGTGTGGACTGGACCCAGGAAGATAGAACCGTATCTACAACTCCTTCCCCGATCAGAATCGATCCTCGTTCTCTGGTCAATACAAACTTGTCCCAAAGTGATCACCGGTAGAGGTCTAAGTAGATCTGTTGTGGCTTCTGGGGATGCTTTGGGGCAAGTGAAAAGCAGTAGCTCACCAGGGCTTTAGATCAGGGGTACCAGAAAGTAACCAGAAAGTAGTCTGACAAGTGTGTCCCTTCTATGCAAATACAAATTCGGCTTAGCATTATGATCAGTTTTGCATTGTGGATTTTCTTAAATCATTCTGTACTGGGTTGCAAAAGGGGGCTCATATTTTTCATCACCCCATATTTTTCATCACATCAATTATCGCCATGCACTGCATATAGATTTGCTTTAGACACGTTCTTGGAAACTATAATTGGAAGAAAATGCGACCGCCGGGATGTTGATTGGAGTGACCTGCGGAGAACATTGGATGCCAATTCTGAAACAGCTGTGTTGGCTCCCAGTTGGTTTCTGGGCCCAATTCAAGAGCGTTTTCAAAACTGAAATGGCTGGAGTCCAGGATGCCTTCTTTCTTAGGAATCTTCCTGACAACTGGAGTTCATTGGTCCTTGACCGCCGTCATGGATAGCATCATCTGTTGTGCTTGTGGATGGTCTGCAAACTGTATGATCTTGTAGGTTTCTTCCATCTCCATGATTCCAGGTCATCCACTATCTGAAGGACCGGAGACATAGTGAAGCCCTTACTTCACATGATGGTGTGGTTCATGCAGGTCCTGCTACCTTCCCCCATCTAGTCATACTTGATCTCCGGGGATCATCCAGAATGATGGAGGAAAAGTCCATCACAAGTCATGTAGGTATGAACAACCTCCAGGTTTTAGAAGCAGACTATTTCGGCAAGGATGCCATAAGCTATAGGAAGCCAGACTATCCAGTAGGGTTGTTCTCATGAAGGGTCAAGGTATTTTTTACAAGAGGGCTTTTCTTGTACTCATTTCTTGGGGCGATTTTGAGAATATTCAGATTTAAATATAAACTACCATGGAAAGACGCATTCCCATTGATGGGACACAACTCGTGTGCGATGGACGTGTTCTTGGTCTATGTGCTCAATGTGCCCCTATTTAGTGGAAATGGGCTCTGTTTTCGGTATCTGACCCTGGTATTTCTTTCTGACATTTTATATTTACATCAGCAGGAATTCCCTGCTCTTCAGCCAGTGATAACATGGCAACAACAGGGCACGAACATAACCAGCAAGAGAGTTTGAAAAAAATCCTAAAGGCACTTTCCTGGGAGTAAGACCCATTGAAGACCCATCTTTAGATCTATATCTAACATTTCTTCCTCCTCTTTAAACCATCCACTCTGATGAGATCTAGATCTACATATCTTACCAGCCTCTCCTCTTCCCCAATTACGAGCAATTTATTTCATTACCGTACAATTTATTTATTTATTTATTACTCGTACAATTTATTTCATTACCTGATAACAGGTATCCCCCACTTATTGAACGGCTTAGGGATCAGAGCGGCCCTGTACCCCTGATAAATGCCACTGTTGGGGAGCAAGATGAACTTTAAAGAAGACGGTCCTCAATTCATAATTTAGTTGGGCGTTACGATCTCCAGGGATCATGTTATGAGTCACAAAATCTAGCAAGATCGCTAGTTGAAAAAAGCAGCAGAGAAAGCCAGATATCCTATAAGTTGCACTTCATATCATACAGTGCAATCCTAAGCATGAGTACTCAGAGTCTCAAGTCTCATTGAGTTCAGTAGTACTTACTCCCAGGAAAGAATGGTTGCAGTCTAACCCTACAATCCAGAATAACTACGGGAGCACATAGGAGACATTACATGTACCCGTAGTTACTGCACCACCTAGTGAAAAACTATGGGAAATTCATATTGCAATCCAGAGCAAATTGTTCTTACACCGGAGCAAGGACTCCCCATAGTTACTCTGGACTGCGCCCTAAGTCTTCCAGTATTTGGAAGATTTATTTATAAATAACAAAAATCCTGGGAAAATTGTTGCGGCCGCCATGGCTGCCACCCCGTTAATAAGCCTCACTTACAGCTTCCGCCTACTTTGGCCACTCGTGCCAGCTGAGTGCCTTTGAATGGATTTACATGGTGGACATAAATGTTAATTCACTGCCTCCTTGTCAGCCGAATGGGACAGCGCGGCCCGACGGCAAATTTGATTAGCGCTATATCGCTCCTGCAGATAATTGGAGGACATGCCATTAGTCTTACATTGTGTGCTGTATTTATTTCCCTCGTAGACATATTTATATTAACTCTCCAAGAAGGTAAATTCAGTTAATAAGGATGCTCAACCACTCACAGGCACAAGGTCAGTCAAAGAGAATAGGTTAGGATGAAGTCAATTATTGGGAGCAGGGAAGGAAATTGTCATAAAAAATTATCCAAATATAAGTGCGCACGCATGTGTGCGTTCATGTACGTGTGCATGCATGCTTTTTTTGTATGTGTGTATATACATGCACAATTGGTTCCATGAGCATAATATAAAGTATTGTAGGGAGACATAATCCCTATGGAGTATGGGGAGCTGTAGGAGACTGCAGAGGAATTTGTGTGGGTATACCAGTATGCATTGGCATCCATCAGTCTTGAAAGACTATGGTATCGTGCTCGATGCTGTATGCAAAGTACAATGGCCTGGGTAGATTAATATGGAGGATAGGCTGTTACCCAAGCAGCAAATCCCCCCTCTCCACACCACTGAAATAGTCCAATGGAACGGCAGAGCCAATACGATGGGTTCCAGCTGCGTCGCAGCTGGGCTAAGGACATGAGCTCACCCTGTCTTGTGGGGACCACCCCGGGTCTCGAACCCTGGCCTTCTGGTTAACTGGCACAGTGTCTTAACTACAGTATGGTTGGGGAAGAACCAGGGCCAGCCCCTCACCACCCAAATCTGGCTCTAAGCCAATTGGACCAATTGCTCCCAATTAGGCCCATGCCTAAGGGCAGCCCCATTAGGTGGTCTAACTTAGAGTGCAATCCTAACCCTATCTACTCAGAAGTAAGTCCCATTGTATTTGACAGGGCTTACTCCCAGGAAAGTGTGTTTAGGATTGCAGCCTTAGTATTGTCAAAGACTCAGTATAACACAGGGCAATGGACACCAAACACCACACTGCTGAATTTATAAAAGAACTGCAACAATTTGTATTGTTCTCAGTTATTTTCTCCTGAATTCTTAAAAGGCTATCTATGCATTTAGTGTGTTGCAGACATGTAGACACGTCTGCAGACATGTTGGCTTATATGTCTGCAATTTTAGAGTAAAATGTGAAGTGTGAAATGGGAAATGTAAAATAGGACCATTATATTAAGTTCCCAAACTTTTTAAAAACCAGGGCCCACTTTTTGATACAACTATCTATCAAGACCCACTTAGGTTTACAAGACTTAAAAAAAAGATCTAGAAAGAAAACAATATAAAAGTTATTTATCTATAAGTTATAATAACCAGGAAAAATACTCTCAGGGTAGAATTCTACCAGTTTAGGCTGGCACAACTCACCCACTCCCCGGTCCCATGGCATGGGGAGTCTGGCACATCTCTATGCACGGACTGAACTGCTCTGGAGTGGCACAGAAGTAACTGAAGGCATTTTTGATACCCCCCATGCCAGCATGGGGCACAGAGGCATATGTAGGCAAAATTTCGCCAGTGGCAAAGACTTAAATTTTGCCCCATCAAAACAGTTAGAAGGGATCCCAGGAGGTCATCAAGTCCAACCTCCTGCTTGTAGCAAGAGAGATGGGGCCCTATCATCCGTGGCAGATTGCATCCCATGCTATACCTTCATTATGCCTCTGATGGGACATGTGCCAGGATTTGCGCTGGCCTAACCATGGGTTAGAATTGGGCTGTCAGAGCACAATTTAGAGGTGCTCTTAGGCAATGAGTTCCACAGATTAATGACATGCAGAGTAACCAAAAAAATTCTTTCATCTGTTCCGGCTCTCAGGTTCTTCTATTTTAGGGGACGTCCCTGATCCATGAGTTGTACGAGAAGGAAAAAAACGGGAGGGCAAAAATCCAAGAAGCAGTACCAGAGGGAAAAGATGCTCTGAAGTGCCAACTCTGCCAGCTGTACAATTCTTGTCGAATTGGGGTGCTCCATAAAAATAGTCATTTGGAGGTATCCGCAGTTCTCACTTGCTAATATCAAGGCTTGTTTACATCCTCTTCTTTCTGGCTTTGATTGATGGGCTGTTGGCTTCCATCACATGTAACTGATTGTATCCCATGTGTGGTCGGACCACTAATGAACATTTTTGGCACCGCGTAATAGATTTCTCTAATGGTAATAAATAGATGCTCAAAGACCTGGCAATGTCGCTTAATTAGTTTAGGGGGTCTTCAGTATTCGCCGGAGATCTATCTTTAATGCCGAAAGATTAATACAAAGAGGCTCATTAAAAAGACATTTCAGCCAAGAAGAACACCATAAAGGCCGAAGAAAATGGAGCGCGACACACCAAAACTTGGGAGATAACAATTGCCCAGTGCAATGAATGCACACCGAGGTCCAATTAAAGGAAGAACGAAGGAATGATGTGCGTCCAGCCCGGAGCCCTAACTCAGGCTTCAGAAACACTGGACAGCAGATGAAATTGCTTGCCAGGAGAAGAAAAATGTCTTGACATTGGGAAGGACATTTCATTAAACACTATTGTGTGCCCCAAAAGACAGAGACAATAACTAGGAAATCAATAGGATATCTCTGGTTGGGACCGATGTTGTGATTCCTATTAATCTGTATCAAGGTGCACGTCAGGGTGCAGTCAAACTCGAACTGCAGAGGTGATGGAGGGATGGACTCCAGCAGTTCCTCGAACCTCTAAAAAAGGGTGATTGGACTTTTTAGAGCTGAAATGCCTGACTTTGGAAGGACTGATAGTTCTAGATGGAGTCCCAAGGCATGGCCTGGGGAAACATACTGCAGCCACCTGAACAGGTTGAGGTCTGGTCGTTGCCTCGATGGGTGACCACTGATCTCAGAGCCCAATCCTATGTATGTTTTTATTCAGAAGTAAGTCCCATAGTAGTGAATAGGATTTACTCCCAGGAAAGGGGCAAAAAGTCCCTACAACAAGATACTGAAAAATGGTTTGTGTTCTTGCATTCTGCATTAATTAAATTTCACTTCAATTAATATATAATATCAGTGAAAACGTACCTACGTCATGGGAGTAAAATTCCCTCCATACATTATCCCCCCACTACACAACAACCTCTCATGTGTAATATCCCCATGCACATCGTCCCCCATGCGCAACGTCCCCCTATGCGCAACGTCCTCCTATGCACGTCTCCTCATGCTCTTCAACCCCCATGTACAATATCCATCCATGCATATCAACCCCCCATGCACAACATCCCCCATATGCATCAAACCCCCCCATGCGCATCAACATCCCGTGCATAATCCTCCATGCGCGTTGTCCCTCCATGCGCATTGTCCCACCATGCATATCATCCCTCCATGCACATTGTCGCCACCTTGCCCATCATCCCCCCATGCACAGCATTCCCCTATGCACACACACTCTCCCAGTGCATCAGGCACCAAGCACAAAATTTGCTGGATGGGTCAGTCTTCAATGTTAAGTGTAGGACAAACACATGTTGCACTCCTTTTCACCCCCTTAAGGGTTAAATTTATCAACATCAGTTTTTGGTGGGTGTTGATGTCACAGAAGGAACACCCTCCCCAAATTTCACACTTCAGGGTCCAGGGGTTGGGGCAGAGCATCCCTCAGTCAGGGATTCTTTAATGAAAAGGATAGGGAGGAAGATGCGTTGTGCCCCATTTCACCCCCTCTTGGTTGAAATTTCTAAAAACCGGTTCTTAATGGGTGCCTCCATCATGGAAGGAACACACAAATTTCACGCTTCTAGGCCCAGCGGTTTTTGGCTGGGCGTTGATGAGTCAGTGAGTGAGTGAGTGAATCAGTCAGTGACTTTTCAATCTTCTATATATATAAAAGAGAAAAGCGGTTTTGGCTGGGCGTTGATGAATCAGTGAGTGAGTGACTGAGTCAGTGAGTGAATCAGTCAGTGACTTTTCAATCTTCTGTATATATAAAAAAGAAAAGTGGTTTTGGCTGGGTGTTGATGAATCAGTGAGTGAGTGATACAGTGAGTGAATCAGTCAGTGACTTTTCAATCTTATATACATATATATATATATATATATATATTGCATTGGTAAAGCAGCTACTACATTCTCCAGGCTTACAAAGAGAGTATGGCTTAATAAGAAGTTGACGGAACATACAAAGATTCAGGTCTATAGAGCTTGCGTCCTGAGCACACTCTTGTACTGCAGTGAGTCTTGGACCCTTTATGCATGGCAGGAGAGGAAGCTGAACACTTTCCATATGCGCTGTCTCCGACGTATTCTTGGAATCACCTGGCATGACAAAGTCTCAAATGACACAGTATTGGAACGTGCTGGAATCTCTAGCATGTTCACACTTCTGAAACAGCGGCGTCTACGCTGGCTTGGGCATGTCGTGAGAATGGCTGATGGTCGGATTCCAAAAGATCTCCTATATGGAGAATTAGTGCAGGGAAAGCGCCCAAGAAGGAGACCACAGCTGCGATACAAGGACATCTGCAAGAGGGATCTAAAGGCCTTGGGAATGGACATCAACAGCTGGGAAACCTTGACCTCTGACCGCTCAGCGTGGAGGCAAAAGACCCAGCATGGCCTTCTCCAACTGGAAGAGACACTTGTTCGGCAGGCTGAAGCAAAGAGACAGACCCGAAAGCAGCGAAACCTGGGGCCTGGGCAGGGGATGGAATTTATCTGTCCTCAGTGTGGAAGGGATGGACACTCTAGAATTGGCCTTTTTAGCCACACTAGATGCTGTTTCAGGACCTCCAATCAGAGCACGATACCATAGTCTTTCGAGACTGAAGGATGCCAATAATAATAATAATAATAATTATATATATATATATATATATATATATATATATAAAAGAGAAAAGTCACTGACTCACTGACTCATGGGTGCATATTGATGTCAGCCCCTCATGCACATCATCCCTACAGTGTTGTAGAGGTGTACAGTCTGCGCCCCCTGAACCCCCCTAGTGACGCCATTGCTGCAGTGCTCCTATGTATTTCCTGATCTGTTCCCTTCTTCTTGTTGTACTCCTGGAAGTGGGTGAAATAGCAGGAAAAATGCAGAGGAAGGTAAATGCTAATCACTCTCCAAATAAATAAAAAATTGGGTCACGATTCCCACACAGGCGATGGAAAATTAGACACACATTTATGCGATCTTCTGCATCATTGAAAGTGCTTTAATAACTGTATTAATCTAAAGGCTACATCAATAAAAGTGCTCCGCCGTGCTCCCCCGTTGAATGCCAGTCAGGTAAAAGGGGTGATAGAAATATTTCTTATTAACATTTAGCAGGTGTTTTGGGGTCACCTTGCCATAATGGCGCAAATGCCGACAAGTTAATGGCAGTTTAATTAGATTTACTGTAGGGAAGATACCCCATAAGAATGCCGCATTCCTTGTTGCAGATCATCGTAAATAAAGTCAAAAATGAACTACTGAGAAGGCAAAGTGAGAGCAAAGCGTCTCTCACTTTCACCCACCCCAAAAGTTGTGTTTCATCCCACTTTGTAAAATCCGGCTCAGGTTGGATTGAGTTATTGCACCACATAAGTATCCCAGAAATTGAACATGATCCCTGTGCACCCAGGCACAACAACGTCTGTGTTCCCCACTGATCAGCTCTATTTTCTATATTCTCTATACTGGGGTTGCCTAAAGACAATTTTCCTAAAGACATTTTCTTTATCTTTATCTTTCCTAAAGACATTTTCCTGGGAGTAAGAACCATTGAATGCAATGGGGCTTACTTTTGAGTAGACATGGTTAGAATTGTGCTGTGAATTGCTACCACTTTCCCTTTTTATTATTTTATATTATTTTTATAATATACAGTAATATATTATTATATATTATTATATATTATTGGGCTGTGGGTGGCGCAAGTGGCTAAGACACTGTGCCTGTTAACCAGCAGGCCAGGGTTCAAGACCTGGGTCAGCCCCACAAGACAGGGTGAGCTCCTGTCCTTAGCCCAGCTCTGAGACACAGTTGGATCCAATCGTATTGGCTCTGCCTTTCCATTGGACTAATTCAGTGGCATGGAGAGGGGGGATTTGCTGCTTGGGTAACAGCCTATCCTCCATAACAATCCAACCCAGGCTTTCGTGCTTTGCATGCAGCACACGCAGTGCCAAGCACAATACCGTAGACTTTCAAGACTGACGGAGGCCTGCTTTTTTTTTTTTTTTTAGAAGGACTTCCAGGAGACAGGGAGGCTACAAGCAAACTCCCAGGCTTTCAGAAATCTTTGTAAGGGGGCTTAATTGGAATAAAGAAAAAAAAATGGATGGTTGGGATGGAGTTCTGGTGGTGCCCTCTGCCAGATGGTGCCGGATGGATCCAAATCTTATTCTCTTGTCAGTGGCATAGCTAATGGGGGAAGAGGTAAACTGCCTTGGGTACCATACTTTGAGGGTTGTCCACCCAGGGTGACGGGTGACCAGACACCAAACGCAAAATCCATGAACACCAAGGCCAAAATTCCTACTCCCTACCCAGAAAATGTAGGACAAAATGTAGGACATGTTAAAATAAGGTAAAAACACTAACAATAAGCTTAAAATATTGGTATTGCTTTCCTGTAGATGATATATTACACTATATTATTTATTTTAAATTGAAGAATGATGAACTCTCTGCTCATCCTGTCCCAGTCTGGTTTGAGGGTTGTGGAACCAATTTTGAGGGTTCCCAAAGTTTTCCAAACAACTTTGCCAAATGAGGCGTTCAGCTTCATGTAGGTTCTGTTCAGGTCTGAATGAATTGGGGAAAAATTGGCACTTGTGTTTTGGCATTATGGAAAATAAAAGCAGGTATTTATTTTTATGGCCAGACACTAAGTTTTTTGCACAGGGTGATCGGATGACAAACGCAAAATCCCTAAACTCCTAAAATCCCTAAAATTCCTAGGTGCTTAAAAAATTGAAGGACACCGCAAAAATATAGGACAGATGTAGGACATGTTAAAATAAAGCAGAAATACTCATATTGTTTTCCTGTACTTAATTTCAACCCTTTAAAATTGAGAACCTTGTAAAATGCATGATTCAGACCCAGACATTAAAGCAACCATTTGTAGTAGCATAACACAAGCCAGTGACTCCAAAGTATATGGTTCAGACCCAAACACACAAACACAAGCACACACACACAAGCAAGATATCAAGCAGGGAGGGGGCTAGAAAGGAGGACATCTCTGCATCAGGGAGGTGGGATCTGGAATCACCAAGAGAAATCTGCAGTGCCCCTGAGGGTGTGCAGAGTGCAAAAGCAGATTGTGGGGAGCCAGAAGGACCAGGATGTAAAGGACTGGGAAGGAGGAATCAGAGTATCCCCAGGCAGGAGTTACCTTGCAGGTCTAGAAGTGGAGCACAGCCTGGATTGTTTGCTGAGGCAGGGTTAAGAGGCACTGAAAGAGTTAAGTTTTAGGGCTGGAGTTTTAGGGCTAGGGAAATCTGAGCTGCGTGGCTCCTAAACTCGTAAATCCCGGAGGCACTCTTGCGTTTCCCTACTCCCCCAGACAAGGTAATAAATACCGGAGGTGTCCAGGGAAAGCTGGACATCTGGACAGCCTTGGGTGACCAGAAGCCCAAACCTCAAAAGAAGGACAAGGTTTGGATTCCTCTCAGCCTAGCCTTTCCAGCAGACAATGGCACGTTTGCCAACTCACGAGTAAATCTGCAATATTGGGCACTTTCACTATCCCATAGAGCACAATGCATAATTTTTAGATTTTCTGGCCATAACATTTGATAGGAAGGAGATATTTCAAAACTGAATTTTGCACGGATTCTGCTCTTCAGTATGAACCCAAAGACATACAGGATGACCAGATTATTCCTGAACCTAAGAGCTAAAATTCCTGAACCCCTGGGCCAGAATTCCTAATCCCAGGCCTAAATTCCTCACCACTTAAAAAACACCAAGTGTATTTTTTGTTTTTTAGTTTTTTGACCATAACTTTTGATAGGAAGAAGATATCTTCAAACTGTTTTTTGCATTGGATTCTGCTCTTCAATACAAATCCAATGACATATGGCATGATGGGTTACTGTGCACTATCACAAAGTTGCAAAATGAAGCCAAAATGTAGGACAATAAAGACAAAATGTAGGACACCCGGACAGGAGGCTAAAAATCCAGACAAATCCGGGTTTTTCCAGTCATATGGTCGTCCTAAACAACATATGACATGATGGGGTCCTGCACACCATGGCAAAGTTCCAAAATGAAGCCAAAATGGAGGACAATGAAGCCCCTTTGGAGGACACCCAGACAGGAGGGTAAAATAGAGGACAAATCCAGAAATTTCCGGTCATATGATCACCCTGTGTCCACCTGCACCTCCAAACAGCACATGCAAGGATGAAAAGGACCTATGAGACTCCGGTTGGCCACATGCATCCTGCCCATGCCTCGGACCACTTCCAAACACTGGGGTTGTTTAACAGCCCAAGGGAGTGTTTAGTGATTTAATGTGCCCAGGTGCCAAAGGCTTAGCGATGCCACCAGCTCTTGTAGTCTCAACCCGGCCCTTCCTTCTGCCGCTTCCCATCTGGATTCCAGGGAGTTGCTCCACTCTCTGTCGACAGCTGGCAGCTCATCCATTTTTTATGGAAGGCCATCAATTATGTAGTGGGAATGACAGATCAGTTAGATGGCATCTCTCCTGGGTGAAGTGCCGTGTTCTCAATACGAGATGTTTTGGAGGGGATGATCTTCTCAGCTTTTTCCACACCGTCAAGCCTTTTTCGCAGCAGAACGCAATTATTTTGGCAGTTGCATGAAAAGCTGGGAAATGGTGGTGTGTTTGATTGGGATGTAAGACAATAAGGCTGTAAGCCTAGGCTGCAATCGTAACCTCCGGGTAGGCTGGCCTAAGCCCTGGCATAAGTCCTGTGCTGACCTGGGGGCGTCACAAAAGTCTGTGCCACTCCTGGGGGAGTTGAGGCCAGTGCACTGACATGTGCTGGCCTCCCCACACTACCACACAAACAGGTTTATGAATTATGTATGAATAGTGCCAACGTAGAATACCATCTAAAAATAGCCTAATCTGCATACATTTGCATACCGGGTCTAATGGACCCGGTTGGTATTCTAAGGGTTACGTAGTATTGCATTTACTTGAATGTAATGCTACCTTTTCCAGCCAAATTCAGTCTCCAAAATCAGATTTTGCATTAGATTTGAAGGTTAGATTTGAGTAAATGCAGTATTTGGATTATAAATATAGGTTGTGCATCAGATTTGAAGGTTATATTTGAGTAAATGCAGTATTTGGTTTATAAGTATAGGATATGCATTAGATTTGAAGGTTAGATATCAGTAAGTGCAGTATTTGGGTTATATGTAAAGGATGTGCATTTGATATGAAGGTTAGATTTGAATAAATACAGTATTTGGGTTATAAGTATAGGATGCGCATTAGATTTGAAGGTTGGATTTGAGTAAATGCAGTATTTGGATTATAAGTATAGGATGCGCATTAGATTTGAAGGTTGGATTTGAGTAAATCTGGTATTTGGGTTATAAGGATGCGCATTAGATTTGAAGGTTAGATTAGAGTGAATGCGATATTTGGATCATAATTAGACCATTAGATTTGATGGTGCATTAGATTTGAGTTAATATGTTTGGTAACCTGTGGGTTATGGAACACTTTTCCTGTGGAACAAGATGAGAGACACATGGGGACAGAACCCTCAGCCTTCTCTGCCACAGAGGATCATGGGAATAGAACCCTCAGCCTGCTTGATTGACACAGAATTTGTTGGCACCCCTCGTATAGGTCAAGGCCTATACATAGATAGAAACCGGCCCTACAATCCAGAGTAACTACGGGAGCACGTAAGAGACATTACGTGTACCCGTAGTTACTACACCATCTAATGAAAACCTATGGGAAATTCATACTGCAATCCACAGCAAATTGTTCTTACACCGGAGGAAGGACTCCCCGTAGTTACTCTGGATTGTGCCCTGAGTTTAAATGTAGCCTTGTATACACATAAATCGATGTATACTGTCCCCAATCTGTGGGATATGATAGCAAGGACCATTTTCCCGGAGTAAAATTTGGAGGCCATTTTGCTATTCTTCGCATATGGCTTGACACATGCACAAGGGCCATTGAGAAGAATGTATAAGCTAGTATACATAGTATACATACATAGTATACATAGACTGCCAGTAGCAGTCCCGGAATTTCACATATGGCCCCCATTCAGAGGGGACAGAAGCTTTTGGCCCATTATATCATCCCAAACTATAGGGTTTCTTCTCGTTCCTCTCCGCTCGTGTCAGTCGTGAAAAGGATTAAATTGTTTGACTGGCAGTTTTGACTTCCTCTCCCCAGACATCACACATCAGCTTTCCGCCGAGAAGATTGAAAGATGGGGGGCCCTCTAAGTTGATGGTATTTGTCGGAGAAAATAAACTACGTGAACGATGATGATAAAAAGAAACAGAACTAACATTGGAAGGAGTTTTAAAAACTGATTAGGCTGCAGTCGCAAATGAAATAAGATGTCTCTCAAGTGCGGTTGACAAATAAGAAATTCCTGCTGAGCTGGGCAAACATGTGCCTGTAATTTAGCAGAATGGCAGCTCTTTATTTGTGGGTTGTGGGTTCGATTCCTGACATCCCCAGTTCAAGGTTGGGCTGGGAAAAATCCCTTCCCTGGAAACTATATGTGGTCAATATTCTAGTATATGTGTCCCCATATTTATGGATCTGATATCTGTGTTTTCAGGTATCCACAAGTCTATGTGTCATCCATACGTCCCCCACATCTCCTTGTGCCCATTACCATTGGTTTCCTTCATCAACAAGCAGTCATGTTTGGTGTAAATTTTTACTCAGTCTCTCCCCTCCCAGTCCACAGGCTGTTGTGTTCCTCGTCACATGAACATTTGTTAATGAAGAAAACCAAAAATAATGATTAGGAAGGACTGAGGGCTGGGGTCCATGGGGCACTGCTGCCATAGGGTTTTTCCATATCCCAGCTTCTGTATCTGCAGGTGTATGGAGTGAATATATGGAGGGACCTATATAGAAGCAGTGGCTGGACAAGCACCTGTCGGAGATGCTCTAGGTCTGAGAATTTCCTGCTACAGGCAGGTGGTTGGACTAGATGACCTACTAGGTCCCTTCCAACTCTAGGATTCTATGATCTAAATAAGGCAGTGGGGACACTTTACTGTGCTTTTATGGGGTCAAGACTGGCCGTCCTGATACCTGGTATATCTAGTGCTATGCCTTTACATACTGATGCACCAGCTTCCACTCGTCCTACTCACTGATGTTCCAGCTCAACTCTCTTCTCCCTTCTACTTTTCTTTTTTCTAACTGTCCCCCTCTTCCTTTCCCTATCCAAGGATGGATAGAGGAGCACTGAAGCCAAGGACAGGATTATCGTATGACCAGGTTTTTTCGGATTTGTTCTTTTTTTTAGCCTTCTGTCCGGGTGTCCTCCAAAAAGGTTTCATTGTCCTCCATTTTGGCTTCATTTTGGAACTTTCCAATGGTGTGCAGTAACCCTTGGTGTCACATGTCGTTGGATTCGTATTGAAGAGCAGAATCCAATGCAGTTTGAAATATCTCCTTCCTATCAAACGTTATGGCTAAAAAACTAAAAATCAAAAATATACATTGAGTTCTATGGGAAAGTGAAAGTGCCCAATATCGTGGCTTTCCTCGTGGGTAGGAAAAGCCAGGCTGAGAGGAATCCAAGACCTTGTCCTCCTTTTTAGGTTCAGGAATCTGGTCACCCTGGCCAAGGAGGTAGATAGTAATGAGTACCTCTCACCAATCTGCTACCTGATGCAATCATTGGCCTAATTAATGGGCCAGCAGTGGTTGGGGTTACCAAAGGCTCACTGTGCTATCTTGCTCATAGCTTCTGGAGAGCTCTCATAAGAACATCCCATAGCCAGAACATTGTCCATTTTTGGTG
The DNA here is from genome assembly GCA_030015325.1 of Cryptoblepharus egeriae. Lineage (NCBI taxonomy): Eukaryota > Metazoa > Chordata > Lepidosauria > Squamata > Scincidae > Cryptoblepharus > Cryptoblepharus egeriae. The sequence goes on from JAREYC010000011.1 coordinate 25,159,759, forward strand.
AACCTCTACCTGTCCACTGTCATGGAGAGTGGGTTTTAGGCTGCAGGTGTGGCAGATGAGCAGAACTACTCCATCATTGTCAATTACATGGATTGCAACTGTGGCAGGTGAGCAGAACTACTCCATCATTCTCCATTGAATAGCACCACAGCTATCCTGCTTACTTACTTCAGAGAAGGCTCTCTTTACACCCATGGAGGCTGTCCTTACATCACTTTCTTGAGTATAAGTAGGTGTGGCGGCTGTGGTGCTTTTCCACGAACCTCAACAGAGGGGATCTATTTCATCTTCTATCCTACACCACATATATCTGGTGGGCACCACCTCCATTCCATTCCCCTCTTTTATGTTCTAAATACTGCCTGAGGCATTTGTCTTAGTCGGCCTCATGGATAGGCCAGCCCTGATTATACAGTACTGTAGTAATCCAGTCTAGCAAAACCAAGTGACATTGTTGCATCATGTGGCATTCAGCCCAAGGGTGCATCAATCAAGCATGGTGTGATCTGGCAACATATATACTCATGCATGACTCAGGACTTTGACTGATTGATTTAGCTTCAGTTATCTGCCAAAGGCAACAAATGAATATATAATATAGAGCAGATAAGGAACAACAAGTAAAGCCAAATGCCACAATCACCTTGCATCACGGTGCACAAATGATGGCAAAGGGCTGTAATTTTCTTTACCTTTGTATTGACCCCTATATAAAGAATGATGCAAAACAGAAGCAATGGGGTTATATTGGGGCCATTTTATTAATTACTAGTAATGGCCAGCAGCTCTTATTTGTGGAGGTACAATATAAAAAAAAAAAGCAGGCCTCCGTCAGTCTTGAAAGACTATGGTATTGTGCTTGGCGCTGCATACGGTGCATGCAAAGCATGAAAGCCTGGGTTGGATTGTTATGGAGGATAGGCTGTTACCCAAGCAGCACATCCCCCCTCTCCACGCCACTGAATTAGTCCAATGGAAAAGCAGAGCCAATACGATTGGATCCAGCTGGCATCGCAGAGCTGGGCTAAGAACAGGAGCTCACCCTGTCTTGTGGGGCCGACCCAGGTCTCGAACCCTGGGTTCAGGTCTCGAACAATATAACACCAGAATAAGCAAATACCCTTTTAGGTGTAAGTAAGTAAGTAAGTGAAAAATAAGCATGGAAATAATCCCCCCTTATGAACCAAGGTGAGTGTTCATAACACTACTCAACTCAGCCTGGTCTTCCTCACAATTAAGATTCCATTAGATTACATTATTCATCCCATCTAGGGGCTGAATGTGGTATAACATCAGACACACTAACACACTGGTTAAGGCTGCAATCCTAAAGACAGTTTCCTGGGAGTAAGACCCATTGAATACACTGGGGCTTACTTTTGAGTAGACACGATTAGGTTTGCGCTCTATGGCTTTTATGTGGAGAGATATCTCACATGTCAGAAATCCTGGGAGGTGCAGTTTTCCAAGCTGCCCAAGTACTCAGTAGGAACCTCCCAGGAATCCGGGAATTTAATGGTCTCTGATCCCCTTGCTGAACTCAGCAGTACTCAGAAGTTCAAGGAACATTTTGATATTATTAGGGAAATAGCATCGATTCATGATGCAGGCCGGCCTTATGAGTTGGGCGCAGGGTGACCATATGACCAGATTTTTCTGGATTTTTCCTCTTTTTTAGCTTTCTGTCCATGTGTCCTCCAAAAGGACATTGTCCTCCATTGTCCTTCTTATTGGCTTCATTTTGGAACTTTGCAGTGGTGTGCAGTACCCCATCATGCCATACGTCGTTGGTTTTGTATTGAATAGCAGAATCCAATGCAAAAGTCAGTTTTAAGATATCTCCTTCCTATCTAAAGGTATGGCCAAAAAACTAAAAATCAAAAATGTACATTGAGCTCTATGGGAAGTGAAAGTGCCCAATATTGCGGCTTGTGAGTAGGCAAACGTGCCATTGTCTGCCAGAAAGTGGCACAAGTGGTTAAGACACTGTGCTTGTTAACCAGGCCAGGGTTCGAGACCTGGGTACCCACAAGACAAGGATTTCCTGCTCCAGGCAGGGGGTTGGACTAGATGATCCACTGGGTCCCTTCCAACTCTATGATTCTATGATTCTAAGGCCAGGTTGAGATGAATCCAAGACCTTGTCCTCCTTTTGAGGTTCAGGCATCTGATCACCCTGGTTGGACGCATTCATGCCGCAGACAGAAAAATAAGAAATTCTGTCCACATCCCAACATTATGGTTTGAGGGAGTTAATAACAAAGAAGTGTTACACTTTAGGATCCGTGATCATGCAGTTAATGGGGCTGCAAGGAGCAATCGGAGAACCTTGTTCTCTAAAATGGCCCCAGGATTTGGGCTGTGATCTCTGCAGATTTAGGATTTTCTGCCGCTTCTTTGACAACTTGCCGATAGCTGTCCAAGGGCAGCAGGAGAGCAGGATGATAAATTCAGAGTCTCATCCACAGGCATCCATTCTGAGTGAAAGACGGTTGACAGCATAGAATGGCTGTGCATGGAAAGCGACCCAGGGTTGAGATGTTTTTTCTCATCTGTCAAATTCAGTCTTCAGAGGGGACGACTCTCCCTCCAGCCGCCACCCTTCCAATGTCAGCCCAAGTCAGTCTTTGCTTTGTGGGATACTTGTGGCGAGCCGAGCAGGGCACATTCTTGCAAGAGGTTGTCACATTGATAACCTCTTTTGATAACCTCTTCCCCAAAGTTCCTCAATATACATAAAAGCCATAACCTATGTATAAGGGTGTCTGCATCTTCTGGCCAACATTCTGCGTCAATCAAGCAGGCTGAAGTGAGGAAACTGTCAACATTTTAATTGTCAACTGATAACAGGCCAGGCCAAGAAGAGCTAAGAAGGGAGGAGAGACCAGAGTAACTACGGGACCTTTTATACCAAAAAAATACCTTTTATACCTTTTATACCTTTTATACACCGTAGTTACGGTGCCACCCATGGGAAACCTATGCATAAAGCAATCCCGCCCATGGGAAACAAATGCATAGAGCAATCCAGAGTAAGTGCCTCTTATGTCTACCCGTAGTTACTCTGGATTGTAGGGTAAAGGTCAGTTGAGAGCCTGGAATGGGATGGATTTTTTACTGATGAATTTTATTCATCTATATGTTTTTGTTTTTATTTATTCATTATTCTGTTTATTATTCATCTACTGTATATGTTTTTATTCTCTGTTTTTAAACATTATATGTTTTACTTGTATGTTTTACTTAACGTTATATACATTACAAACCTTTACTAGGCATAAATGTTTGATAGATTACATGTCCAGGGACGTAGTGTGCTAAAAATAATATTACTATTAAGCCACTGGGGATGGTACTATATAATCTATTTACTCAAATATTATGCTCTACCTTTTCAGCCAAATTTACAGTGCAATCCTAATCCTACTCAGAAGTAAGTCCCATTGTGTTCAATAGTATTTACTCCAAAGAAAGTGTGGTTAGGATTGCAGCATAAGTCTCCAAAATTGAGGTGCGCATTAGATTCGGGTAAATACAGGTATTTTTATTATAAGCAGGGTTGTGGGTGGCGCAAGCTGTTAAGACACTGTGCCTGTAAACCAGCAGGCCAGGGTTCGAGACCTGGGTTGGCCCCACAAGACATGGGGTGAGCTCCTGTCCTTAGCCCGGCTCTGCGACGCCAGCTGGATCCCATCATATTGGCTCTGCCTTTCCATTGGACTAATTCAGTGGCGTGGAGAGGGGGGGTTTGCTGCTTGGGTAACAGCATATCCTCCATAACAATCCAACCCAGGCTTTCGTGCTTCGCATGCAGCGTATGCAGCGCCAAGCATGATACCGTAGTCTTTCAAGACTGACGGGGGCCTGCTTTTTTATTATAAGCAAGGATCTATCTATCTATCTATCTATCTATCTATCTATCTATCTATCTATCTATCTATCTATCTATCTTCAGTATTTATATACCGCTTTTCAACTAACAAGTTCACAAAGCGGTTTACAAAGAAAATGGAAAAATAATAATAGCTAATTAAAAGCTAATGGGTCCCTGTCCCAAAAGGGCTCACAATCTAAAATGCAAAAAAGAACACCTCACCATTTACTCAGGAGTAAGCTCCATTGACTTAATGGGCTTACTTCTGAGTAGACATGGATTTGATAGGGGGCTTATCTGGGCTGCCAGCACAGGGGAGGTGCTTGGAGGTGGGGGCACTTAGGATCTAATCAGCATCCTGAACCTGGGCTTTTTCTGGTCGTCTGGGAAGCCTGGGGGGCCTCAGCGCTGCAGCATCAGCCCCTCTGCCCTGCTTCCTGCGTGGTTGCCCTGGGGTCTGGGGGAGCTGCCATCCATCCCCTGCCAATGCCCACAGCCCCCTTGGCTAGGCTTCGGCCAGCCAGGTGGGCCTCCCCGATGGGGACCTGGCTGGAGGATGGCTGAGGAGACAGGTTTGGGGGTCTCTTCAGCTGTGGCAAAGAATAGGAAGCGTTGCTTCCGTAATTGAAGCAACACATGCATGCACGCTATGCAGCCTCCAATGCTGCACACGTATGTGCAAACACAGGCTATTTAGAATGGCTGCCTCTGTGTTGTGGCTACCCATAAGTGCCCCCAAACACCCTTCCACCCCCCCCCCCCCAGACGGCTGGACATTTGCCTATTGAATCAGACAGTCTGGTCCAATAGGCAAAAGCTGGACATGTCCGGCCATTTCCAGTCACTTGGGAAGCCTGTGTGCAGATCAGTGTCAGCTAAACAACTGATGCAAGTCCTAGTAGATCACACTGGTGAATTAGGCCTATGAAGGGAATAGTCATACATGGCTGCTCTTAGTCTTGCCCCCCACCCCGACTTGAACCAAGCACCCAGCCTGGTCACTGTCCCTAGTCCTTGCCATAGGATGTGGAGTTGAAATATGAACGGGATGCTTTGAAAAGGGGATCAGACAGACTGATGGAAGAAAAGTCCATCCCAGGTTCCAAGACATGTTGGGTACGTGCAAAGTCCTGGTCTTAGAAGGGGGCGACCTCAAATGCCACATGCAGGGGAGGGCACAAAAATATAATGTGTCTTATCTTGTGGGTATAGAAAGATTTTTTTTGTCTATACAACCATGCAATATTAGTGGATGTTGTCCGGCTGTGGTGTTGTCTGAGTGAGATTTTTATAAGTTCTGGAGATGTCTGCAGATTCTGTGCATTACATATATTTGAGTAAAAATTAATTCCAATTTGGATTGTCGCACCGGCTGTTTGGGTGGAAGGAAGTGAAAATAGTCGGAGGTCGGAGAATATGGAAAAAAATGCTTTATGAAGTGAAGGAACAAAAATCCAGAGATTTCAGGCAGGAGACAGCAGAGCAAAAATTGACATGAAATCCAAAAAATGTTCTAATGAGATGAAACAGAAAGAGCTGTCATTCTACGTTAAAGAGATTCCTGAGGGACAGTTGCCAGTAATCCTATGTACGTCTACTCAGAAGTAAGCCCCACTGAGTTCAATGGAGCTTACTCTCAGGAAAGTGTGCTTAGGATTGCAACCATATATAATTGGGATACTGTGGAGTAATCTGAACACGATTGCATAGTCTTTCGAGACTGAAGGATGCCAATGATGTGGAGTAATAAGTGTTTTATTGTTGTTTTTAATTGTTGTTAGCTGCCTTGGGTTCTCTTTTATTAGGGAAGAAAGGCAGGGTATGTATGTATGTATGTATGTATGTATGGATGGATGGATGGATGGATGGATGGATGGATAGATAGATAGATAGATAGATAGATAGATAGATAGATAGATAGATAGATAGATAGATAGATAGATAGATAAGAGGAATACTCGTATATTGCAGAGTTCCAATGTCATAAAATGGCTACTGATTGTGAGAAGTGCTCCACCACTAGCCATTTATTTCTTTGTTTTGTTTGTTCATTCTTCCATTCTTTTTATTTATTTATTTATTTATTTATTCATTCATTCATTCATTCATTCATTCATTCATTTAAGGGACCTTCAACCGTCAACCTTTCCTTGAAGAGGCTTCCACGTCAGCACCCAAGTAAAGGATGCAACATGTGCACCACTGGCATAGCTATACCAGTGCTGGAAAGTTGGTTATGACTGTGCCCTCAGTGGGTCTGGGAAAGCTTCAAAGACCCCACAAGCTGCAATATAGGGCTAATGATATTTTTCCTTATCTTACCAGGCTGTTGTAGGGAAGACATCAAAGAGTACTTTGATGTACATATAGTACATATATAGTACAAAGAGTACATATAGTACTTCCAACACCTCCCAAAGTGCTGTAAAGATTCTAATGATACCTTAAATTCCATATCAAGCATGTAAGTTCTTTGGGGCAGGGAACACTTAACTTCAAAACACCATTGATGGAACTTTAATCATCATCATCATCATCATCTTGGGAGGGGGAAGTGGGGGTATATCCGACCACTAGGTGGCAACATTATACTGTGTGTCTAATAGATTCCAGCAAAGGTTAATAGTTTTATGCCAAGACACACCAAATAGAGCCTCGTACACTCAGAGCTTTGTATACTACCGCATTTACTTGAATCTAATGCGCCATCAAATCTAATGCACACCCTATACTTATAAACAAAACACCACATTTACTCAAATCGCATTAACCATCAAATCTAATGCACACCCTGATTTTGGAGACTGTACTCCTTCATGGTAAGGAGCTCAAAGAGCTATGATGGCTTCAATCCAGAGTAACTAGGGAACCTTTTACACTGACATAGTTACGGTGCCACCTATGGGAAACCTATGGGAAATGCATAGAGCAACCCAGAGTAAGTGCCTCTTATGTCTTCCCGTAGTTATTATGGATTGTAGGGTAAGAGTTTCATCATTGGTTTGACAGAATCCTGGAGTGTCATGTGTGCATTCCTTGATTCAGCACACATGGATTGTGGCAGCCACAGCCGCCATGCACCCAGCATTCCATGTGGGCAACAAGTCTGGGTGAGTTTGAAAAATATAATATCCCAAGAAATTTCTGGGGACCCTCCTTTGGCCCCCAGCCTCCCTTTTTGACCCTTGGTTCTGGTACAAATTACCTCTTCTCCTGGGCCCTGCATTAAAAAAATTCAATTTAATTTGTAATAATTAGAGATTTATTAGAGGAATATTAGATGTATTATTTACAGTGAGGATTTGTGAGTTGCTGCTTTTGTTGATGGCTGTTGCCAGTTCATTCTCCACTTTCTTTGGTGGTTTATGGGGGACACTCTGGGCGTGATCAAAGACAATCTTTGGTTTCTTAAGACTTTGCGGACCACTCCTCAAGGTCTCGTGGATCATCTGAGTCTCCGGACCTCAGGTTGGGAACTAGAGAGTTAAATTCTTCCTCTTCTGCCCTAGATCTAATAACCAAATATCATATAATTATAAAGTTGGAAAGAACCTAACAGGTCATCTAGTTCAAGCCTCTGCCAGTATAAAGAAAGCTTCCTAGATTATCTCTAAAAGGTGCTTGGCAATCCTCTACTTGAAGATCCCCAGTGAGGGAGAGACCATCTGGAAAACAACATCATCCACCATTTCCCCATCCAGTATTCCACTGAAGTCACCAGGTTACACAAGTCAACATTTTATATTTTTATCTGATTCCAATCCAACCACCGCAAACACGGTTGCAAAAATTTTTGTGCCATTAAATATAATATTTATAATATAAATATAATATTTATATGGCAGTAAATATCTATTTTTTATGGCAGTATTTTTATGGCAGTAAATATCTGCAGAAAGAACATTAAAGGTAAAATTTCAACTGTTTAATACAGGACTTTTTTTGAGGGTACAGAAATTAGATGATTTGGGCTGTAATCCTAACCACACTTTCCTGGGAGTAAGTCCTATAAAACACAATAGGACATGCTTTGAATTGCACTGAGGGTATGTTTTAAATTACAGTATTTTGTTTTATATCAGTATTATAACTCATACTAGAGGTTAATTTACAGCCAAATCCAAAGTAACTACGTGAGCATGTAAGAGACATTATGTGTAACTGTAGTTACTGCACCACCTAGCGAAAACCTATGGGAAATTCATATTGCAATCCAGAGTAAATTGTTCTTACACCGGAGCAAGGACTCCCCATTGTTACTCTGGAATTTGCCCTTAGGCTGCATTCCTAAGCTCCAGTTAGGCCAGACTAAACCCCAGCATGAGCTGAGCTGGAAGGGTCACATAAGTGCCATAATAAACCTCTGTGCCACTCCAGGGGGAGGGTTAGGCCAATGCACAGACATGCGCTTGCCTCCATACTTTACCATGGGAAAAGGAAGATCAATGAGTTGTGTCAGCCTAGGTTAGGATTGCACCCTAGTCTAATAGATGTGTTTAATACTCTAATAGCTAATAAATAGTAGCTCTTAGAACTCAATCTAGAGTAACTACGGAGTGTCCTTGCTCCGACGTAAGGACAATTTACTCTGGACTGCAATATGAATTTCCCATAGGTTTTCACTAGATGGTGCCAAAACTACGCTGACATAAATGTCTCTTATATGCTCCTGTAGTTACTCTGGATTGTAGGGTTAGTTTAATTTTAAGCTTGATGGTGAGAATTATGAGTGGGGAAAGTGATTTATTCACATTGCAATTTAGCTGAAGTCTCTAGATGTAACCTTTTAATTTATTTAATAATTTATTTATTTAATTTATATTTATTTATATTTAGGATGAGGCTACCTTGAACCAGCCCTGCCACCCACATGCTCACGACTCCCATTCATCAGAGAAAGTGCTTCTCAACAGCACACTTTTCAAGGCCAAAGCCTTGGTTACTGTTGGAGATCTAAGCTTCAAATGTGAGGTTCAGAAGGGAGAGGAAATGTGGAGGAACTGCAACAAAATTAACTCTTAGGCTGCAGACCTAGGGCGCAATCCAGAGAAACTACGGGCAATCCTTGCTCTGATGTAAGAACAATTTACTCTGGATTGCGATATGAATTTCCCATAGGTTTTCAATAGGTGGTGCCATAACTACGTTGACGTAAATGTGGGTCCTGGTGCTAAAAAAGGTTTGATCGCCTGGTTCTGAGATCCGGTTACTAATGGGACATAGAATCTGTTGTTAATTTAGGTATTAGGACATAGAAACATAGAGACATAGAAACATAGAAATTGTTAATTTATTTGAATCCCACCACTGCTTAAAACCCAACTGAAGTCAGTTCTATTCTTCGAGAACTTTTATGCTTCTATTCCACTTGGCTGCCAGAGATTTCATTTTTATGGGATTTAGCTAGCTAGCTAAATTAGACAGACAGACAGACAGATAGGTGGGTGGGTGGGTGGGTAGGTAGTTTAGGTAGACAGGTAGGCAAGAGACAGACGGATGGATGGATAGATTGGTGGGCAAGAGACAGGCAGGCAGGCAGGCAGGCAGGCAGACAGACAGACAGACAGACAGACAGATAGATAGATAGATAGATAGATAGATAGATAGATAGATAGATAGATAGATAGATAGATAGATAGATAGATAGATAATGTGCATGAACAACACTGTCTTCCCCACAGGTTTTTTTCCAAGCTTTTTTCCATAGCACAAGAAGAGAAAAGCCCTTCTTCAAATCAAGACGATGATTCAAGAGCTTATTAAATTATTCCTCTGTAACTTATGTTCTTAAAAGCAAAGTATTTAATTATTACCATAAGACCCTAATGCCAGTAATTACCAGCTACATTTCTTTTTAACAGTGCCAATCAAAAGGCTGTCAGGCCCCTGGCACTCCTGGGGATTACTGTCAATCTTAAAATAATTTTTTTTAAAAAAATAAATTTAAAAAGTTAAGCACCAGATTGCAAAAGTACAGAGAAGGTCTCAGCAAAATCCTGGAGGTCCAAAGAGTCTCATGAAATGAGATAACCCATTCCCTGAGCTCCAAGAATCAATCAGTCTGTCTGTCTGTCTGTCTGTCTGTCTGTCTGTCTATCTATCTATCTATCTATCTATCTATCTATCTATCTATCTATCTATCTATCTATCTATCTATCTACAGTATTTATATACTACTGCTACATGGATACACTTTTTCCACCTGCAGAAAAGTTCATTCGTTTGTTCATTTGTTCATTTGTTCTTTCTTTCTTTCTTTCTTTCTTTCTTTCTTTCTTTCTTTCTTTCTTTCTTTCTTTCTTTCTGGGATTTACACCCCATTCCAACACAAATGTCCAAGGTGGTTACAAAGCTTTAATTATCCCCTCCTGCTGTCTTCACAACAACCCTGTGAGGCAGGCGAGGCTGAGAGTGAGCAACTGGCCCAACGTCACTCAAGGAGCTTCATGGCCAAAAAAGATATTTGAACTTGGATCTTTCAAGTTTTGGTCCAACAGGGACAAACTGGGAGAGGAAAAGTGCAGGGGAGGAGATTGCTGAGATTAAACTTTAGAAATTGAGAGGAGATAAGGATGGCACATCATTGGGTAAGGGCAGGGTGACCATATGACCAGAAATTTCCAGATTTGTCCTCTTTTTGTCCACTTGTGTCCAGGTGTCCTCCAAATGGGCTTCATTGTCCTCCAGTTTGGCTTCATTTTGGAACTCTGCAATAGTGTGCAGTACCCCATCATGTAATATGTCGTTGGATTTGTATTGAAGAGCAGAATCCAGTGCAAACATCAGCTTTGAAATATCTCCTTCCTATCAAAAGTTATGTCCAAAAAACTCAAAATCAAAAATATGCATTGAGCTCTATGGTAACGTGAAAGTGCCCAATATCACGGCTTTATTCATGAGTAGATAAATGTGCCATTGTCTACCAGAAAGGCCAGGCTGAGTGGAATCCAAGACCTTGTCCACCTTTTGAGGTTTGGGCAACAGGTCGCCCTGGGTAAGGGGGCCAGCAAATTCCCTTGCTTGCATGCATCAAGGATGTGGGAAGGGAATGCACGGGCAGGAAGATCAGGCATACTCCATGTCATGTCAACAGGTATACATGCGCTGGTTGTAAACATGGTTCATTAGGCTGTCCGCGATTAATATCTGGCAAGTTCCCATTCACAGCAGTCGTGACCGGAGGCATAAAAATTATGCAAGCGCTCATGGAGAACACACATTTTTACCGGCATAACAAGGCCGGGGAATTGCATCTGATCCAGGGAAGGCCACAAAGGCCAGCCGAGTTCAAAGCTGGCTGTGCGCACTTCAAAGTCCCACCTGTCAGTGTTTCCCATAATTGTGATAAATTTCTGCTCCCTCACCTAAGAAGGTGACATTTCATGGACGAGGAGTCCTCAAAACAGTCTGAAGCAGGCTAGGGCTTCCTGATCAAACCTTCTTTAGCTCTGGGACCCACTTTTTATATAGGTCCCAAAAGATTGGGACCCACCAGAAGTGATGTCATTAACCTTAAAGTGGTGTCATGGATGAAAGTGATATAATCAAGCAGAAAAATCTTGGATACCTCCCTACAAATGAACTCCATTATTAACTTTGTGCACCATCCTAACCATGTCTACTCACAAGTAAGCCTTGTGGGTCTTACTCCCAGGAGAGTGTCTTTAGGATTGCATCCTAAAGAATAAATTGAATAAATAACCACAAATGAAATATAAATGAAATACTGTTAAATAATAACCTTTGTGATGCTCCCAGACCAGCATGGGAGCTGTGCTGGGAGTTGTGCTGCAGCCATCCTAACAGGGAGTTAGAACTGCAGCCATAAATTATGACATGTAGTTTGAAATCCTAAAGAGACTTCCCAGGATGTAAGACCCACTGAACACAATGGGGCTTACCTGTGAGTAGAGAAGGTTAGGATTGTGCTTGTAATTTAATAATTCCAAAAAATAAAGCTATATGCTGCTAATTGATAAGGAAAAGGAGGAGAATTGAGACCTTTTCCAGGGCACAAAGATTTTAAAATTGGACAGGTCCTGGAAAAAGAGGACATCTAGTTTAAATGTTGTAATGTTTACTGCATCATTTTAAAGGCCATATTAGTGCAGAACAATATTTTTGATCCAGAGTGGTTGGTTCCATCCTGCTCTAGAACAGACAGCCTGTTTGGAATAAGCCTGAATGCAGGGGGGATGCCAACCTTTGCATCACCTGGTGTTGGGGGTCTAGTGCTTGAGCCAGGGTGAGCATATGACTGGATTTTTCCTGATTTGTCCTCTTTTTTAGCCTCCTGTCTGGGTGTCCTCCAAAAGGGCTTCATTTTGGAACTTTGCAATGGTGTGCTGTGCCCCATCATGTCATATATCGTTGGATATGTATTTTAGAGCAGAATCCAATGCAACAATTAGTTCTGAAATATCTCCTTCCTATCAAAAGTTATGGCCAAAAAACTAAAACTAAAAATATGCATTGAGCTCTATAAGAAAATAAAAGTGCCCAATATCGTGGCTTTACTCATGAGTAGGCAAATGTGCCATTGTCTGCTAAAAAGGCCAGGCTGAGAGGAGTCCAAGACCTTGTCCTTTTATAGCTTTAGGCATCTGGTCATCCTATGCATAATACCCCCCCCCCCCCCGTCATGCGCATGGACAGTGTTCATCCATGCTCCTGACACCTATGAAGCCTTCTGCAGGCCCTTCAAGGCAAGTGGTTTCACCAGCGCAGTTATTCTCAAAGAACTGCAAGCAGAAGAATCAACTTCACAACTTTTCTACCAAGAGGTTTTCATTGTAGGGTTATCCAGTGGTGGGCTTCAGGAGGTTCTCACAGGTTCTATAGAACCTTTGCTAATGAGGGCCAGGTTCTGAGAACCGATTACTAGTGGGACATAGAACCTGTTGTTAATTTATTTGAATCCCACCACTGGTTATAACCAGTGGTGGGCACTTACCGGTACGGGCCTACCCGCCCGTACCGGATCTTCCAGTTTCCCTGCCGCTAGCGAACCGCCAGCGACAGGGAAATGCAAAAACATGGCGGACCGGTACGGTCCGCCATGTTTTTGTGCCCACCGCCCACTCCAGGGCAGGCACAGCGCAAGCGCCGATGTCGGCGCTCGTGCTGTGCCTGCTTTGAAGCAGGCTCGCCCACTCCAGGGCAGGCACTATGCAAGCGTCCATGTCGGCGCTTGCGCAGTGCCTGCCTTGAAGCAGGCTTGCCCACTCCAGGGCAGGCACTGCGTATGCGCAGACGTCGCCCGCCCCTCGCCCCGCCCATGCCCCCTGACCCCGGCTGGCCCCTCCCACTTCCAGCGAACCGGATCTTGGGATGGGGCCAGCCCATATCTGGCTATAACCCACATCTGTGAAGCGTGTAGAAGGCTTGTCTTTAGCACATAAGAACATAAAAAGAACCTTGATGAATTAAAATACTTGTGACCTACAGTGGACTTTTCCTCCTTCAGCCTACCCAATTTCCTTTTCAAGGCATCTAATCCAGATGCAATGTCTGTAGCCTGTGGCAAGGAGTTCCACAGGTTAATGACCTGCTGGGTCAAGAAATTTTCTTGAAATTCTTTTTATTTCTTTCTCCTTTAGGTACGACGATGGAGAGTGCTTGCAAAAGGCATGAAAATAACTCCAACAGGCAAAGCAAATCATGGTTGGCTCGCTGTGCTCTGGACCAGTTCCACCGTGAACTGAACCCATCCCAGCCAAGCCAGTGTTGTGAGTGGAACGGCTCCTGTTCAGGGTTGGATTAACTCATCAGCGCCAAGAGCAGCCCCTGAATTTAATTTGAAAGATGACAAAATTATATTTCTCTGCTGATTTTCCAGGTGGCAGGATTAGTAGTGGAGCTCTTAGCTTTCTCCAATTCTTTCTAACATAATTTGACAGCGGTGACTTTTAGTACAAGGCTGTTCGATGGGCACCACGTCTTGGATAATGAAAATGTCAGGGAAATGGTTCGGAGTAATTGGGTGAGGTTGTTTTCCTCTCCCCAGAATGCACTCGATTGGACAAGGCCAGGCAATTGAATTTGCTGGGTGCTCACAAGCCCAAAAAAGGTGACTGGTGGGGCAGAGTGGCAAAAGGGATGCGGGACTGGATTAGGGTTGCCATAATTCTCTTTCACGAAATCGGGACAGGATCCTCTGTCCCATTTCCCAGTCTGTGAACACAGTCCCCCAAAATTGGGGTTGTTCCTGTTTTTTGGGAATATGGAACCCTAAGATAGATAGATGTGTGGATGGAAGGATTAATGGATGGATTGATGGATTGATGATCAATTGATTGATTGATTGATTGATTGACTGACTGACTGACTGACTGATTGATTGATTGATTGATTGATTGATTGATTGATTGATTGATTGATTGATTGATTGGGTTGCCATAATTCTTTTCCACAAAATCGGGACGGGATCTGCTGTCCCATTTGCCAGTATGTCAACACAATCCCCAGAAATCGGGATTGCTCCTGTTTTTCAGGACATATGGAACACTTAGATAGATGGATGGATGGATGGATGGATGGATGGGGGTTGCCATAATTCTCTTCCACAAAATCGGGACAGGATCCTCTGTCCCATTTACCAGTATGTGAACACAATCCCCCAAAATTGGGATTGTTCCCATCTTTCGGGACATATGACAACCCTAGACTGGATGGGACTTTGGCCCAGCTCACCAGAGCTCTACTTTTCTTACATGATGCTCTTTTGCAAAACATTGACTGCACTGGCATGGGAAAAGCTGGATATAAATCCCTTGAATGAATGAAACAGGTCAGTTTTTCCAAATGCTTTGTGGGCTGCAGATATCATAGCATATGCATGCATCTTTACTTATCCAACGTCCTATTTTACAAGTGCTTGCCTATTCATTCATTCATTCATTCATTCATGCTTGCCTATTCATTCATTCATTCATTCATGCTTGCCTATTCATTCATTCATTCATTCATTCATTCATTCATTCATTCATTCATGCTTGCCTATTCATTCATTCATTCATTCATTCATTCATTCATGCTTGCCTATTCATTCATTCATTCATTTATTCTTTTACAATTTCTGGGACATCCTTTAATGAGGTCCAGCAGCCGATAAGTGTAGACTGTTCTTGCGTGGGATGCAGGCTATTCTATGTTGTTCTACGGGCAGCTTGTAGAACTCTTCAGGTGGAATCCTTTACAGCGAGGTCATCATCACATCTGGATGTTTTCAAGCTTCCAGGAGGAGTTTTCAGGTCACCCAAGATGTAAATGGCCACACCTGGCTCTGATGACTCATGACAGCTTAGCAGGTTTCAGTCTCCCATCCAGGAGCTTCCAAGTCCTTCTCTGCTTAGCTTTCTTCAGCAACCCTGCACTCAAGACCCAGACCACACCTGCTGCCTACACAAGTGCTATTGCACCATGAAACAGATTAGACTTAAGAATATAAGAAGAGCCATTATGGATCTGATCCAAGTCCCATCCTTTCCAGCTTCCTGTATCACAAGGTGGCCCATCAAATGCCTCAGGGAGCATGAGACAACCATAGACCTGCATTAGTGGTGGGATTCAAATAAATTAACAACAGGATCTATGTCCTAATAACCTAAATTAACAACATGTCCCATTAGTAACCGGTTCTCAGAACTAGGCGCTCATTAGCAAAGGGTTCTATAGAATCTGTGAGGAAACCCCTGAAGTCCACCACTGAATCCTGTTGCCCCCTCCCTTGCACCTGCAATTTTGAGGTGGTCTACTTCTAAAATCAGATGGTTGCACCAGGGTTTCTACTGCCCACTTTTGCATGCAGGGTGACCATATGACCGGATTTTTCCAGATTTGTCCTCTTTTTTAACCTCCTGTCGGGTGTCCTCCAAAAGGGCTTCACTGTCCTCCATTTTGGCTTCATTTTGGAACTCTGCAATGGTGTGCAGTACCCATGTCATATGTTATTGGATTCATATTGAAGACCAGAATCCAAAGCAAAAATCGGTTTTGAAATATCTCCTTCCTATCAAATGTTATGGCCAAAAAACTAAAAATAAAATGCCCAATATCGTGGCTTTACTCATGAGTAGGCAAATGTGCCATCGTTCATCAGAAAGGCCAGGCTGAGAGGAATCCAAGATCTTGTCCTCTTTTTGAGCTTTGTGCATCTGATCACCCTGGGTTGCACATACCCATCACAGTCTGTAAACTGTGATGGACATTTCCTCCAGAAAACCTGACCTTTTAAAGGAATCCAGGTGTCACCACCATCTCCTTTGGCAAGGAGTTCCACAGGGTACGGCATCTGGTCCAGACTGGTCCATTGCAGTATCTTGGTTCCTCATCAAGATGCTGACTGGTATGTTATTGCTAATATGATATGTGATGTGATTCTTTTATTGTTAGTGTGATGTGATTTTTGTTGTCACCACTGCAGACGTTTCGTTTTTGGTGGAAATGTGTGTTTGAAAATTGGAAGTTGTATGTTGGCTCTGCCCAAAATCTGCACGTGCATTTTTAGAAATACTAGATTTCGAAATAGGTATGGATCATGTTCTGCAGATGGATGTGTCCAAATAATACAGCGGTGCCTCATGTAAAGATTTTAATTCATTCCGGAGGCATGCTCTTTAAGTGAAATGCTCTTTAAGTGAAGCAGTTTTTTTCCATAGGAAATAATGGAAACTCAGACGACTGGTTCCACAACGCCCAAAATATTCATATAAAAATATTAACTGGATGTAAAAATGATGATGAATCACTGGAATTGAATTCAAAACATGCATTCAGTGTGCATGATCCTATGAAGTCTACTTAGGCTGCAATCCTGAAGACACTTTCCTGGGAGTAAGCCCCATTAAACACAATGGGGCTTACTTCTGGGTAGACATGGTTAGGAGGCTGCAATCAAAGACACTTTCCTAGGAGTAAGCCCCATTAAATACAATGGGGCTTACTTCTGGGTAGACATGGTTAAGAGGCTGCAATCAAACACACTTTCCTGGGAGTAAGCCCCATTTAACACAATAGGGCTTACTTCTGAGTAGACATAGTTAGGAGACTGCAATCAAAGATACATTCCTTGGAGGCTTACATGAGCTGCTGCTGGAGGTTCAAAGTGGTTGGTGGGGGCACTTAGGGGCAGTTCGGGGCAGCTGCCTCTGGCACCTCCAGGCAACAGTTAGAGGCAGCAGCGCTGGCCAGCAGCCCTTTTAAAGAGCCTCCATGTGGAGTGTCAGGGCTGCATCGTACGCATGCCCATAGTGCGCTTGCTTGTTAAGTGAAGCAGAACTTGTTATGTGAAGCAAGATTTCTTGGAAATTTTTGCTTGTTATGTAAAACACTTGTTAAGCAAGGCGCTTGTTAAGTGAGGTACTACTGTAGTATGTAACTTTGAACTCTAGAGGGTGGTACTGCAACAGAATTAAAACCAAAGGGGATTTTTCTTTCTGGTTAGGGCCAAATATGGTTACATGATGCTTGTTGTTTGACTTGCTGCATTTTTTTGGGTACAGTTATGGCAAATTTACTCATACTTGTATGTTATCGGGATCAGAAGTAGTGGTGCTCATGAATCTCCTTTCTGCTTCTGACCAGCAATAAAAGGATAGCTAATGGGTTGAGACATGTACCCCAGCTGTGCTGGCACTCAAGATTCCCTACTAGCTGGTGCCAACATGGAGATCAGGACCTTGAGTGTGTGATATCTGTCTCACTCTTGCTATGGCATAGTTTGATGTTTGAGACAACCTCCATGAAGCTGTCCTATCTCCTTTTAAAGTCATACACCAGAGATGGTGTTTCTTCAACCTGATTCTTCAAGAATCATTACCTCAAGCCTCCTTAGTGGGGATGGGGGCAATGAACTGTGCAAGAGCAGTCTTGATGTGATCCCATCCCACACATCCTCTTTTTACGTGGCTTCAGACCGTAATAAAGTTTTATTATTATTATCCTCTTTTTACTGTTTTGCCCAACAGCTCCTAAGGCTGACCTGACACAAGCTACTACCTTGCAGGGTTGTTGTGAACATAAGCAAGAGTAAGAAATGGGAAAGGCAAAGGAGGTGGGGTGTGGGCAGATTGGACTCTGGAAGGGAGAAAGATTGGCAGTGGGTCCCTAGCCTCATTATTTATTTATTTATTTACTTACTTACTTACTTACTTACTTACTTACTTACTTACTTACTTACTTAATAAGTAGACATGTTTAGTAGACACACTTTAAGTATGGAATTAAGTAAGTCCCAATTGTGTTCAATAGTACTTACTCCCAGAAAAGTGTTGGTTAGGATTGCAGGCTTAGAGCGCAGTCCTTTTATGTCTACTTGGAAGCAAATCCCATTCTATCCTATGGGGCTTACTCTCAGGAAAGCGTGAATAGGATTGCAGTCTTATTTACTTAGGGCACAATCCTAGGCATGTTTACTCAGAAGTAAGTTCCAATTGTGTTCAATAGTACTTACTCCCAGGATTGCAGCCTTACTTAATTACATAATTACTTAGTCCTAAGAGCACTTTCCTGGGAGTAAGCCCCATTGAACTCAATGGAACTTACTTCTGAATAGCCACTATTAGCATTGCGCTCTTACTTTTTTGAGTTGTGGCATGGAAGCGGTTGAAGACCACTGGCACAAAGCCATGTGCTTTTGCCCTTCCAAGGCCAACTCTCACATGGACGTCTCCACATCTATGGCAGCAGTGCTCATTGCATCAGGCCATGTGAGAATAATAGAGCTGGATGCTGTTCATTGTGTTTTGTTGGCTGGCCCATGCTCGGCACATCTCCATGCTGCCAAGCATTTCTTCCGCTGCCATGAGCGGCTGGACACAGATTTCTTGTCCGCCACTCTGATGGGTGAAGGAAAGCGATAAGGAAACCAATTGATTATCACATTCCCAAGATGCAGCTTAGAATGGATTTGGTAACTAAGAAGTGCACACTATTTTCTCTCTCTCACACACACACACATCACAAAAACATACACACATACAGCTATTGCAGGGATACAATGTACTCTGGGCAAAATGGGTGTACGCAACTGTGCGCATTGCATCAAGTCAAAGATGCTCCAGAAGGATTTCCTGCTACAGGCAGGGGGTTGGACTAGATGACCTACTGGGTCCCTTCCAACTCTAGGATTCTATGATGCTAAGTTTTGACATCGCTTTCAGGTTCTCTGCAGAGAGCTAGGCACTTGCTGCTGCAGTTTGCACACCCCGTTCTTTTTCCAGTAGAGGCTAGGAGCCTCCCCAGAAAACAGAATGGGGTGCATGGAGCGAGCAGTGCCCTGCCCTCTAGGGCGATCCTCGCACTCAAGGCATTCACTTTTTGGTCGTCCCCCAAGAGGACAGGTTGATGTTGTGTTGTCGCTTTGTACACCCGACCCTTTCCTGGAAGCCTCCACAAAAAAAGAAAACAGGTGCTCAAAACCATCTGCACCCCATCTTTTAAAGATTATATGGGCCAGTGGTAACTGGGCAGAGCATAAGGGCAATCATATGCCCCCCACACCATGGCACCTGGGGCATGTTCCAGTCCGGCTCCACACTTTACACCTTTGGGAGTACATGTGAGGAGGCCCATCAGGACCACAGAGGTTTGCCTCAGCATTAGGTAACAAATATTTTGTTCTCTATGGCAATTGTTCTTGAGCATTTCAACTCAGGACCCCCTTCTGAGAATGATAATCTTCCAGGACCCTCCCAAAATGATGTCATAGCAGCACTGTGATGTGACATCACTGTGACATCACTCGGACATAAATCTCATTCAATGAAATTCAATTCAATGTGCAACGAAACCTTCTCCAAGAAAGGTAGCTCAAGTGCCCCATTCCAATATGGTACAGGGCGACCAGATGTCCAAACCTCAAAAGGAGGACAAGGTCTTAGATTCCTCTCAGCCTGGCCTTTCTGGTAGAAACGTTTGCCTCCTCATGAGTAAAGCTGCAATATTGGGCACTAAAGCTGCAATATTGGGCACATAGAGTTCAATTAATATTTTTCAGTTTTAGTTTTTTTGGCCATAATGTTTGATAGGAAGGAGATATTTCAAAACCTTTCATACGAATCCAATGACATATGACATGATGGGGTACTGCACACCATTGCCAACTTCCAAAATGAAGCCAAAATGGAGGACAATGAAGCCCCTTTGGAGGACACAAAGCCAGGAGGCTAAAAAAGAGGACAAATATGGAAATTTATGGTCATAAGGTCACCCTGGTATGGCGGTGCCCAGTGCCTGATACCACGATCGTAGCACACAGCTTTACGTGACCCCTGCAGGGTGTCCTACCCCCCACTTTGAAAACCAATGCTCTATGTTGAGGAGGTGTCTGGGATTACTACCCCTCTTTGTAGGATGCAATGTGTGATCCATTTGGGTAGCTGCATCACACAGGGGCATTGATTTAGGATTGGGCTGCAGAGTATGTAGGATGTCCACCTGGATGCCCATCGGCTTGCCTGCTTTTAATACAAACTGTCAACACTTTCCCCCATCTGTCTCCAAGCCAAACACAACCAGTTCCATCCGCCTGTCTTCATACCGGCCGCTTTATCTCCGAGATCCTTTATCATCCTTCGGGCACCTGCTTGACTCCTTGCCAGCTTGTAAACATCCTGTTGAAATGCCGAGGCAGTGGACCAAAGTAATAAAAACAACAGCGTTCCTCACCCAGTCCCAGCACTGGGGTGAGAAGAAGCCTGTTTGACAGGCTGTGGAGAAACTGGAGAAGCCACTCTGCTCTCGAGGTTGGATGGAAGTGCTGTTGGGGTGACCAGAAGACCGGAAATTCTCGGATTTGTCCAGATTTGGTGCTTTGATGGCACCAAGACCTTGGGGTATAAACAGTCCTGAGTACTTCCAGTCTGCCCCCCATGCACAGGGGGTTACAGGTATAAATAGGGTCACTGGGTCTGAGGATGCAAGGGTAGGTTTTGGGACCAATTGCTCTTAATCAGGCCTGCACCCAAGGTGTCCAGTATTTAGGGTGACCTCTTTTTCCAGGATGTGTCCTCTTTTTTAGCCTTGTGACCTAGAAAAAATCTTCATTGTCCTCCTTTTCCTTGTGAGCTGGCAGCATGTAACCATCTTGTAATTAATAAGTTATATGAATAAATTATATGGGCTAGTTATATGTAAATTATATGTAATAGACCTGAAGGGGCAGGAGATGGCATGAGGGGGTAGAAGAGGTGGTGAGAGGTGTCATGGGGGGAGAGGGCAGTTTGGAAGGTGGATCGGGACCATGAGGGGGGTAGGACCAGCTGCAGGTGTACAAGAGAAATCCTAACTCTACTCCAATCAGACTGCAGTCCTAAAGACACTTTCCTGGGATTAAGACCCATTGAACACAATGGGGCTTACTTTTGAGTAGACATGTTTAGGATCATGCAGAGTCTAATGGTGCAATCCAGAGTAACTATGGGGAGTCATTGCTCTGGTGTAAGAGCAATTTGCTCTGGATTGCAATATGAATTTCCCATAGGTTTTCACTAGGTGGTGCAGTAACTGTGGGTGCACATAAAGTCTCTTACGTGCTCCTGTAGTTACTCTGGATTTGGGGGTAAGGCTGCAATCCTAAACACATTTTCCTGGGAGCAAGACTCATTGAACACAATGGGGATTACTTTTGAGTAGATATGGTTAGGATTATGCTTTAAGATTGCTATTTTTAATTTACATTTCTGTTTTATTTTGTTTATTTTTACAATTCCTACAGTTCCTACAACCATCCTGCTTAGACAGACCTGACAGTGGGGGGCATGAGTCTTCAACCAATGCAAGTCAAACCAGGGGGAGAAACCCCTTCATCGTTGCTAAAAATAAAAGATGTCACATTTTTATCGATTGAGGCTCCTCTACAGATGTGAAAGACATTGCAATGAATATATACGCATATGTATGATATACGACAATGGATATATATATATATGTGACGGTCCCCCTACTGCAGGATGCAGTCAGAGGATACCTTTCACATGTGGCCCACAGGATCCAGGATCTTCTGTGGCCCAGCATCTGGCTCCTGAAGGAGTATGCCACATCTACCCATGCATCCTCTACAACTCCCCTGCAACGCTCACCCACCCAAATCCCCCAAAGCAGCCTCAGCCTCTATCCCAGCTGCTGCCTGCTGCCCTTGAGACCTACTCAGAAGTAAGCCTCAGTTAAAGTCAATGAGGCTTACTCCCAAGTTGCAGTCTGAGAGCCCAATGATGCATATGCTGCAACCCTAACCATGTCTACTCAGAAGTAGGGCCCATTGTACCCAGTGGGTCTTACTCCCAGGAAAGTGTGTTCAGGATTGCAGCATATCTCCAAGGTTAAGCTTGGAGAGGATCACAGCCCATCCTATGCATCATGCCATCTCAGAAGTAAGCCCCATTAAAGGCAATGAGGATTACTCCCAAGCTGCAGTCTGAGAGCCCAGTCCTATGCATGGCTACTCAGCAGAAAACCCCAGGAGACTTACTCCAAGATTTAGCTTGGAGAGGATTGCAGCACATCCTATGAATCATGTCTACTCAGAAGTAAGCCCCATTGAAATCAATTAGACTTACTCCAAGGTTTTAAAATGTAGGACAAAATATAGGACATCCTACATTTTATCCTACATTTTAAAAGAAAAGTTGTTGGTGTTTCTGTGCGGCCCAAACCAACCCATTTTCTTCCAATGTGGCCCAGGGAAGATAAAAGGTTGGACACCCCTGCTCTACACTGCTCCAGTCCTCTCTTTCTTTTGGACTCCAAAGAGGAGGAAGAGCAGCAAAAGAGGGAATTGAATAGAAGAGGGAATTGAGGCAAGTTTAGCTCATCATAGAAGAATTGTAAAGCAGCACCAGCCTAATTCCCTTTTCTATGCAATGCTTAAAGGGAGAGGCCCTCTGTCCTTCATTCTATATGGTCACCCTTAATGGTGAGGCCATCACCTTCTATGGCTGGCAGCCCCACTGACGCAGTGTTCTTACCATAAAAAAGCTCTTCCTAAAGTTTAATAAATTGTTGTAATGTAAACCCATTTCTTCAGCTCCACCTCCCTGGCACAAGTGAAACTCAATCCACTCCAACTTCCACATGACAGCTCCTCAAATATTTGTAGATTGTTATCCTGTTACCTCTTACCCACCTTTTTCCCAATCTAAATAGGCCAACTCTTTTTTGGCCTTGCAGGATATGGTTTACTCCTCTTCTCCATTCTACAGGACTGAATCTGGACTGATTCCAGATTTCTGGACTGAATCCCTTTTCTGGACTGAATCCAGATTGTCAACCACTCTCCTTAGTTGGGGTTTCCAGAGATAAATCCAGAAATTCAGGCAGTTTCAGGATCATCATGTAATACCGACCCATGCACAGGGGTGGGCGCATGCCCAGTGCGTCGGTGGGATCTGCCCCTAGACCCACTCCTGATCCTGGCCCCACCCCTGACCCTGGTCCTGCCCCCCAATGTCCGGTGAACTGGTTGTTGGGTAAGGCGGGACCCACCACTGCCCATGCATCAGCTGAAATGGCAATGTCACTGCTTCTGATAGCCCCCCATGATGGGTGGTTGAATTGGGCAGCTCATCTGATGCCATCCAGGGTAGCAACAAATTGAGTAAGTGGAATTTAAAGTGCAATCCTAAGCATGTCTACTCAGAAGTAAATCCCATTATGTTCAATAGTTCTTTATTTCCAGGGAAGTGTGGTTATCATTGCAGCCTTACTTACAAATTCCTAAAATGGTTATATAAAACCATGTCTACTAAAAAGTAAGCCCCATTGTGTTTAATGATCTTACTCCCAAGAATGTTTCTGTAGGATTCCAGCCTAAGTTATATAACCCTACAATCCAGAGTAACTACAGGAGCATGTAAGAGACATTTACATTGACGTACTTACAGCACCACCTAGTAAAAACCTAGGTGTGGGTGGGGGAAGTGGTTAAGACACTGTGCCTGTTAACCACTAGGCCAGGGTTAGAGACCCGGGTCCCCACAAGACAGGGTGAGCTCCTGTCCTTAGCCCAGCTCTGTGACGCCAGCTGGATCCAATCGTATTGGCTCTGCCTTTCCATTGGACTAATTCAGTGGCGTGGAGAGGGGGATTTGCTGCTTGGGTAACAGCCTATCCTCCATATCAATCTACCCAGGCCTTCGTGCTTCGCATGCAGCGTCTAGCATGATACCATAGTCTTTCGAGATTGATGGATGCCAATATAAACTAGTGAAAACCTATGGGAAAATCATATTACAATCCAGAGTAAATTGTTCTTACGTCGGAGCAAGGACTCCCCATAGTTACTCAAGATTGCGCCCTTAGTCTCTCTGAATACTGGAGCTCTGCTCTCTTGCATATATACAACTAGCAAAAAGCATACCCACGTTGCGGGAGTAACATTTCCCCATACAACATCCCCCCATGGCGCATCAACACCCCATGCGCATCAACACCCCATGCGCAACTTCCCCCGTGTGCATCATCCCCCCATGCGCAACTTCCCCCCATGCACAACTTCCCCCATGTGCAACTTCCCTCATGCACAACTTCCCCCCAGGCGCAACTTCCCCGTGTGTAACTTCCCCCAGGCGCAAGTTCCCCCCATGCACAACTTTCCTCCATGCACAATTTCCCCTGTACACAACTTTCCCCCGTGCAACTTCATCCATGTGCAACTTCCCCATGCGCAATTTCCCCCATGTGCAACTTCCCCCCAAGTGCAACTTCCCTCCATGTGCAACTTTCCCCATGCGCCACTTTCCTACATGCGCATCATCCCCCCATGCGCAACATCCCCCATGTGCAGCATCCTCGCCAGTACAACCTCTTCCTCTGAACAACATCCCCCAGTGCACTAGGTACCGAGCACCAAATTGGCTGGATGTTGTTCAGTCTCCCATGTTAAGTATAGGACAGAAACACGTTGCCCCCTTTTCAGCCCCTGAAGGGTTAAAGTTCTCCAGATGGTTCTTGGTGGGTGTTCAGGTGACAGAAGGAACTCCCAGAATTCCATGCTTCAGGCCCAGCAGTTGGGGTGGAATTTTGCTGAGTCAGCAATTCTCCAATGCAAAGTATAGGGAGGAAAACGCGTTGCGCCCCTTTTCACCCCCTTCCAGTTGGAATTTCGGAAAACCGGTTCTTAGTGCACCCTTCCCTCACGGAAGGAACACCCACCCCAAATTTCACGCTTCTAGGCCCAGCGGTTTTGGCAGGGCGGTGATGAGTCAGACAATCAGTGAGTCAATGAGTGAGTCAGTCAGTGAGTGACTTTTCTCTTTTATATATATAAATACAATGAGTCCTTGAAGTCCATTGAGGATAAAGATATCCATGCAAAGTTAACAGAGGCTTTCCTCCACCTTGATCCATTCTGCCTTATTAAAATGTGTCTTTTTCCAGGCTTTCTCACAGATGTTCAAAGCCCCGGTTCATGGCGCGTGCTGGAGCAAGTGTTCCTTTTAAGTGTTCCCAAGGTGACTTTGTCTAATGGCAATGCCGTCCCTGCGGGCAAGCTGAGCAAAGATGGTCCTTCTCAGGCTGTTCATAGTGAGCGAGTTCCGTGTCGGCTGTTCTGGGACTGCCTTTATCCATGGAGATCAGGCCTCCCGTCCGAGCCCCAGGTGTTGATTCGAGAGAAGCAAATAAAGCTTCGCTCAGCGCGGCTTAAAAGCAATTGCATGGCAATTTTCGAAGAGCAACTGCAGGCAAACAAGAAGGACAATCGGGGGATACGGTGATCTTACTCTTCTGTTTGTCCAGCTTAATAAATAAATTCCAGCTTCATAAATAATTTACATGAATCACTTCATAAAACCTAATAGACTTTTGGTGTCCTGACTCTATACAGCATCTCACAAAGTGGTGGGTTTCAAGGGGTTTTCACAGGTTCGCTAGAACCCTTTGCTAATGAGCGCCCGGTTCTGAGAACCGGTTACTATTGGCACATAGAACATGTTGTTAATTTAGGTTATTAAGACATAGAACCTGTTTTTAATTTATTATTATTATTATTATTATTATTATTATTATTATTATTATTATTATTATTATTATTATTATTATTATTTATAACCCACCACTGATCTCACCTATCATGTCTTGATAACACAATGCAATTCAGTGCAATGTGATGATCTGGTAAGATAAGTATTTATACCCACAGTGCAGATGGAAAGACTGAGGCCAAGACTGGCTTACCGAAGATTCCCTGTTAGCTCACGGCATAGATTGAAACCTAGTGTGGGCATCCGCCCTGTTTTTCCATGACATGTCCTGGATTTTAGCCTTGTGTCCTGAAAAATAAAAATCTTCCTTGTCCTCCTTTTCCTTGTAAGGAGGAAGCATAGAGCCTTCTTGTCTTAGTAAATTCAGTGTCACAAGTTATTATTTGTAATAGTTTTAAATTTAATAATAAGCAGTGCTTTTTCTAGGAGAAAAAGGTGCCGGTACTCACAAAGTAACCATATGTCATAAACAAAAAAAGATGACAAGGACCCCCAAAATGTACAAAATCCCAAAAAATGTAGGACATGACAAAATAAAAGCTTAAAACACTAATATATCGCTTTCATGTGCTTAATTCAACACTATATTATTTGTTATTAAATTTAAAACTATTAGATATAATTAATGACCCATAATTTATTAATTATAAGAAGGCAACATGCTGCCTGCGAACAAGGAAAAGAAGGACAATGAAGATTTTTTTTTTTCCAGGACACAAGGCTAAAATCCAGGACATGTCCTGGAGGATGCATGTGGTGACCCTGGCTCACCATAGTGGCGTAGCTAGTCACCATGACCTTATATGATTATTATTTAGCTGCTGGGGGGACAGCAGGTGGGAATAGGTGTCGGTACTGAGCACCAGTGAGTACCCCAAGAAAAAACCCTGATGATAAGTAATATTGAGCACAATCCTAACCATGTCTATTCAAAAGTAAGCCCCATTGTGTTCAATGGGTCTTACTCCCAGGAAAGTGGTTTTAGGATTGCAGCCTTTGCTATCTACCAAGGGGTAAGTAGAAAATATTTTTAACTTATCTTCTTCTGGTGGTCTAATTGATCCCTCCCTCCACTGGGTACAATTCAGATTCTCTCTCTCTCTCTCTCTCTCCATGGCTGTAAATGGGTAGTACTAAGACTGGACAGCAAGACAAGTTCTGCTGCATCAATACATAGACTCATCTAATTATTGAATGTCCTGTTGGACTTTGGGCGCAATCCAGAGTAACTACGGGGAGTCCTTGCTCTGGTGTAAGAACAACTTACTCTGGATTCCAATATGAATTTCCCATAGGTTTTCACTAGGTGGTGCAGTAACTACGGGTGCACGTAAAGTCACTTACGTGCTCCCATAGTTACTCTGGACTTGAGGATTCATAGCTGATCAGCAGCCATTTCTGGCTGGCATTCAGAATCAGAGATATACTGCTCCTGAACCTGGAGGCTCCACTTCCCTCAAGCAATACTTTAATGTTATATCTGCAGTTCTGTAGCTCATGGTTTTTTTTCCTGCTTTCTTCCCTTTATTTGTGCCCTGACGGTGCTTAACCTTTTCTCTGATTTATCTGATTCTCTGCCATCCACAGATTTAAATGCTCAAGGAAGAGCAGCAGGATAGTTTGGGGGGAAATGAAATATAGCTGGCAGCTGATA
The DNA here is from genome assembly GCA_030015325.1 of Cryptoblepharus egeriae. Lineage (NCBI taxonomy): Eukaryota > Metazoa > Chordata > Lepidosauria > Squamata > Scincidae > Cryptoblepharus > Cryptoblepharus egeriae. Next base: position 25,187,267 of record JAREYC010000011.1, read on the forward strand.
TTTGGAGGTAGACATCCTATAAAGAGGGAAGCTTGATTTATCTCCAAGAGTCAGTGATTGAACTTTCCCCAGATTATTCCTAAACCCCAGGGCCAAAATTCCTGAACCCCAGGTCCAAAATTCCTAATCCCAGGCCAAAATTCCTATCCGCTTTAAAAAAATTGCCAAAAAGTGTATTTTTTGTGGGTTTTTTTGTTTTTTGACCATAACGTTTGGTAGGAAGGAGATATCTCCAAACTGATTTTTGCATTGGATTCTGCTCTTCAATGCGAATCCAACGACATATGGCATGATGGGGTACTATGCACTATCGCAAAGTTTCAAAATGAAGCCAAAATGTAGGACAATGAAGCCAAAATGTAGGACACCCGGACAGGAGGCTAAAAATCCGGAAAAATACAGGTTTTTTCTGGTCATATGGTCACCCTGACTTTCCCCCTCGTACAGCCACTAAAGATCATGGAGTATGTAAATATGTTTGGGTCAGCGCTTGGATGGGTGACCCCGTGCTCAAAAAAAGGGGAATGCAAGGAGTAAATTGTACCTGCGTCAAAAAGGGGACCCAAAAGTCAAAGAAGGCCCCCCCTCAAAAAAAATTTCCTGGGTTCTTATATTTTCTGATTATATCATGGCCTATGAGATGAGCACAAAAGACCAGTATTGTACTTGGGCCATCAAAATGGGGCCAAAAGTCAAAGGAGTCAAAGGAGAGGAGACTAAAATCAAGGTCCCTTCACAATGTAGGACACCAAAAAAAAATGTAGGGCATGATAAAATAAAAACCAGAACACTCATATATATTGCTTTCATGTGGTTAATTTAAGCACTATATTATTATTAAATTTAAAACAATTACCGGTGCATATAATTTATTTCATATATAGTTTATTAACTACAAGGTGGCTACATGTTGGCTGTTCACAAGGAAAAGGAGGACAATGAAGATCTTTCCAGGACACACAAAAAAGTGGACGTAGAGGGCATGAGGTCTCCCTATGCCTAGGAAACCTACTTTGAGTATCACATTGCTTTGAAGTAAGTTCCATTGAGTTACTACAGAGAAGACGTACATAGGATTGGACTCCAAGTTCAATGAAAAGTAAGAAATGGAATTAAATAAGTTCTTTATTTTTTTTCTCGACTGGTTGCATTGAGAAATCTTCAGCTGGAGACCTGAGATGGTGAAAACCTTTTATCTGAACAAGCCCCCAATACTTTTATATGTTCCAAGCCAGGATGGGCTTCATGGCATACGACTGGAAAATCCTGGATTTGTCCTCTTTTTCAGCCTCCTGTCTTGGTGTCCTCCAAAAGGGCTTTGTTGTCCTCCACTTTGGCTTCATTTTGGAACTTTGCAATGGTGTGCAGTACCCCCATCATGTCATATGTTGTTGGATTTGGATTGAAGAGCAGAATCCAATGCAAAAATCGGAGTTGAAATATCTCCTTCCTATCAAAAGTTATGGCCAAAAAACTAAAACCAAAACATATGCATTGAGTTCTATGGCAGTGTTTCTCAAAGTGGGGGTCGGGACCCCTTTGGGGGTCACCTAGAGGTTTTCTGGGGGTCGCCTAAAGACCCCTGGTGCAGGGGGCCAGGTCAGGCTTGCCAGATCTCCGGCTGTAGCTGCACGCACACTGGGGCTGACTGACAGCCTCAGGACCCAATCCTATGCATGCCTACTCTGAAATAAATCCCATTATAGTCAGGGGGACCTATACTCCCATGTAAATGTGGATAGGATTGCAGCCTCAGGGCCCAATCCTATGCATGCCTACTCTGAAATAAATCCCATTGTGTTCAATGTGTGCATAGAATACACATTTCATTTGTAACAATGAAAATACATCCTGCATATCGGATATTTACATTACGATAGGAAGATTGAGAACCACTGCTCGATGGGAAAGTGAAAGTGCCCAGTATCGCTGCTTTACTCATGAGTAGGCAACTGTGCCATTGACCACCGGAGAGGCCAGGCTGCAAGGAATCCAAGACCTTGTCGTCCTTTTGAGGTTTGGGTTCTGGTCACCCTGGTTTCATGGCTCTGTTGACTCAAGTCTGCCTTAATCAGAAACCAGGCCTACTATCAGGAGCAGAAACCTTGTTTTGTGGTTGTCGATCTAACCCTTTAGATAACTATCTCAGCTATTTATTACTCATCAAGGTTTCGGCACTGGTCAATAAACAGCTTAGATGGTGTTTCTCAAGAGCCAGCCACTCCATGAGACAACAGAGCTGTAGGACTCAGGTGCTGGGGAGTGAGAAAACTGGTTGGAACTGCTCTGTGGTGGTTCCCAACCATGGCCTGAGGATAGATAGACCAGTAAACAGAATACTTTTACTGGCAGAAGAGGGGGTGGGAAGAGTTACTGGACTGGGGGATGGATGTGGTGTCACCCAGAGGTGGCAGAATGTGGGTGCCAGATGGATCTGATGGATGGATCATGGCAGATGGATCGTGGCAGGAGTGTGACCCCACTGGGATTATTTTCCTGCCCCAAATAACATTACAATAATAATTCATGAAATAATTCTAAAGGTTGCCATATGTCCTGAAAACAGGGATAGTCCTGATTTGGGGGGATTGTGTTCACATACTGCCAAATGGGACAGAGTGTCCTGTCCTGATTTTGTGGAAGAATTATGGCAACCCTAATTTATCTACCTAAAGCCTTGACCTGTGCGAGGGATGTGGCACATTCCATGTCAATCAATCAGGCTGACGCTTCTATTTCCGTGATCCTCCGGGACAGAGAAGGCTGAAGGTTCTAGTCCCATTTGTCTCTGGGGCAGAGAACACTGAGGAGAGGCAACTGTCAACATTCCATTCCCATTTCAACTGTCATTTGTAACTGTCTCTGGGATAGATAACAGGCCAGGACAATAACAGGCAAGGGGGGGGGGGCAGATGTGGACAACTATTGAAGAGATAGGTGGCAAAAAGTTGAGATGCTGGAAAGAGAAGTGTTGTTGTATTACTGATGAATGTTATTATTTTGTACCTCCCCAAGCAATAGCCATGGTCTGTTACTAGTGTTTTTATATTCACTGCCATTGAAGAAATAGGTGGCAAAGGGTAGTTGCGATGCTGGACAGGGGTGTGTGTGTTTAGTTTTGTTTTTTTACTGATGAATGTTGTTGTATTGTACCTCCGCAAGTGACGGCTGTGGGCTGTTACTTGTAAGAACATATAAGAACACCTACCAGCAGGGTGTCCAGTTGCCCAAACCCCAAAAGGAGGACAAGGTCTTGGACTCCTCTCAGCCTGGCCTTTTCAGCGGACAATGACATGTTTGCCTACTCACGAGTAAAACTGTAATTTTGGGCACTTTCACTTTCCCAAAGTGCATATTTTTAGTTTTAGTTTTTTCGCCACAATGTTTGATAGGAAGGAGATATTTTAAAACCAATTATTGCATTGGGTTCTGCTCTTCAATGCAAATCCAACAACATATGACATGATGGGATCCTGTACACCATTGGAAAGTTCCAAAATGAAGCCAAAGTGGAGGGCAATGAAGCCCTTTTGGAGGACACCCGGACAGGAGGCTAAAAAAGAGGACACATCTGAAAATTTCTGGTCATATGATCACCTTGCCCACCAGATGCCTCAGGAAGACTTAGATATACCTGTATTAGGTTTGCTGTATACACAAGACCTGGATATACCTGGATTAGGTTTGCTGTAATTCTCTTCCACAAAATCAGGACAGGATCCTCCACCCCATTTGCCAGTGTGTGAACAGAATTCCCCCAAATCAGGACTGTCCCTTTTCCGGGACACATGGCAACCCTTATCTGGATACATGCCCGGATCCTGGTGCCCTCCCTTTAATGTGGCATTCAAAGAAAACCAACTTCTAGATTGCATGGCTTGTAACCTGTGATGTGCTTTTCCTCTGTCAATCTGTCCAATCAGCTTTTAAAGGCATCTAGATGAAGTGCCATCATTGAATCCTGTGGCAAGGAGTTCCGGTGATTAACAAAGTGCTGGCTGAAGAACTGTTTTGACAGCACATAGTGTAGATGCTTTTGAAAGGGGACTGGACTGACGACGGAAATGTTACAGGACTTGATGGATGTGTGCATCTTCAGGATTTTGGAGATATCTTATGGACTAGATGCATCCTTGGCCTGATCCAGCTCTTCTGAGCTTGGGGGATGAACAGGAGACCATCCGCATGAGATCTGTGCAAGACTTCCTTCCCTATTGCTGTGTTTTCGAGAGATTGTGGGAGGGAGAGTTGCCTAGGAGGGAGGTTATCATTAGGATTTCTGCTCCAGGCATCTCAGTATCTCTGCGATGACCCTACTTATGGAGCCATACTGGTTGGATCTGTCATATTTTATCTTCGTTTGGGGTTGCACCATCCTTGAAAATCTGCCAGCCTCACTCAGGATTATGGAGAATTCAGTATAAACCCCAAAGCAAATTGGTCTGGTCCAGGCAGGGTGACCAGATGCCCAAACCTCAAAATGAGGACACGGTCTTGGATTCCTCTCAGCCTGGACTTTCCAGCGGATAATGGCATGTTTGCCTACCCATGAGTAAAGTTGTGGAATTGGGCACTTTCACTTTCCCATAGAGCTCAATATTTTAAAACCAATTGTTGCTTTGGATTCTGCTCTTCAATACAAATCCAATGACAAATGACATGCACACTATTGCAAAGTTCCAAAATGTTGCCAAAATGGAGGAAAATGAAGCCCTTTTGGAGGACACCAAAAAGAGGACGAATCCAGAAATTTATAGTAGTATGATCACCTTGGGCCCAGAGGCATCTAGAGAGCTGGAAAACCCAGAGCTCAATCCTATGCATGTCAACTCAGAACTAACAGCCCAATCCAGAGCAACTAATCTGTCCACATAAGAGCCCTTAGGTTGCCCTATCTAACACTAGGTTGAAGCAACTGCAAGATGCTCCTGCCCAGTTACTCTGAAGGAGGCTTAGGGCAGAGCAAGGCAAGATAGGGTGCCCTAAGAGAGGTGGACCTGCTCTGCCCTAACTGGGGCAGCCTAAGAAGCTCAGGAGAGGCAAGTTGAGGGCATGTTTAGCATTGCCTAGGGCAGAGCAGTTACTCTGTATCCAAAGCCTGTTTCCAAGGCAGAAATGCCCTCTTCCAGCCCTCAGAGTTATACCACCTCAGGAGCAGGTATAGTAATGAGTAGACCCATAGGGGTCCATGATAAGGCCCGAGTAAGAATGGCAGTGCTGACCAAAAATCTGAGATCTTGGCCAGCCTAGCTGCAACCCCTTCCTCTCAACCTCAGGATATGGAACAAACTGCAGCTGCCCACAAACCTCAGGATACAGCAGGCCCCTCCAAGAAGCCCCTTGTATTCACTGTAGAATGTACTGGCATCTCATCAGGGACTCCTTAGAAGGCAGGCACCCAGTGGCGTCACCAGACTGGTGCGGCTGGTGTGGGCTGCATTGGGGATGCGCTCATCCCCATATGGGATGATGTGCCGGAGGAGTTTGACTGTCCTTTGGCAGGCCCCGGGCGTCAGCACCCCCATTCAGGCCTGCTCCAAGGCGGAGAATCAGCCAGAAGCTGCCACTTGTCTGAGGAGCTGGCCTGAACGGCCATCTGAGGTGCACTGCGCAGAAACAGACCGAGCATGCCGAACAGCTTCAGAGGAGACTTCCTTAGAGCAGAGAAAGTCCGCGCCTCTGCACAGCCATTCGGCCTCACTCAGGAGGCGGAGCGGCAGCCGAATGGCTTCAGAAAGAGTACTGCGCAGGCACCAACTCTGACGCCTGCACAGTCTCCCCCGAAGCCAAAAGGCTTCAGAAAAGTACTGCGCAGGTGTCAGAGATGGTGCCTGCGCAGTACTCTTTCTGAAGCCAGTTGGCTTCAGAAACAACTGCACAGGCGCCAACTTTGGTGACTGTGCAGTCCAGGTGGGGGGGGCGCATCCCAGGGATGACGCACAGACTTCCGCACCAGGTGATGTGCAGAGTCATGTCACCACTGTAGACACCACAGCTGTTCCTTGTTCAGTGTGATCTGAGGGGTGTCTCCTCAGGAGCAAGTCTTCCCCTTGTGTCAATTACTTAGCATGCTCTGGAGCAGTTAGGGCAGCCCAGGCTTCCTGACTCTCTGGATTCAGCATAACTTTCTGCTCTGGATACAGAATAGTTAGGAGAGTACAGTTAGGTCAGAGCAGGCTGAATTTGCTCTGGATTGCAGCCTAAGTCTCATTATAGTCAATGGGACTTATTCCAAGAAAGTATGGATAGGATTGGTATCCAAACAGCCTTCCTGTGGCTCAGTGATACAGGAAAAAAAAAAATCTTAATTGTCCTCCGTTTATTTGTAAGTAGGTAGCATGTAGCCTTCTTGTAATTAATAAATTATATGTAATCATTTTAAATTTAATAATAAGTGATATACAGCACAGTCCTAACCATGTCTACTCAAAAGTAAGCTCCATTGTGTTCAATGGGTCTTACTCCCAGGAAAGTGTATTTAGGATTGCAGCCATAGTTTTTTTAAGTAACCTCATGAAAGTAATATACAGTATATGCTTTACTTAATTCTCTCATGTCCTACATTTTTCTTGGGTATTGTACATTTTGGGGGCCTTGTCCCCTTCTGGTCACCCTCCACATATGGTAAAGTTCAGATGTCTGAGAACCACGACATTTAAGAAGCATTTAAATTCTTAAATATATTTATTCACTGTGAACATTAAACTTACGTTTCATTCCAAGGGACCAGAAGAATTATTTTTATTTTATTAATTATAAAGCCAGAAAATTTCTTATTTACTATTTATATTGGCTGTGATGCAAAAAAAGGAGCTGAACCAACATATTTCACTTTCCTAGGATCAAGCCGCGTGGAACTCAATGGAACTTACTTCTGAGTAGACATGAATAGGATTGCAGTGTTCGAAGAGCTGCTTGTGGCTCATGACCTGTGGTTTGGCCACTCTGATGTATAATTTGTGGAGCTGCACATATACCACAAACTCAAGGCCAGCCCATGGCCCATCAAACACCATTTCAGGCGCACCTTCCCTTATCCAGGGGTGGAGTAGATGTGCAGCCACACTCAACCATAACACTTATTCTCTAAATTTGGAAAAAAAATGTTGGGTAACTAGAATTATGGGTAGATCTACTACCGACTCTTGCTACTTACTGCAGGATTAATGGACTTTCACTTGGCTCCATTGCAGAGCACTCACCTGAGAAGCTGTAAAAATCCTATCTTGTAAATCCCATAATTAACTATTAAATTATAAGACCATTTATTTGCTCCTGGCAGCAAAGTCTCTAAGATCCTCAGTCGAGTTCATATGGATTTATAACATGGTCTCAACTAGCGGAACCAAAACCCTTTTGGGAAAAGCTTGTACTGGGACAGGTACTGGGAAGAGTTGTGAGATCAGTTGCCTCTGGAAATAGATTGGTATATGTTCAAGACTGTGTTAGGGACTGTGGGGCTTACTTCTTAAGTATCCAGGCTTACTTCTGAGTAGACATGTTTAGGATTGTGTTCTATGGCTGTAATCCTAAATACACTTTCCTGGGAGTAATGGGGTTTTCTTCTGATTACACAATAGGGCTTACTATTTTTGTTCAACTTTTCTCTTCTTTCCTTTTTTCCCCTCTTCTTTTTAAAATCAGTAATTTTTTATTCTAAAAAAATTATTGATTTTTGAATAATTAATTATTGAATAAAAAATTTTTTTTAGAATAAATTTGAATAAATGTCCATAAATGAATATATTAGAGATGGAAACTTATGCATGAATGAATCAGTTCATAAACACTTTCTAACACAGAGGGCCTGATCTTCAAATTGTAAGTTTGAAGGCCGTCCTTCAATTCTATAGGATTATAGGATTTGCCCAAGGGCCAGATGGAGAAGGCTTGTCATGGGTTTCATGGCGGTTCACCACTGGCCACATCTGGCTCCTGGACCAGGGTTTGGACATCTCCATAATAGACAAATGGGCCATGAAAGTGACAACCTTGCTGTGTTTATTCCCCCAAATCCCTTAATCATTGTTAAACATTGTCTCTGTTATTTCCCTTTCTTATCAGGTAGTTTCACTGTGTATTTGGGCAGAAATTGGATATCCCATGCCTGTTTGTGTCAGGAATGTCAGTGGTTGTGGAGGAATTTCCTGATTATAAAGATATTTTGCATTGCATTGAAGTGGAACAACAGCACATCTAGAGGTTTGCTTCAGGAATCCAAAAGAAGATTATGATTGTAATCCTAAACACATTATCTTGGGAGTAAGCCCCACTGAATACACAGTGGGGCTCACTTCTAAGTAGACATGTTTTGATGCCAATAGAGATTTTGATGATGATGATGATGAGTAGAAATGTTTAGGATTGTGTTCTATGGCTGTAATCCTAAGTACGCTTTCCTGGGTGTAATGGGGCTTACTTCTGTGTAGACATATTATTATTGTGTTGTTGTTTTTTCAGCTATATTTCATGTACAAGTGATGGGGTTTGGGGAGAAGGTATAGGATTTCTCAGCCAAAATGCTGAGCCTGATGCTTGGTTTGCCATAATTATTGTTCACAAAACTGGAAAAGGACCCCGTGTCAAACTTGCCAGTATGTGAACAAAATCCCCCCAAACTGGAAAAGTCCTGATTTTCTGGGACATATGGCAACCCTGTCTGACATGCATGTGCGACCTTCACGCAAGTGCACTGCGCCTCTGAAGCCTCCAGCTCTGCGTGATGAAAAGCCCCTCTGTCACTCAGAGCTGGAGATTTCAGAAGAGCAATGCGCATGTGCAAAGGTCACACATGCACAAGACAAGGAATGACGCACTGGCCTCCACACCAGGTGACGCCAATCCTAGTGGCGCCCCTGCTTACGATGCTCCAATACCAGTTGCTCTGGGTGTATCCGTCCCTCCCCTGATAGCCCCGGCAGTCGGATCATTTCTGCTCTCTTGCAATCGATTGCTCCATCACTTCTAATAGGCTTACCCTGAGACAAGGTATCATCATCACCATCGCTTAAAAACTAGGTCAGGGCTGTATTTTTAGTAAAAGAGGTGATTCAGAGTGGATTAGTTTGGCGCTGCTTGTCCAGATGGTGGGGAAGATTTTGCAAACCTGAGCGAGTCTGGCGAGACATTTTTCTGGGCACGATAAGGCCGAGCAGAGATTTTATGTTCGCTTTCGCTCTGATTGATCTCTTGGCATTTCCGACAAGTGTCTGCATCTGCGGTCTTTTGATATAGCTATACTTTCGATAGCTAATGGCTGCAATCACACACCCGTGCGTGGCAGTGATAAAACCTTTCCGTCTTGGAATTAAATCGATCCACCTCTCCAGCGAAGCTACGACACGGCCACATTTCCTCCGTTAAGACTTTCTGGATGGTTCGTTCTGGGCCAGCAAACAAAATTGGAGGTCACACCAGAGTCGGAATTAGGGCAGAGCATGAGCCACGTCTGCCCAGGACCTGGTGTTGCTTGGAGGTGTGAACCACACCAAATGATGCCCAATGGGAAGTGGCACTAAAATCACCAAAATTCTTAATATCTTGGGTTTTTTTTAAGAAAACAAAACACCACCATCACATTATGTTTCAATCAAAGTGTAGTTTCATGCAGAAGTCACCGAAACAAACCACTTTGAAATATTTCTATTCTTTCTTTCTTTCCCAAAACCATTATTGGCATATACATCAAAAAAAATAATAAGTCAATAACAAGTCAAATAGACAAACGAATAAAAAATCCTACTATCCGCCAAAGTCTAGTCTTACAAAATAATATAAAATACAAAATTTACAATATTTCTATTCCATCCAAAGTTATACTCAACAAAGGATAAACATACAATTTTTCCTCAAGGAGAAGTCAGTGAAAACTTTTATGGACAATTGGAAACCCTCCATGGAAAAGGGAAGAGTCACATGAATTATGTATTTGATGAATAGACAACTGTTATATATTTCTTATTTCCATTTTTCTACGTTTGTTGGAATTGTTAAATAGGATTATAGTTTAATATACCTTTTTAGGTAGTAGATATTAATACTAGACTAAAGAAAGGTAAATTCGGAATATATCTTGTCATATATCTTTTAAGAATATTTTTGTTCTACATTTCTCTTTACTTTTTTCCGTCTTCTTTTTATAAATCAATAAAAATATATATCTTTAAAAATGTTATAGTCAACAAAGCAGTGGTGGTAGGGTGATGGTATACCACCATGCTCAGCACCCAGGCCACTGGCCTGCCCACTGCATGGGAGGAGGTTCATATACTTGCTAGACAGAAGCACTGATAGTCCTAGCTCAGTGGTTCTCAAATATTTCCATCTTGTGGGAATGTTTGGGGACCCCCCAGAAGTGATGTCATCAAGCTGGAAGTGATGTCATGGCCGGAAGTAGCATCAAACAGCAAGTGACATCATTCTGATGTCAGAAATCTCCAAGTTGGCAGCACCCAGTATATTATGACTCCTCCTGAAATGAAGCCATGAGCCATGAAGCCATGACCACTTCGAAAACCACTGATCTAGCCCACCTTCATACCCTCACCTCCTTAGTCAGCACCATCTTCATCCAATTTAGGAGGTGAAAGCCAGGTATGGAGGATGGATACCTGAGTTATACTCAGTGGCATCACCAGACTGGTGCGGCTGGTGTGGGTTGCACTGGTGACATGCCACCGAGGGGTTATGCTCTGAGGCGTTTGACACCCCTCTGGCCAGAACTGGGCATCAAGGTGCCCATTCGAGCCAGCCAGAAGCTGCCGCTCTGCCTCGGAGCTGGCCGGAATGGCCGGCTGAGGTGCAGTGTGAAAGGACGCACTGCACATGTCCAAACTTGGATATGCACAGTGTGTGCCAGTGTGCGGCCATTCGGCCTCACTCGGGAGGCAGAGCTTCTGGCTACTGCTCTGCTTCCCGAGCTAGGCCTAAATGGCCGCACAGAGGCGCAGGCTTCCTCCTCTCTAAGGAGTTGCACCTGCGCAGTACTCTTCTGAAGCCAGTCCTAGAAGGGGGCATGTACATGACCCCGCGGGTGCACGCATTCTGGGGTGATGCACTGTGCCCCCACACTGGATGACGTGTGCACTCAGGTTGCCCCGGTTGTTAGACTTGAAAGATCCAGGTTCAAATCCCGACTAGCCATGAAGCTTCCTGCGTGATCTTGGGTTGATCACTCCCTCCCAGTCTCACCTACCTCACAGGGTTGTGGTAAGGACACCTGATTGCCTCTCCAAGCTACATAAATCCCAAAACATGAAATCCACTCAATGGCTACTGTTCAGATGAATCAGTTCTTGATCACTCAGCATCATGGAAAGAAGCTTATTTTGGCCTCAGGGTGCAGAATTCTCGATGCTCGCCTCTTACCTAATAATGTTTAGAGAACAAACAAACTCTGCTTATATTGCTAATCTCTGCCCATTTCCTGTCTGGCTCTCTCTGGAGCTGAAGGAAGCCTCCACTGGCCAGTTCAAAGCCTGACGGGGTCCTTTCCCCATATGCAGATTGATCAAGGCACCCTTCCTACATTTTTTCTCTCTTTACCCCTGAAGTCATAAGTCTTTCTTATATTTTGCGCAATCCTTCCAGAGAAAAGTTGATCCCCAGATGTTTCAACTTCAAAAAAGAGTGTGTTGCTCAGTGGGTAAAGCAAGCGTCGCGATGTTTTATCCTCTGCACCACTAGTGAGGGCTTGAGTACAGGGTGACCAGATACCTGAACCTAAAAAGGAGGACAAGGTCTTGGATGACTCTCAGCCTGGCCTTTCTGGTGGACAATGGCACATTTGCCTACTCAAGAGTAAAGCCACGCTATTGGGCACTTTCATTTTCCCGTAGAGCTCAATGAATATTTTTGATTTTTAGTTTTTGGCCATAACATTTGATAGGAAGGAGATATTTCAAAACCGATTTGTGCATTTGATTCTGCTCTTCAATAGGAATCCAACGACATATGACATGACGCACCATACCATTGCAAAGTTCCAAAATGAAGCCAAAATGGAGGACAATGAAGCTCTTTTGGAGGACACCTGGACAAAATCTGGAAAATCTGGACACCCAGACAAAAAGAGGAAAAATCCGGTCATTTGGTCACCCTCTCTTTAAACCTTCTTACACCTCCTTCCAGTCATTCTAGTACGGGGGTCTCAAAGGTTTTCGGCCAAAGTGCCAGATCAAGTCTTGGCATTAAGTCTTGGTTGATTGGAGGAGCCAAGAGTCTCCTTCTGTCTGCCCACAGTCCAGCTTCCCCACCTTGAAATGCTTCCCCTTCCACACGCTAGCCCAGCAGCATCCCCGTTCCTTGCGATGGACTCAAAACAGGCTGTGCCAGCTTTATCCAGCTCAAGTTTGGATCGTGTCCAGCTCAATCCATCTCAAAGGTCAGTCCACCAGCCTCTGGAATTTGGATTCTACACCAACGTCTTCCAGTTTATTCCCTCCTCCAGCATATCTGAACCCACTTCCAGCTTATCTCGATAGTGGCAATTCAGTAGGTGTGACAGGAAGTTTTGGCACTGTGTAACTTTGACCCCTTTTCTGCGTCACACCACAACGGACACCCACGCTGAACATGCCACAATCAACAGAAACCCAGCCATAAAATGTTCTATAAACTTCAACAGTATTCTAACACTGTTGTTTTACAGCAACAGGAATTGTTATTGATGGAGAAACTATCTTGTGCATATCCTTATATGCAAGATGCCCTTGACTGTCCTTGGTTGCATGGCTCTCTTTTGGATTCCTAAGACTTTCTGGAGTCATCGTGCCATGGAATGATTAGTAGAAGCCAGATTTTTTATACAGCACACAAAGATATGCCAGATGAGTTAGGCTAGCCTAAACTGGTTAGGATTGCCCCTATATTTCAACTTCCCTGCTATTCTTCTTTTCTTTTTTGATTCTTGGAATCAGGAGACTCATAGAATCATAAAGTTGGGAAGCTCACACAAAGTCATCTAGTCCAACCTCCTGCCTGGAGCAGGATCATCTCCTACAGCACTTCCAACAGGGGTTTGTCCAACCTCTGCTTGATGACTTCCAGGGAAGGAGAGTCCATCCCCAACCTGCTGCTGAACTGCACTAAGCATCAAGAAATGTCCATCTGGAATCTCCTCTCTTGCAGTTTGTAGCCATGGATCTGGTTATCTAGGATCCCAGGATAAACCATGGTTTATAGTTCCCTGACAATGCCATGATAAATCACATCATTAAACTTGGTTGGGGCATCCACGTTGGGGCATCCAGGCCGGAAGCAGCACATCCACTTTATTCAAGGCCCCCTTCAAACCCAGAGCTGCTTTCATGTACAAAAACAAAGGAGAGAACAATATAATATACTGTAATATAATATAATATTTATTTGAATCTAACACTCACCTTTTTCAGTCTTTTCAGATTTTCAGAATTTACCCTTCAATCCAAAGTAACTACAGGAGCACGTAAGAGACATTTCCGTCGACGTAGTTACGGCACCACCTAGTGAAAGCCTATGGGAAATTCATATTACAATCCAGAGTAAATTGTTCTTACATCGGAGCAAGGACTCCCTGTAGTTACTCTGGATTGCACCCTGAGGGTGAAATCCAGAGTAACTACAGGTGCACGTAATGTCTCTTACATGCTCCTGGAGTTACTCTGGATTGTGCCCTATGTCTCCAAACCTTTTAAACTTGGCACATTAGATTCAGCGGCAAGTTAGATTTCAGAGAATATTTGAGTAAATAGATTTGAATCGAGTAGATGTGATTCTACGATTCTATAAATAAAGTATATACAATAGTATCAGTCCACTGTACTTGCTGCTGCTGGAATTGCTTGTCATTCCATGGGCAAGCAGGTCACATGCATGCATTGTAAGGGCAGGTCACATGCATTGTATTGATTCCTTCCTGAGTTCTTGCTGGGCAAGAGACTCGGCGTCTATCAGGTTGCATATGTGGCAGCCGACAGGCAGGACCAAAAGTGCGCAGGGACAATGCCGGCTGTATTGTCTGGGTGTGCCCAGGGAACAAAAGAAGGAAAAGTCCAGTCCAAGAGACTTCCTGCTCCCCTGAAGCCACGCGCTTCCATTAATTCTTTTGCTCGAGCCACAGAGGCTACACGGTAGCCACCCCTCCCTCCAGCTGCTGCATGCGCCTGAACAGCTAATTTTATCCAGGTCTTCTTCAGCGGCCCCACGAGGCGACGGCGTGTCCGCAGTGTCACTGCCTCTGACTCTGAGCCGATGTGCGGCATCGCACCATTGATATCGCCAATCAGGAAAGGCGTGATTACACAACCCGCCACCTTCAGAGGAAAGAACAGCAGTAAGAAACGGAATTTAGGGCACAATCCAAAGTAACTACAGGATGTCCTTGCTCCAGCGTAAGAACAATTTACTCTGGATCGCAATATGAATTTCCCATAGGTTTTCACTAAGTGGTGTCGTAACTACATTGATGTAAATGTCTCTTACGTGCTCCCGTAGTTACTCTGGATTGAAGGGTTAGTCTTCAGTTCAAGAAGGAACTGATAAACAGGGTGTGATTTAGAGTGCATTTTAAGGTTCTGTGCAAGAGCCTGATTAAGGGTGCAATCTAGAGTAACTATCGGGAGTCCTTGCTCCGACATAAGAACAATTTACTCTGGATTGCAGTATGAATTTCCCATAGGTTTCCACTAGGTTGCCATAACTATGGGTAAAATCCAGAGTAACTATGGGGACTCCTTGCTCCAGTGTAAGAACAACTTACTCTGGATTCCAATATGAATTTCCCATAGGTTTTCACTAGGTGATGCAGTAACTACGGGCGCACGTAAAGTCTCTTACGTGCTCCCGTAGTTACTCTGGATTTGATTATATGTCGACATAAATGTCTCTTACGTGCTCCCGTAGTTACTCTGGATTGTAGGACTGGTGAGATGCTGCACTAAAAGGAGGATTTGCAAGGTTTAGCTGATCAGGGGCCTACATCCATCAGGGATCCCCCTAGATGAGCAAACTCTAGGATTCCCAGGAGTAGTGGCACCCAATTGGGGCCATTGGGCAGGCAAAGAGGACCAACGAGTTCTAGTGAGGGGTTTCTTCAGAATCCCTAGGACGGGACACTAGGAGGTTGCAGAGGCTTAGATTTGAGGTCAAACTTTTTTGGAATAACTTTAAATAGAATAGAAATATTCCTGCAAGGTTTGTTCATTATATGCTGTGTTAACTTACACATCAAATGATATATCACATGATGGTATTATTGAAAAGCAGCACAATTTTTAAAAATGTTGGTCAGCAATAGTGTCACTTCCCCATACACACACCCAGCGCAGCCTGCATAGCAACACTGGTGTCGGATGTGACCCACACACTGGGGACTCCCACGGTAAGAATATTATTAGCATTTCTAGCAGGACCAACCTTAGGAGTTATAGACTCTGACAACATTGATGGCTCAGGTTCACCACCACCGTCTGTAGAATCGTAGAGAGAAAAATAAAAATTAAAGATTTCTTTAAACATTAAAGAAATAAAAAATTAAAGAAATAAAAATTAAAGATGGTTGCAGTCCTGATCTCCAATTAGACCAACAGAAACCCTGGCACAAGTCCTGTGCTGACCTGGAGATGCTGACTTGGAGATGTCACAAAAGTGCTGTAAGGTTCTTCTGACCCACTCATGTTAGGGTTAGGCAACTGCACAGGCATTCACTGACTTCCTTACACCAGCAAGGAAAGATATGCCATGTCAGTTAGGCCAGCCTAAATTGGTGAGGATTGCTCCTAGAGTTGCCGTATGTCCTGAAAAAGGGACAATCCTGATTTGGGGGGATGGGACAGAGGGTCCTGTCCAGGGTGACCAGATGCCAAACCCAAAATTCCTGAACCCCAAGCAAAAATTCCTACCCGCTTAAAAAAATTTGCCAAAAAAAGTATTTTTTTGTTTTTATATTTTTTATTTTTCGGTTTTTTGGCCATAATGTTTGATAGGAAGGAGCTATCTCAAAACCAGTTTCTGCATTGGAATCTGCTCTTTGATACGAATCCAACAACATATGACATGATGGTTTACTGTGCACCATCACAAAGTTCAAAAATGAAGCCAAAATGTAGGACAACGAAGCCAAAATGTAGGACCCCCAGACAGGAGGCTAAAAATCTGGACAAATCTGGGTTTTTCCGCATATGGTCACCCTGACACTGCCCTCCTGTCCCGATTTTGCAGAAGAGAATTATGGCAACCCTACTCTAGAACTTTTTACATGGAAAATATATACCATATTTATCCAAATCTAATGCACCATCTAATCTAATGCACATTCTACACATAATCAAAAGTACCATATTTACTCAAATGTAATTGTGCTGTATATCTCTATGGAAAGCAACTAAATGTGCATGAAAAAGGCATGTGAGTTTATGGATCACATGGATCTAGGCTCCAGTAAAAGGTCTCCCTGCAGGTAAACTGCCAGTCGTATCCGACTATAGGGTGTGGTGCTCATTCCCTTTTACAAGCCTTTTGAGCCAGCATTGTCCAAAGACACTGTTGTGGTCATGGGGCCGGCATGACTATGCGCCGAGGCGCACAGAACGCTGTTACCTTTCCCACCAAGCTGGTACCTATTATCTACTTGCATTTTACATGTTCGCATTTACATGCTTGCACATACATGATTTTGAACTGCTAGGTTGGCAAGAGCTGGGCTAAGGACTGGAGCTCACCCTGTCTTGTGGGGACCTGGGTCTCGAACCCTGGCCTGCTGGTTATCAGGTACAGTGTCTTAACCATTTTATCTAGGCACATTTTTATATAAAATTTCATACAAAACTAGAGTAGAAAACCTTCATGCTGCGGGACCCTTAAGCACAGGGCTCAACTGGGAGCAACTGGTCCAACTGGCTTAAAACCAGCCCTGATCCCGAGACCAAGTAAGTGCTATTGGATCCCTCTGGAATTTTGTTCTGCTTTGGAAATGTCAGCTTTTAGTCCCATATATTTGCTTGTTTTCACTTTGTGACCCACTGGATGACTCAGAGAATGCAGAATGGAGAGGACTGGAGCCTCAGGCGATGGCTGCACTAGGGCAGGGCGACTTCACCCTTGTTCTGATCCCTCCGTAGGAAGGAAACAACAGAGCGAAACAAGCAATCGACAGTCTTCTCGGTGTCCTGTGCCAATGGAGGGGCACTTGTGGCTGTGTTGAAACTGGCCTTCTGCCAGAAAGAGCATCTCAACTTATCGCAAGGGGCCCCGTAATCACAAGGCTGATGCAGTCCCAGTTCTCGGGAAAGCAACGGAGAAACTCATTGTCTGGTGGTTTAGTTTAGTTTTGTGCAACAGCAAAAATTGCTTGACAACCCCAGTTCCTCTATTTGCTGAGCAGGATTTGACCAGTTTCAGAAGTACATGACGCCTCTTCTCTGCTTGTGGTTATTATTTCACTATGAATATGGGATACGGGATCAGTTGATCTCCTCCTGCTGGGTAGGAAAACACTTCAAACATTGCCTCTCTGCCCAGTTATCAAAGAATGTATGTTATCACCTTTCCTTGTAAAGGAGGTGCCCACTGAAGGATCAAAATATTCAGGGATTGAGCACAGAGAGAGATTGAAAGTACTGTATTTACTCAAATCTAATGCTCTCCTTTTTCACCCAAATATACCCTACAATCCACAGTAAGTACAGGAGCACGTAAGAGACATTTACGTCGACGTAGTTACGGCACCACCTAGTGAAGACCTATGGGAAATTCACATTGCAACCCAGAGTAAATTGATGTTACGTCGGAGCAAGGACTCCCTGTAGTTACTCTGGATTGCACCCTCAGTCTCCAAAATCAGGGTGCGCATTAGATTTAATGGTTAATTAGATTTGAGTAAATGTGGTAATTTTGATTGTGTAGGATGTACATTAGATTAGATGGTGCATTCACTTTGGATAAATATGGTATATATTTTCCATGTTAAAGGTTCTAGACTAGGGTTGTCATCATTCTCTTCCACAAAATTGGGACAGGTACAATGATGGGATTCAAAGAAATTAACAACCGGTTCTATGCCCATCCGGCAACCACTTTTAAATGGCTATTTTTAAACTTTATATGTCCTATTTCTCATTAACAACCAGTTTTACAGAGTAGGTGCGAACCTGTTGGAGCCCACCACTGGATAGGACCTTCTGTCCCATTTGCCAGTGGTATATGAACACAATCCCCCAAAATTGGGATAGTCCCTGGTTTTTCAGGACGTGGGGCAACCCTATTCAAGGTGGAATCTAGAGGCATACTATTATAGAATCCTAGAGTTGGAAGGTACCCGTAGGTCATCTAGTCCAACCTCCTATCTGTAGGAGGAAATCCTCCGTGAGCATCTCCAACATGTGCTTGTCGAGCCTGTGCTTGAAGATCCCCAGTGAGGGAGTGTCATAGAATCAAAGTGGCTCATGGGTACTTAGGATTGGTTATCCTTTCCAATAACTCCCAGGGCATAACCTGGCACAACTCACCCATTCCCATGGCGGTGTGACTGTGCACTAACCTAATCCCCAACCCACCAGCATTGGCACTGATGTGTCTTACTGAAGAGCACCTTGGGTGATGGCAGAGTACAAATATAAACAAATGGCAGAGTATATAAATAAATAAATAAATAAATAAATAAATAAATAAATAAATAAATAACCCCCCCCCCCAGACCAGCACGGGACTTGTGCTGGAACTTATGCTAGCCTAACCAGGGGTTAGGATTGCAGCCACGGTGTGCAGCAACTTCTTCCATTTCCTAAAACAAGCCCTTCTAAGATGATACCTCCTGGTCAAGCAGTGAGCTGGATGAGCAACATCTCACCAATGGTGGGGTGTGAAGTGGCAGGCTGTGAGCACCACACGGGGTCTTGGTGTTCCAGTGTCTACTGGTGCAGCTGAGTGATAAATGAGATGGAGTGAAAACTTACCTCTACTGTTCACAAGGTGGCTGTAGGCAAGGCACTTTCCATCAGCCTCAGTTTCCCCATCTGCATTATGGGGACAAAAATGCGTAACCTTACAAGGTTGTTGAAGAACAACACAGTGCATGTGAATTGCTCTCCAAATCCTATTACAATCAACCCCCATTTATTGGACACATTAGGGACCAGAGCACTATCCAAAAGTGAAAACTGTTGAAAAGTGGAATCCAGTCTTTTAAAGTTTATAAATGTTTTTTCTAATGCTTTTTTAGCTAGCAAACTGCATCTGCCCCTTTTATCTTGCCAATTCCTGCGGCCACACAAAGGCTTCAGCAAATGGATTCTCATTATCGCCTTTGGGATGGGATTAGACCAGGATCTACAACATGGAGGAGAGCAATTTTGGCCTTGAGAACTGCAGAGAGGTTGAAAGAGCGGAACATGCTTTGAATGAGTTGCAGGTATAACGGAAAGGTGTCGAAAGAGCGGATCATCAGAGAATGAACCATCAGAGAGCAGGGGATGCCAGTGTTACTTCCATGGATGTGTATTTAGAAATCAAATTTGGCCCATATGTCTGGAATCAGATACCAGAAATCCTGGAGAAGGAATTGAATGGCTGGAACTTGGCACCAGCAACTCGTTCTTTCAGAGACTGGCATGGAATGGAGACAGGCAGTGATGGGATTCAAAGAAATTAACAACCGGTTCTCTGCCCATCTTTTAAATGGCTATTTTTAAACTATGTCCTATCTCTCATTAACAACTGGTTCTATAGAGTAGGTGCGAACCTGCTGGAGCCCACCACTGGAGACAGGTCCTGGAAAATAGGAATGATGAGGGGCTAAACTGGGATCGCTGGGACTTGGCCTTGGCACAGAGCATATGATGGCCTGCAGAAAGTATCATGTTCAATATTGCTGCTCCTGGAAGGGCTTGGAAATACCACAACCTGAAACTGGGGAGTCATTGCCTTAAGCTATTGATGATAACTAAATAGATCAAGCACCTGACTCAATGAAAGGCAAGTGCATAATAACGAAGAAGAAGAAGAAGAAGAAGAAGAAGAAGAAGAAGAAGAAGAAGAAGAAGAAGAAGAAGAACAACAACAACAACAACAAGTTATCCAAGCAAGTCCTGGATCAGACTTAAGATCCACAGTGTGCCTCCCAGTGACTCACCACCTGCTTTTGGGATGCCTACAGGGAGGTCTGGCATACACTCCTAGTGGCCAATGCAAATCTCCTTCAGTTAGTGCTGGTCCAAGTGCTCTTGGTGCCAGTCTCCTCTCCTTTGCCTTTGTTTCATTCCATTCTTCCCACTCAAATCTAGGAGGGAGTGGAAAGACAAAAACTGGGCACCCTGCCCATTTGCTGCCTGAAGCAATTGTCTCAGTCGGCCTCTGGAATGGGCCGGATTCTCTGCCATGCAAGAAAGGGTGGAGGAAAATTGAAGGTTGAGCAGTTTGTCTCCTAAGATCCTTTGCCAGGGTCCCTCCACCTGAATGAAAGCAGTCGATCTTTTGTTGCCTCTAGCCTTGGTGGCTGGCGCTGAAGCTTAGCCCTGGAAGATGCTCCGGTGATGTGCCATCATGCTGATCAAGGGGAGAGTGAGCTTCACCCTGGTGCTCAGGGAAAGAAAACCACATGGCTGAGATAAAAGATAATAAGTATCAAGGCAGATGGTGTAAATATTGAGACAAACTCCAGCCCTTCTCTTTATTATTATAACATTATTTAAAATTATTGAAATTAAGCACTGCTAAATGGATGGCAAGAATGGCTGGTGTGTGAGGTTGGCAAAAGTTGCCACCAATGGATGATTGACAGAGGGTGCCCACTTCCACCCATCCACCTTGCAGACATCACTGCCCCCTTTCTCACATGCCCAGATCAGTGGTTCTCACATTTTTGGCCCATGATGCATGCCAAGATTCCACACCATGGCAGCCACAATGCATCCCAGAACATGTTATGGCCTTTCCCTGTCATCATCTGTTTCCAAAAAAATCAAGCATGACACAAAGATGTCAAACGCCGCTCACTGAAACTCCGGTAGTGCTTTCCCCCGGAACTGGTGAACTGGGGAGTGTTAGCATTAATAGAAGGTTCTGAGATGTGTTTGGAGATCCCTTCCAAACATATGTTCATACAAGAGGGAGCCATGTTTAATGCTGGCACATGGCTGCACATGATGCACAACTGCATCCCTGCACAAAACTGGGTTCCATCCAGAACTATCATAAACCTATGGGTTGCATTCAGCATACACCCATAAACCTATGGAATGGTGTCTCAGCCGTGCACATTATCAGGAAGTCTCAAATCAGCTACAAAGCCATGCATGCAATGTGCAAATGTGGAGTTGCTGCCATCCCATAGGTGAAGCAGGTGCCAAGGGTTGCCATATGCCCCGAAAAAGGGACAATCCTGGGAGTAAATACTATTGAGCACAATGGGACTTACTTCAGAGTAGACATGTTTAGGATTGCACACTCAATCTGATTATAGAATGTGCTGTTAAGAGCGAGGCACATTGGTGTCTCCTTGCAGCATCAGTGTTTATTTTCTTTTAAATAAAATACAGTGGTGCAACCTTTTAAATAAAATAAAATGGCTATCCAATCTCTATGAAATGGATAAGAATTACTCTTAGACAACCTGGATTCCTTGGAATCCTCAGAAATCCTGGACTGGATCTGCCAGGAACATACTGGGTAACCCTGGGTATGTCTGTGTGCTTCAGCCTTGGTGTCTCATCTGTAAAATGGGTATAATATGAGCCACCTTCAGTCGGTCTATGACCCGAGAAAGGTGGCATACAAATTTTTAAAATAAAATTTTAAATAAATATTTATCATTAATAAATAATTATAATAAATTATAAATTATTAATAAGTAAATAATATTGTTCCTTCTGATTCTACCCATTTACAATAATGCACTTTCCATAACAGACATTGTAATGTTGGAAGGGAAAATGCTATCTTGAGTGGAGCAGTTTTCTGGATGCACGACTAGAGCAAAAAGAAAGTGAAGTTCAGGGGTTTCCTAACCTCATATCTTTGACTTCTAATCTCAAGTATATTGGGGACTGCAGGCTGCAGAATGCACTCTGCACATGCTCAGAGTCACTCTATTCCAGAGTTAAACCTTAGGCATGGAAACTATGATCTGCGGAGGTTGTATCTTCTACTGTGAAACACTTGCCATATTTTTGTTTGAAGGAAAATACCGTACAATCCAGAGTAACTACGGGAGCACGTAAGAGACATTTACGTCGATGAAGTTATGGCACCACTTAGTGAAAACCTATGGGAAATTCGTATTGCAATCCAGAGTAAATTGTTCTTATGTTGGAGCAAGGACTCCCCGTAGTTACTCTGGATTGCAGAGTTATTGAAATAAAAAAGAGCTTTTTGTGACTTTAAGCTATTTCAGCTCTGGAGTCTTCCTTAACTGCTGACATTTTGATCTGACATTTCAAATCAAATTAGCCATCACCACCCCCCAAAAAAGGGAAGGCCACAGGAGTGTGCCAATTAAATTATGTTTTGCTCAAGGAAAGCTTTGCAAAGCCAACGGCAGTTAGATCACATTCAGAATTTATTTGCTCCGCAGAGCCACACATGCCATCAATTCATGTCTGAGTGACTTACAAAAGCATCATCGCAAAAAAACATGTACATCGCAATTTGCAACACATGGCAAAAGTTCTGGGTGCCAACCAAACTGCATAGATCAATGAGACTTTCATCCCAAGTTCAGTTGCAGGAAGGCACTTGTTGAAATAAAAATAATTTAAAAAGACAGGCGTCGGTGCCGCAAGTTCAAGGATGTGCTCGTGCCACACATCAGGGCACATGCTCCGAAATAAAGTCTGCTCTTCCAAGGCGTGTATAAGAAATGAAACGGGCACGAATGGTTCTCTCGAAGTCTTTCCGTCCCAGCGGACAACAATAAGGCTGTTGTGCATTCAGGAAAGTTTGTCATTCAGTTCAGTTCTGATGAGAAAATGAGTCTTTTGTTGGCTCAAGCTGTCTGAGTCCAATCATGCGCCTGCGTCCCCTGGCATTCCATCCTTATGACCGAGGACCACCACCCTGATCGCTCACAGGCCAGCTTCCTTGGTTTTGCACATTTGAGTCACCACCAGAAGACTAAGGCTGACCGCAGTGAACGGTGCAAAATGGGACAGAACACCCATGACCGCCGACTCCGGTTTCCCACATCCATCCAGTTTCATATGTTGGAGACACTGGTGGGGAAAAGGACAAGTCCGGTCTCATAACTGTGTTCTTGCCATTCAGTCTGGCTTTGGAGAGACCTTCAGTGGACCGGGATGGTGTGTTTCCCAAACTTCAGGAACTGGATGAGTTTGTCCCTGGTCCTCTGCTTCAAAGCCATGAGTGCTCTGGCTTTCTCATCCCGATCCTGTTTGGCATCCAGGATGATCCTGGCCCTCTCTTCGGCCTTCTTATCGCCCGAGTTTCTAAAGAGCTTCTGGAGGGCCTCTTGATCCAGGCTCTCAAAGATGTTGCCCACGGCTTTCTTGCGCATGGCCGTGTCGAAGCGATAGCCGTGGACAGAAGGGCTCACCCTCAAAGAAGTTGACATGCTGGCCAGAAGCAGGTTGTCAGTCTTTCCTCCCAGCAATGTCAGATCCAGACTGGTTTGCCTGGCAGTGTCTTGCTCAGGGCGCTGATAGAGAAGTCCCAGTACAGCTCGGCTATTTAAAGGCGATTCTCAGCCGAGGGAGGAAGCTCAGATTACAGCGATGACATCAGGCTGAGCTCAGCACATGGCAAGTTAACAGTTCCCTTGCCAGGATCTGGCCTCTCCTGAAAACAAGAGTCTGACAATGACGAGGAATTTGGAACAATATTGTGCAAATGCTTGATTTTTGGAGTTTTTTAAGTGTTCAGTATAAAGATTTCAAACACAGCTTCTGAAATGAATGTTAAGACTCCCTAAGGATACAAAAATGTGTTAAATAAAAGCTGTTAAAAATTACAGATATTTTAAAACAGCTTTTCTTACTGTTGTAGAGAGGCAGTCAGCAATTAGAAAAACAAAGAACCTCCCTTTGCCTGACTCAGCTGAAAAATGGAATGATTGCTTACGTGACTGCCTCTCTACAACAGGAAGAAAAGCTGTTTTTTAACCTGTGGTTTTAAGGGAATGCCTTTTCCCGCTTCTCCATAGACCAGCACATTCTTTCTCATTTGCAGTTGCCATTCAATTTGAGCCAAATCCTTATATTAAAAAAACCATGTATAATAAGGCTGGATCTGTACTTCGTGGTCCAGCATGTAATTAATATGTGGCACTCCTTGCTGCAGGATGGGGTGATAACATCTGGCCCTGATGCCTTGAAAATAGGATCAGATAGACTGTGGGAGGAAAAGTCCATCCCAAGTTACAAGCGATGATTGGTATGTGCAGGGTGACCATATGACCATAAATTTGCAGATTTGTCCTCTTTTTCAGTCTCCGGGTGTCCTCCAAAAGGGCTTCATTGTCCTCCATTTTGGCTTCATTTTGGAAGTTTGCAGTGGTGAGCAGTACCCCATCATGTCATATGTCATTGGATTCAGACGGAAGAGCAGAATCCAATGCAAAAATCGTTTTTGAAATATCTCCTTTCTATCCAATGTTATTGCAAAAAAAAAAAACACACAAATAAAAATATGCATTGAGCTCTATGGGAAATGAAAGTGCCCAATATCGTGGCTTTACTCATGAGTAGGCAAATGTGCCATTGTCTGCCAGAAAGGCCAGGTTGAGAGGAATCCAATACCTTGTCGTTCTTTTGAGGTTCAGGCATCTGGTCACCCCGGATATGTGCAATGTCTTGGTTTGAGAATCTGGCAACCTCAGAGTGCCACTTGCAGGAAAGTGGCAACAGGGTGCAGGTCTCTTATTGTCTTGAGGCCTCCCTAAGTCATCTATTTGGCATCTGTGGGATACACGAAGTTGGACTAAGGCTGTAATCCATACCACACTTTCCTGGGAGTAAGTACTATTGAACACATTGGGACTTATTTTTGAGTAGACATGGTTAGGATTGTGCTCGAATCCAGATCCAGCAAGGCTCTTCTAATGTTTGTAATCCAGATCCAGCAAGGCTCTTCTAATGTTATGTCCCAGGCAGGATATTTGCATATGGTACCAATGCTCTCTCATGGAACTGCATCTTCATTACACTAGACGGTGCCAGCTTTATAGAATCATAGACTCATAGAGTTGGAAGGGACCTAGTAGGTCATCTAGTCCAACCCCCTGCCTGCAGCAGGAAATCCCCCTAGAGCATCCCCGACAGGTGCTGGTGGAGCCTCTGCTTGAAGATCCCCAGTGAGGGAGAGTCCACCACCTCCCTTGGCAATCTGTTCCACTGCCGAACCACCCTCACCATCAGGAATTTTTTCTGGATATCCATCCAGAATCTCCTCTCTTGCAGTTTGTACCCATTGGTTCTAGTCCTGCTTTCAGAAGCAGCTATGAACAAATGAGCCCCTTCCTCCCTATGACAGCCCTTCAGGTATCTGAAGAGGGCAATCATGTCTCCCCTCAGCCTCCTCTTCTCCAGGCTGAACATCCCAAGTTCCCCCAACCTTTCCTCGTAGGGCTTCCCTTCCACCCCACTGATCCTTCTTGTCGCTCTCCTCTGGACTTGCTCCAGCTTGGCTGCATCTTTCTTCAAGTGAGGTGCCCAGAACTGAACACAGTACTCAAGGTGAGGTCTCACCAATGCTGAATAAAGAGGAACTAGAACTTCTCACGACTCGGAAGCTCCAGTCCTCTTAATGCAACCTAAAATGGCATTTGCCTTCTTTGCAGACACATCACACTGCTGACTCATGTTCAGCTTGTGATCCACGGCGACTCCAAGATCCCGCTCACATGTTGTGCTGCCAAGCCAAGTATCCCCCATTTTATACCTGTGTTTTTGGTTTTCATTGCCTAAGTGCAGAACCTTGCACTTCTCCCTGTTGAAATTCATTCTGTTCGTTACAGCCCAGGATTCCAGTTTATCCAGATCCTCCTGGAGGTTTCTCCTGTCTTCTGATGTGTTTGCTACTCCTCCCAGCTTGGTGTCATCCGCAAATTTGATCAGGCTCCCCCGTATCCCTTCCTCTAAGTCATTAATGAAAATGTTAAAGAGAACCGGGCCTTGGGGGACCCCACTAGAAACTGACCTCCAGGTTGACACAGAACCATTTACTAAAACCCTTTGTGTGCGGTCGTTGAGCCAGTTGCAGATCCACCTAACGATTGCCTCGTCGAGCCCATATTTTTCCAACTTCCCAATTAAAATGTCATGTGGGACCTTGTCAAATGCTTTGCTGAAGTCAAGATAAATGACATCCACAGCATTGCCATGTCCAGTAAGCTCGTAGCCCGATCAAAAAAGGAGATCAGATTTGTCTGGCAAGATTTATTCTTGGTAAATCCATGCTGGGTTGTTTTGATCACCGAGTAGTTGTCTAGATGTGCACAAATTGTATGTTTTATGATTTGCTCTAATATCTTGCCCGGGATTGAAGTCAAACTGACTGGTCTATAATTTCCCGGGTCTTCTTTTCTCCCCTTCTTCAAGATTGGGACTACATTTGCCCTCTTCCAGTCCAGGCTCTTCTCCACTCCTCAGGGATTTCTCAAAGATGATCGACAGAGGCTCTGCAAGGACATCTGCCAGTTCCTTCAGAACTCGAGGATGCAGCTCATCTGGTCCAAATGACTTGAATTCATTGAGGCCAGTTAAGTGGTTCCGAACCAGTTCTCTGTCAATCTTAATCTGCTCTTCTGCACCATCCATGTTTTCATGACCTCTTAGGGGATGCAAGCACATCCCCGCATCAGCCAATGATCCCGCACCCCCATTTGCACAGCCCTCCTTCTGTGAATAGACGGATGCAAAGTGGGAGTTGAGCAGCTCCGCCTTCTGCTGGTTTCCAGACACCTGCTGTCCATCCTTGTCCAAGAGCAGCCCCAGCCCCTCGTCTCTCCTCCTGTTCCTTTGGGCATATCTAAAGAAGCTCTTTTTGTTATCTTTGACTCCCCTGGCCAGCCTCAGCTCATACTGAGCTTTAGCATCCCTGACCCCCTCCCTACAGGACCGGGCTACCTGCCTGTACTCCTCCCTGGTGATCTTTCCAGTCTTCCACTCCCTATACTTCTCTTTCTTTAACTTCAGCTGATCCCCAAGTTGCTTGTGGAGCCAACCTGTTTTTTTCAGCATTTTCCCCCCTTTCTTTTTCATGGGAATTGTTTCTGACTGTGCTTGTAGAAGCTGCCTCTTAAGGAGCTCCCACCCATCTTGGGCCCCTTTCCCCATTAGATCATCAACCCATGGGATCCCACCTATGACTCCTCTAAGCCTGTTGAAATCAGCTTTCCTGAAACCCAACATATAAGTTTCACTCTGCACTCTTTTTATTTCCCACATTATTCTAAATTCCAGCAGCTCATGATCGCTTTCCCCTAAAGTTCCCACTGTGTTGACCTAATCAACCAGTTCTTCACGATTAGTTAAGATCAGGTCAAGGATGGCCCCTCCCCTTGTCGTTTCCTCCACTTTCTGGACCATGAAGTTATCTTCCAGGCCCATCAGGAATCTACTGGAGCTTCCATGTTTGGCTGAGTTTGTCTCCCAGCAAATGTCTGGGTAGTTAAAGTCCCCCATTACTACTACCTCATATTTCCTTGCAACACCTGCCAGTTGCTCCAAGAAGACATCGTCTACTCCTTCTCCTTGGCCTGGCGGTCTATAGCAGACGCCCACCACAATGTTTTGTTTCTTGTTTTTCCCCCTAACCTTTACCCAAATGCACTCCACTGGGATACCCGGACCAGTTTCCTGGATTTTATGGTTTATAGTTTTCCTGGATTTTCCTGGATTCCTTTATGAGCCACATATGTGCATATATGTGCATATGTGCACATATATACAACTATAGAGGGTGCAATCCTAAGCATGTCTACTCAAAAATAAGTCCCGTTCAGTTTTATTGGATTTACTCTCAGGAAAGTGTGTTTAGGATTGCAACTAGGCTACAATTCAGAGTAACAACGGGACCATTTACACCAACGTAGTTATGGTGCCACCTATGGAAAACCTATGGAAAATGCATAGAGCAATCCAGAGTAAGTGCCTCTTACATCTTCCCATAGTTACTCTGGATTGTAGGATAAGTTTGGATCCCTCCCTCCCTCCCTCCCTCCCTCTCTTTCTTTCTTTCTTTCTTTCTTTCTTTCTTTCTTTCTTTCTTTCTTTCTTTCTTTCTTTCTTTCTTTCTTTCTTTCTTTGATTTGATTTGCATCCCACCTTTCTCCACAACAGCGGACCCAAGACGGCTAACAACACAGATTACAAACACATTAAAAAAATTTTTAAATTCCTAAATTACAATAAAAATGGCTAAAAACACAACAACCTGCCAGCCTCTGCATCACTTAAAAGCTCTTGCACATATAAACATGTTCAGGCTCTGTAAGGAGGGAGCTTTCTTGCTACATATGTCAATTCTGATCACAACTGATGTGAAAGAGAAACATTATACTGCAAATGAATATTTTAGGCAATGCAATTTCTGTTGTTCCCTTTGCAGACTGACAGATGCAGGAGCTGTTTGATTAAACTGTGCGTGTGATGATGGCAACTTTTGTGACTCTCCAAATTAATCTCGGCCATAGAGAATTGAAGGAACCCTTTGGCATTCTGCTTTCCATACATAGGTGTAGGCAAAGAGGAGGACTGGAGGAAGCAAAGTGCATCCCCCACATACGCATCGTACCATTCATCAGTTGTGCTCAGGTGCTGCCTTTGAAAGGTTTTCCATAGCAGAGGAGAAGCATCAGACTCGGAAGGCGTCAAATGAGAAATTGGTTTAAGGGTTGTATTACTGTGCAGATCTTCCTGAGAGACTATCCCTACAATCCAGAGTAACTATGGGAGCACATAAGAGACATTTACGGCATCATCTAGTGAAAACCTATAGGAAATTCATATTGCAATCCAGAGTATGGATTCAGACCATGCCCACCCTATTTCTCAATTACTCATGTCATCCTCTTCTCCACCCATGAACTGCCTCCTGCACCAGTCTGCTTGACTGGTACCTGACCTGGTGCCATTCCTGGGGGCACCAGGAATGGTGGTGCCATCCACCACACGGCACCAATCTCAAATGGTCAAGTACTGGCATGATCTTGTGCTCTAAGAGCAAGACTACTCAGACCATTTGGATGCAAGACACAATATTGGAAAAGGCCCATAGGATTAGACCATAACCTGCACTCCTTTGAGTGCAGGGTCATTGAGCCCAGGGTCGAAAAGGGAGCCTGGCCTAAAAATTTCCTAGGATCTTACATCTTCCAATCTCACCAGGATCCACGAAATAGGGTACATTATGTGTGAATCATAAGCCCCCAGATTTTTTTTTAATTGGCCATAACTTTTAATGGAATTAAGTAATTTTCAACATGGTTTGTTTCATTGCATTCTGCATGAAATTATGGATAAATAGTATAATGTTATTATAAAAATGCCACAATTTTTATAATTTTGGTCAGTAGTGGTGTCACCATCCTATGTGTATCACCTGGACCCTTCACCACTGGAAGACTGACATATTGTATAAGCCTACCTAGTTTTATATATTGTAATTAGTAGAAATTATGGTCATGGGATTGCATTAAATTATGATCCAATATAGAAAGGGCCCCAAAGAAACCCATATCCCTGATGAAGCACCAGACAGTGTCAGTGTGCCATGAGATGAATGAGGATGAAAACTGCTGCCCCAAACACTGAGGTTCTTCCAAATCTATGGAAGATCCCGGGTCAAATACCAGAGACATGTCCACAGGACATTGGTCCTGTGCAATGACGACGTGCTCTAATAGCAGTACTCCAAGTATGTTCATTCGCCACACCAGAACCATGCTTCCCCTCTGCACATCACAACATGATTTAAAGAGTGCAGGCACCACCGTGGCGGACTCCTTCCAAAAGAGGACCAGACAGGCTGGGGGCGGATAATGCCAATGGAAGGACGACCACCATGGCCAAGATGCGTGTCTGTTTCCTGCCATTGATACACTGACGCTGGCGGAGGGCTGAGAACAATGAAAGCCAGGCTGTCGGATTCCCCAGCTGTCTCCAAGCGCTTGTACTTCCTCCAAACGCCCTCGGTTCGGCCTGTGCGTTTGCCTTTTTTAAAAAAATCTTACAAACTGGGCGCATGTTTTTGGTACAATGGAGTCGAGATCAAAGGTGTCCTCTCCCTAGCCATGATCCCACACCCCTCCTTCATTGTTAGGGAGAAAGAAAGTGCAGACTTCAGGGTTTTTCCACAGAATTGGGGTGGAGTGTGAAAGAACCTTGACTCCTTGGCATCGGGCAGGGGGATCGGAGTTAGAGGTGATAAAATATCTCCACCCCTGCCTATTCCCAGTGGCCTTTTTTCCTCCAAAATGTCCTGAATGTAACATTAAAAGTTGATGTATACTAGATCTGCTCCTTATCTGAAATCCATAGATCAGCACTTAGGGTTGCCAAATGCCCCGAAAACAGGGACAATCCCAATTTTGGGGGATTGATTCACATACTGGCAAGTGTGATGGAGGGTCCTGTCCCAATTTTGTGGTAGAGAATTATGGCAACCCTATGCAGTTGCCACCAGCCAATTACCAGGTTGCTGGTAATTCCACTAGGAAACCATTGCCAATGGAAAGGAAATAATAATTTTCTGATATCACTCAGGCTCACTGTCTAGTGGGATTCTGGGGCTCCACCGTGGATGATGCGCCACTGCAAGCCATATGTGCCAGACCAAGGAACGCATCCATTGGAACATATATGTTTGTATCATTTGCAAGGTAAATGAATTGCTGTTTTTGTCCATAGATGTAAAATACAAGTATTTTTGCCCTTTTTATTATGCCCATTATTTTATTATCAAATTTATTTGGAATGCAACCAAGGACCATGAAACTCCTTCACATAGGGTGCAATCCTAAGCATGTCTACTCAGACGTAAGTCCATTATGTTCGGTGCATGGGATAGCAGCCATTGTAGGGTTGCCATGTGTCCTGAAAAACAGGGACAGTCCCAATTTGGGGGGATTGTGTTCACATACTGGCAAATGGGACAGAGGGTCCTGTCCTGAATTTGTGGAAGAGAATTATGGCAACCCTAAGCCATAGTGTCAAATCTGGGAGGTAATTGGTTTTGTGAATCCACTTACGATAAAGGTCTACATGCTTGTGGATCATTAAGGTGTACATTAAGGTGTACATCATTTAGGTGTGTATCATTAAGGTGTACAGGGATACAGCTGCTGAAGTTAGTTTTGGTACACACAGAACAACCTTCTGTTCTAGTATAAGACGGATTGTGCCCAAAATGGGCACAATACAAATACATTATATTTGTATTTACTCAAATATAATGCTCACCTTTTCCAGCCAAATTCAGTCTCCAAAATCAGAGTGTGCATTAAACTCAACGGTTAATTAGATTTGAGTAAATGCAGCATTTTGATTATAAGTATGCGGTGTGCATTTGATCTTATGGTGCATTATATTTGAGTAAATACGGTATTAATCTTCCAAAATGATTTTTCTATATTTAAAAGTTTTTACAAAGACTTCAGAATGTGTTGGATTTTCCATATTACTATATTTAGTTGTTGACACTAAATATGTGGGTAAAGTTGGATGGGCAAACTTGGGTTTCAAACATTTTTTCAGCTGTTATCACCTTCCCGAAGTCCTGCTGCCCGTGTGTGTTTGTGAGTATCATGACAAAATACAACTTTAAAACAATTATGAGCACAATCCTAACCATGTCTACTCCAAAGAAAGCTCCATTGTGTTCAATGGGTCTTACTACCAGGAAAGCGTCTTTAGGATTGCAGCCTATGTATATTGCTTTCATGTGTTTACTTTAAACACTATTACTTATTAAATTTAAATCTGTTACCTATAATTTATTTTATGTAATTTATTAATTCCAAGAAGGTTACATGCTGCCAGCTCACAAGGAAAAAGAGGATAATGAAGATTTTTTTTGGGAAAGGCAATGTCCTGGCTTCCCCATGTCATGCCCATCGTGGATTGGCGGAAACTCCAATCCACACCAAGCAGACACCGTCTCACACGGTACAAACGCTGAAGAAGTTGCCTTTCTATGCTTGGTTAAAGTTATAAATTGTAAAGACGTTTATTGTAAAGAATATATAGATAAGAGATTATGGGTGCAGAGTAACTATGGGGAGTCCTTACTCCGACATAAGAACAATTTACTCTGGATTGCAATATGAATTTCCCATAGGTTTTCACCAGGTGGTGCTGTAATTACATTGACATAAATGTTTCTTACATGCTCTCGTAGTTACTCTGGAATGTAGGGTTTGAACCAAAAATATTATAAATGATGGAAAAAATGATAGAAATCTATTAATTAGATGTTTGTAAAGTAGAATTATGGAAATGTAAAAGAGATGTTGTGCCTGAAGAACCTTATGCTTGTACCCGTTTATACCTATCCCCATTTTGTACACCAAATATCCTTTTCCCTGTATTTGAAATAAATAAAATAAAATCTCCAAAATAAAGTTGCCTAATGAAGATTTTTTTCCAGGACGTAAAAGAGAGGACATGTCCTGGAAAAAGAGGTACCTTAATTGGCCCCAGTGGTGAAATTCAAATAAATTAACAACAGGTTCTATATCTTAATAACCTAAATGAACAACAGGTTCTATGTCCCATGAGTAACCGGTTCTCAGAACCAGGCGCTCATTAGCAAAAGGTTCTATAGAACTTGTGAGAACCCCCTGAAGCCCACCACTGATTGGTCCCCAATGAGGGTCCACTTGGTAATGCCAAATATCAAACTGGTGGACATGGTAATGAGAGGGCTGTGGTGGCGCAAGCAGATAAGACGCTGTGCCTGTTAACCAGCAGGCCAGGGTTCGAGACCCGGGTTGGCTCCACAAGACAGGGCGAGCTCCTGTCCTTAGCCCAGCTCTGCGACGCCAGCTGGATCCAATCATATCGGCTCTGCCTTTCCATTGGACTAATTCAGTGGCATGGAGAGGGGGGATTTGCTGCTTGGGTAACAGCCTATCCTCCATAACAATCCAACCCAGGCTTTTGTGCTTTGCATGCAGCATATGCAGCGCCGAGCACGATACCATAGTCTTTCAAGACTGACGGAGGCCTGCTGTTTGGACATGGTAATGCCTGTAATGCCATAAAGAGTTGGACAATGGGTGCCTTGAGTTTTCTAGTGCAGAGCATCTTCTTGTAGCACCCAGCAATGGGACCCAGCACTGTCTTGCTTTCTCAACTCATGTTCAACTTCTGTGGAATTCAACCTACTTCTTGCCATTTCAGTTGTTCTGCTTTTTGGAGTATTTTTTTGAAGATGTGTCCTGTACTTGGGACATTCCATGGAAGCAGAGGTGGAGGAAGCCACTGCCCACGGCTCGTTCATATAACTCATAATCACCCCTTCCTTCCCTCATCGCACTGAGCGTAACCACAGCAAATAAAGCAAAACTGTAACCATGGGAGGGAAAGACTGAATGCAAACAGAGGAAGTCCCTACAAATGGATCTCCCACTTCCGACCATACTGGTCTCCAGTGTCTATGAACCTTTATGTACAGATCGAGCTGAGCAGTGGTGGGCTTCAGGGGATCTCAAAGGTTCTGTAGAACCCTTTGCTAATGAGAGCCTGGTTCCCAGAACCGGTTACTAATGCGACATAGAATAGAACCTGTTATTAATTTAGGTTATTAGGACATAGAACCTGTTGTTAATTTACTTGAATCCCACCTCTGGAGCTGAGGGCCGGGCTACACAATACTCACACCACGTGTCTGTACATTGAAGAATCTGGAGGGGAGAGAATTCACACACACACACGGCAAACATAAATATGGCCAATATTATAACACCGTTATAAATCAATGATCAATCAAACATAAATCAATGATCAATCAAACATAAATCAATGATCAATCAAACATAAATATGGCCAATATTATAACACCGTTATAAATCAATGATCAATCAAACATATATCAATGTTCAATCAAACATAAATATGGCCAATATTATAACACCGTTATAAATCAATGATCAATCAAACATAAATCAATGATCAATCAAACATAAATCAATGATCAATCAAACATAAATATGGCCAGTATTATAACACCATTATAAATCAATGATCAATCAAACATAAATCAGTGATCAATCAAACATAAATCAATGATCAATCAAACATAAATATGGCCAATATTATAACACCGTTATAAATCAATGATCAATCAAACATAAATCAGAGATCAATCAAACATAAATCAATGATCAATCAAACATAAATATGGCCAATATTATAACACCGTTATAAATCAATGATCAATCAAACATAAATCAATGATCAATCAAGCATAAATATGGCCAATATTATAACACCATTCAAATCAATGATCAGTTCACATCTAGAATATTACTCCTATCTGGAATATTATTCACCAGACTTCAGGAAGGATCTAGTGCAGCAATTTTCAATCTTTTTCATCTCATGGCACACTGAAAAAGGCACACAAATGGTCAAGGCACACCATCAGTCTTTAGACAACTGGTAAGGTACACCATGCTGCCAGTGGGGGTTCACATCCCTCAATGGCCCGCTTAATAAATTATTTAATAATTTTGCCAAATTTGCATTTAATAAATAATTGTGCATACTTGTGGACCATTCTTGGCACACTGGTTGAAAACTGTTGATCTTGTACAGGGGGGTACTTTTTGGCTGGAGGGACACATCTAGTGCAATCCTAAGCAGTTCTTAAGCAAGGAGTTCCACAGATTAATTGCACATCGGGTAAAGATATACTATATTTACTCAAATCTAATGAACCATAGAATCTAATGCACACTCAAGTTTTAAAAGGCTTCATATTTTTTTAAAAAAAATGTTTACTGGCAATTGCAATGCACAGCTGCAAATCAGATGCAAAATATAATTATACTGCACCTATATGTATAATCAAAATATCACATTTACTCAAATCTAATGTGCCATCAGATCTAAAGTGCACCCTGATTTTGGAGACTAAATTTGGGTAAAAAGGTGTGCATCAGATTCAAGTAAGTATGGTATTCTCTAGGGGCACAATCCACAGTAACTACAGGAGCACGTAAGACACATTATGTGAACCAGTGATGGGATTCAAAGAAATTAACAACCGGTTCTATGCCCAGTTGGCAGCCACTTTAAATGGCTATTTTAAAACTTTATATGTCCTATCTCTCGTTAACAACCAGTTCTATAGAGTAGGTGCAAACCTGCTGGAGCCCACCACTGATGTGCACTCGTAGTTACTGCAACACCTATGAAAACCGATGGGAAATTCATATTGCAATCCAGAGTAACTTGTTCTTACTCCAGAGCAAGGACTCCCCGTAGTTACTCTGGATTTCATGCTAAGTCTTTTGCCACACCATGTTGGTGGATATACCCTGATGTCTATGGTGGGAATGCCAAATGCTGTGCCCACTATGCACCGGTAGGCTCTGGGAACTGCTGGGTCCCATCTGGCAGACACTGGTTGGCAATGGTGACCAGCAGACACCCCCAGGGAATATAGGGTATAGGGCACCACCAGGCACCAATGGGCAGTTGGCAGTAGACACTGGGCACTACCAGGCAGCAGGCACAACAAGGCACTGGTGGGCACCACCAAGCAACAATTGGCAGTGAGCACCACTGACCACTGCGCACCACTAAAAGCAAGCAGGCCTCCGTCAGTCTTGAAAGACTATGGTATCGTGCTCGGCGCTGCATACGCTGCATGCGAAGCACGAAAGCCTGGGTTAGATTGTTATGGAGGATAGGCTGTTACCCAAGCAGCAAATCCCCCCTCTCCATGCCACTGAATTAGTCCAATGGAAAGGCAGAGCCAATACGATTGGATCCAGCTGGCGTCGCAGAGCTGGGCTAATGACAGGAGCTAACCCGGGTCTCGAACCCTGGCCTGCTGGTTAACAGGCACAGTGTCTTAGCCACTTGCGCCACCACGAGGCACCAGGCATCCCTACCAGTCACCACAGGGCATCAGCAAGCAGCAAGCATCACTGGACGCCATGAAGCAGCAGGCACTATCAGCAGCACTGAGCACCACTGGGTACCACCAAGTACCAGACATCCCTAACCGGCACTGGGCATCCTTCCTGGGCACCAAACACAGCCTGGATTGTGCTCTTTTGGAAGTCACTCAACATCCTGAACACTCTCATTCCTCCCAGGGAGCATGTGTTCACTTGCTGCTATATGTTACCAACATATAGACCATGCACGGTCACATTTTTGAAGCAGAAAACTGCCAACCAAGTTTTGCAGCCCAGCTGAGTTGCTGCCAGACTCTTAAAAGATGCCTGATCTTTAAAAAAAAATAATTAATGCAGAACAACGAAAGAAAACAATTTTGCCTTCAATTTTTAATTAGTGATTCATATTTTAAACATCCAGGGGGAAAAAACCTGCCAAGGGCCTTCTGGCAATCTTTTGTGTTTAAGAAACAGAGGTAACAAAGCAGAGAATAATTGTTATGGTCGCCAACGAAACATGATCACAGCAAAGAAACCACATGCAGGAATGTGTAAATATGCATGGTTCGTGTAAGAGCACATTTTTTATTTATGGTATCATAGAATATCCTCTGTGCGATAAGAGCATGCTGTCGCCACTCCCCCACACTGCAGTTATGATATCCTCTGCAATCGAAAGGTATTAACCCTCTTTGCCATTCATGAAGTCTCCCCCAGGGCATGTTAGGTTATGGAAACCTTCCCATTCTGAACCACAGAATGATAAGAGTACCTACAAGGTCATCTAGTCCAACCCCATGCCTGTAATGAGAAATCTTCCTAAAGCACTCGTTCCAAAACTTTTTAACGCTGGGATCCACTTATGGACATACCGCTGTATAATTTTCAACCAGCACACCACAGCACATTGGTGTGCAGTAAATGTGTTGTGGAGTTTGGGGGATGGAGGTCCACTGGGGGTTGTGAGCCCTCTACCATCAGCATAGTGTGCCTTATCAATTGTCAACTGATAGTCAACTGACCCATTAGCTATTAATTAGCTATTAATTTTTCAATTTCCTTTGTAAACTG
The DNA here is from genome assembly GCA_030015325.1 of Cryptoblepharus egeriae. Lineage (NCBI taxonomy): Eukaryota > Metazoa > Chordata > Lepidosauria > Squamata > Scincidae > Cryptoblepharus > Cryptoblepharus egeriae. The sequence continues at coordinate 25,224,393 of JAREYC010000011.1, forward strand.
CTTTGTGAACTTTTTAGTTGAAAAGCGGTATATAAATAGTGTAGATAGATTGAAGATAGTGTGCCTTGCAATTTTCGCATGCCATGAGGTTTAAAAAATGTTGAAAATAACTAAAGTTATCTTTAAAAGAATGTTTTGTTTTTAAAAAGATAATATTCTTTTATAATTCTTTACAAAAAGAATATGTTTTATTTTACCAACTGCTCAGGACTCTTTTTTAATCAAGAAAAAGTTGGACATGACAAATAAAAGCTGAAAACCCTCATATATATTTCTTTCATTATTTTAAACACTGTATTACCTATTAAATTTAAAAAAATATTACATATAATTTTTTATCGATAATTTATTAATTATAAGGATGCAGTTCTAACCTAGGCCAGCACAGCTCATGGGTCTTCCCATTCCTGTGGTGATGTAGGAGGCAAGTGCATTTAGGGAGGCAAGCGCATGGCCTAACTCTCCCCCAGGAGTGGCGCAGACGTACCTTATAGTGCTTTTGTGACAGTCCCGGGCAATGAGACTTATTCTGGGGCTTATGCGAGACCTAAATTCGGGTTAGGATTGCAGCCTAAGACAATTAGAAAAAGAGGACACTAAAGATTTTTCCCAGGACACCAAGCTAAAAAGAGGACGTGTCCTGGAAAAACAAGCTCTATGATCACCCTATGGAGGGGACCATATTCTGGGGCATCAATTGAGCTCCACATTTCTCAGATCAGGATTGTTTGGGTGGCTTTTCATTCTCTTGATCTTCAATCAGATCCAAGATATGTTCACCTACCCATGAGTAAATGCACACAAGTGGCTCAGTTTTGCATTCTATAGGGCTCAACCATACATTTTCCTTCTTGGGTCTCAGACTGTCAGTTTCACAGCTACCCATTTCTGGGTCCCAACTCCTGGTTTGAGAACCAGTGGCCTTGAGCACCTTCAGTAGGTGCATGTTGAGCCTCTGCTTGAAGATCTCCAAGGAGAGAGAATCCAGTACCTCCTGCTGCAAATCAGTTCCACCACCGAACTGCCCTGACTGTCAAGAATTTATTCCTGATGTCCAACTAAAATCTACTTTCTTGCAGTTTCTACTCATAAGGTAGCAATAATTTGAAGAGCACTCCCATGTCCCCTCTCAGTCTTCTCCTTTTTCTGTAAAGGAGCCGGCCCATAGATGAGGCCAACTGAGGCTGTCGCATTAGGCACAAAACCCTGCAGGCATTCCACTTGGAGGAGACACTTGGAGGTCTCCTCCACTTGGAGGAGACACACTACGCACACACCGATCCCCAGGATTGGCGCGTGCCCAGTGTGTCTCCTCCAGCTGGAGAGGCCGGCGTGTGCATAGTGCGTCTCCTCCAGTTGGAGGAGACACACTCGTCTCCTCCTGCTGGAGGAGGCGCACATCTCGCGCGCCAACTGTGCGCCAGCGGCAGGGAAACAGGAAGATCCGGTTTGGGCGAGTAGGCCCGAACCGGTAAGTGCCCACCCCTATTGATAAGTGTTGAAAGAGTGGATCATCAGAAAACAAAGAAACTGGGGGATAGCTGTACTTTTCTCTGTCCACCTTCTTGCCTCTACTTTTCCTCATTCCACCCTTGGAAGGGAAAAAGAAGGGAAAGGATGAAAGGAAGAGGAGGACCAGGGTGACCAGATTTCATAACCAGAAAAGAGTTTTAGTCCCCCCAAATGTAGGACAACCCAAATGTAGGACACAAGAAATGTAGGATTAGAATTGCCATATGTCCTGAAAAACAGGGACAATCCCAATTTGGGGGGATTGTGTTCACATACTGGCAAATGGGACAGAGGATCCTATCCTGATTTTGTGGAAAAGATTTAAGGCAACCCTATGTAGAATACCCAAATATAGGATACAAAAAAATAGCATGACAAAATAAAAGCTATAATCCCTCCTATATATTGCTCCGGGTCTATCGGTCTGGGTCTGCCTGGTCCTGCTACCCCTCTAACCACATCCTCGCTCTCTTCCCCTTCATCTTGAGATCCCTCAACTTCATTCCAGAGCTGCCATTCCCAAGTTTCCCAGGGGAACGAATGACCATTGAACCAGTCGAAGCCTGCAGCAATGGGTAGAGAACAGCACGCAACCAACAGCCGCCCACTTTTCCCCAGCTCTGAGATACTCCAGAAAGTCAACAAGGAAACGGTTCCACTTGCTCATCCCAGCATATTAATTCTGAGTACTCTTTGGGGAGGAATAAAAACCACTTCCTGGGAATGCTTGCCGCAATCTGACCTTCCACCTGCCTCTGCCTCCCATCTGCTCCTGGCAGGGTGACAAAGGCGGCTCCGAAGACCTTGGTCTTGTTTGCCGAAGAGCTAATTTTAGTAGGATTCCTGGCTTTAATTTCTCTACCACCTCCCAGGCCCTGATCTTGGCCTCCGAAGCAGAGCAGAATAAGGCAGCTCATGGAGTCCGCATTTCCAATGACATTTCAGCTTGCAAACTGGGCACTTTTAAAGTGGTCTTATACTGAGCAGGAGAAGAGCAAAGGGTCCCTATTTGTCCCAGTATTCTTCGAAATATTTCTACACCACTTTTCCAAAACAAATGTTCTTAAAGCGGTGGAGAGAGTAACCCCCCCCCCCAAAAGATAAAAATGAGAAAATAATTCATTGTCCCCAGGATAAGGGAGCTGGCCCATAGATGAGGCCAACTGAGGCTGTCGCATTAGGTACAGAACAGCAGGGATACAGGCATCCCCTACTTATTGGACAGGTTAGGGACTGGAGCACCATCCAAAAGTTCACAACTTCCCCATGGAAGTACTCAAGTCCCTAACCCCAAGTCTTGAGTAAACCCAAGAAGAGCCATGCTGGATCAGGCCAAAGGCCCATGTAGTCCAGAATCTTGTATCTCACAACAGCCCACCAGATGCATTACAGTGGAATCCTATGATCAATGTGGCCATATGACAGAATTTTCCAATTTGTCCTCTTTTTTATCCTCCTGTCTGGGTGTCCTCCAAAAGGACTTTATTGTCCTCCGTTTTGGCTTAGTTTGGAACTTTGCAATGGTGTGCAAGACCCCATCATGTCATATGTCATTGGATTCATATTAAAGAGCAGAATCCAATGCAAAAATCCATTTTGAAATATCTCCTTCCTATCAAAAGGTATGGCCAAAAAACTAAGCTCAAAACTGTGCATTGAGCACTATGAGAAAGTAAAAGTGCCCAATATCACTGCTTTACTCTTGAGTAGGCAAATGTTCCATTGTCTGCCATGAGCATCATTGTCTGCCATGAGCATTGATGCCCATGAGCATCAACCCACATGAGCATCAACCCCCCATGTGCATCAACTCCTCATGTGCATCAAACCTCCTCATGTGCATCAACACCCCATGCAGGTCAACATCCCATGCACATAAACCCCCCATGAGCATGCACATCAACCCCCCCCCATGCACATCAACCTCCCATGCACATCAACCCCCCATGCACAACATCCCCCATGCACAACATCTCCCCATGCGCAACACCCCTCCAAGTGCAGCATCCTCCCCAGTGCAACACCTCCCTCTGAACAACATTCCGCCCCCCCAGAGCACCAGACACTGAGTACCAAATTGTCTGGATGCTGGTCAATCTTCCATGTTAAGGATAGCACAAAAACATCTTGCACCCCTTTTCGGCCCCTTAAGGTTCTTGGTGGCACATCCCCACCTCGGTTCTTGGTGGCAGAAGGAACACCCACCCCAAATTTCACGCTTCAAGGCCCAGCAGTTTTGGCATGCTTCTAGGCCCGGCGGTGAGTCAGTCAGTGACTTTTCTCTTTATATATATAGATGGTTATGTGGTCCATCCTGGGTGGTGCAATATTTATTTATTTATCTATTTGTTTATCGGCTTATTAATTGGGTTTATATCCCGCCTTACTTCCTCAAGGAAGGATACCCAATAACCTCTGGCACTGAGTGATGCAGACCTTAGGGACGCTTCTGCTACCAGTTGGGTAGACACCTGGCTAATATTGCATTCCGCTAGCGCAAGGTGGCATTGGAATTCACAACCCACAACTCAACTTGTACAAGAATAATCTGGCTTCTCTGGCGGTGAATACAGGTGAAATTTTCAGCAAACACAACTCCCATTGGGTCCAATTTGAGCATGCAAATCAGGCACAAAACAAAATTTCTGATATTCCAAATGTGTTGTGGACACCGCTCAAATGCAGCCTGTCTGCCCGGATTATCAGCATATTAATGCATCCATGTATTCTGTCAACAGATTGCTGCTATTATTATTTTTGTAATAAATAAATTATATGGAATGGTTTTAAATTTAAAAAAGGAAGATTATATTAAAGGATGCAACCTTAACCTCCAGTTAGTCCAGCCTAAGCCCTGGCATCAGTACTGTGCTGCCCTGGGGGTGTCACAAAAGTGCTGTGTGGCACATTTGCCCCACTCCTGTGGGGGGGGGGGGTTAGGCCAGTGCATAGGCATATGCTAACCTCCCCACACCACACCATCACAGGAAGATATGCCAGTTGAGTTAGGCTGGCCTAAATTGATTAGGATTAACCAAATGAAAGCAATATATACAAGTGTTTTTAGCTTTTATTTTTATCATATCCTACATTTTTTGGGGTGTCCTACATATTAGGGAGCCTCGTCCTCCTTTGTGGTAATGAGATCTGGTCACCCTGTCATTAGTGGAGTTCATCACCTGGAAAATTCTCTCTCTCTTTCTCTTTCTCTCTCTGTTTGTGTTATGTGTTAGCCCAACGTCCCTTTTTTAGAACATGTTGTTCTTTCAGTGTGACCTACTAATTCTGGATTTGTTTCTCATTTATTTTGCAAGTTCTACAGTCATTGGATGCTGCAATAAAAACAAGAGTTTAGACCAGGAATGTCAAACATAAGGCTTGCGGGCCGAATGTGACCCCCAGAGGCAATTTATCCAGTCCCCGTTATAATTTAGGTCTTTCCTAGTTTTATAATTGGACTTTCTCATATTATTATTATTATTATTATTATTATTATTATTATTATTATTATTACTACTACTACTACTACTACTACTACTACTACTACTACTACTTTATTTATATCCTGCCTTTTTCACATAGACTTAAGGTGGCTTACAACATCAAAAATACAATCAAAAATACAAATCAAATTAAAAGCATCATGAATGATAAAACCCATTTAAAACCATTACAGCAGCAATCCTATCCACACTTGCCCGGGAGTAATCCCCAGCAGGCCAGGGTTCGATTCCCGGGTTGGCCCCACATGACATGGTGAGCTCCTGTCCTTAGCCCAGCTCTGCGACGCCAGCTGGATCCAATTGTATTGGCTCTGCCTTTCCATTGGACTAATTCAGTGGCGTGGAGAGGGGGGATTTGCTGCTTGGGTAACAGCCTATCCTCCATAACAATCCAACCTAGGCTTTCGTGCTTTGCATGCAGCGTATGCAGCGCAGAGCACGATACCATAGTCTTTCAAGACTGATGGAGGCCTGCAGAGGACATAGAACCTGTTGTTAATTTATTGGAATTCCACTACTGGATGGAAGGCATGAGCACGTCCATATACCTTGGAATATATGTGCCAGATTAGCACATTTTCTCTTCTCTTATGTGTAGCAAATGTGTTTCCAGGTGAGAACAAAGTGCTTATTTTCTGGCCATCATCTATCTAATGATGTCACTTCCTCCTTAATGATGTCACTTTTCTGTTTAATGATGTCACTTCTGGCCCATGAATGCTAACTCTGGCTCTCTGAAAAAAAAGTTTGCCATCCCTCAGCTACGCACTGGTTATTCACGCTCTCTATTCTTAAAAATATTGCCGAGAAGCAGAGATCGGAAATCAGTCAATGCATGCTCATTATGGCATCAGTCACTGCATATATTGACTTTCTCATGCTCTCAAACCCTTGAGCATTTTACCAAATGATAGTGAGTCGGTCCAAAGGGTCGGTGTGATCTCCCTTGGCATACTCATTAGTTGATGCCGACACATCACGGCGATGCCGTCTGCCTGCAGCATTAGCCCTCTTGGTGACTCACAGAGCAGTCTGTGTCTCCCACTGGTAGCAATTAAAGACTGGTAGCGCAATCCTAACCCCCTGGTTAGCCTAGCACAAGTCCCAGCACAAGTCCAGTATTGGCCTGGGGGTGTTGCAAAAGTGCTGTAACACACTTCTGCACCACTTTTGGGGGGTAAGGCCAGTGCACAGACATGCGTCAGACTCCCCAACCAGCATGGAAACAGGAAGACGGGTGAGTTATGCTAGACAAAACTGGTTGGGATTGTACCCTTAGTAAAGGTTTCTCAAACACGATGCCCTGAGCTTTTGGGAAATGCTTGCAGACCTGCACCATTAAGAGCTTATTTGCAACCAATATTTGCTTATTGGTTACACCGGTGGCTTAAAATAATATATAATAATCTATATATATATATAAGAGAAAAGTCACTGACTGACTGACTGACTGACTGAATCACTGACTGATTCATCACCGCCCTGCCAAAAGTGCTGGGCCTAGAAGTGTGAAATTTGGGGTGGGTGTTCCTTCCGTGAGGGAGGGGTGCACTAAGAACCGGTTTTAGGAAATTCCAACCGGAAGGGGGTGAAAATGGGGGAAGTTGCGCATGGGGGGAAGTTGCGCATGGGGTGTTGATGCGCCGTGGGGGGATATCGTATGGGGAAATGTTACTCCCGCAATGCGGGTACGCTTTTTGCTAGTATAAATAATATTATAAATAATAATTATAATAATAATATAAAATAATGTGGACCATAATATAATGGGGTCTTCCAAAAATTTTTTAGAAATAATGGCAAAGAGTCATTCTTGGAAAAATAAAAACACCTGTTTATCATATATATCAAAGATCCAGACAGTGACATCATCGTCATGCATCATCAACATAGTTACATCACTTCCATGTACCCCTAGAGAAAGAAGAGGCACTGGCGGTGGTGGCCAGTGATCTGACTTATCACATGATTGATGCCACATCCTTTGATGTCATAGATGTACATCAGATTTACAAAAGGCATACAACATCTTTTGGTACCTAACAGGGCCTGATGATGATGATGATGATGATGATGATGATGATGATGATAGTATGTTTAAGGGGGCATGGTGACCTTGTCCAACCCATTGAGTACTTGTTATCATAAAAAGGTTAAAACTCCTATTTTATAGGGCTTGCTGGACAGGGATTGGCCCTTGGAGATTAGCTTAGTGTTGCAGTCTAGATAGAGGTGTATTTATGGTGTAGCTAATGGGGATGCCACTGGAAGGAGGAGCCACTGGTTCTCACTGAGGCTCCTCCAGAGGAGGAAGAAGGGGATCGGAGCCAGTGACATCCCAGGAGAACCCTATAGGTACACCTCTGGGCAGTGCTATGCTACATGCCATGCAGCAGATGCCATGTGGTCACTGGTAGTAGTGGTAGTAGCTGGTAGTACACTTGTAGTAGCTGGTAGTGGGCAACCCAAGCAGGGAGCAGGTAATGGAGAGGTTGAAGGGCATTATCAATAGCCAAATAGCCCCAGTGAGAGAAAGCAAAGAGGGCATCCTCCTGTGCACTCCTTTATATATATGGGGCACATGCCTCTCCAGAAGGGATGTTCCAGTTCTGGAAGAACCTGGAAGCCACATCTCTGCCATGGCTGCCACTATGCCTAGACATGGTGCTGCCCCTAGACGGCTCCTGTAGGCAAAGATCTCAGCCTGCTGTGCTATTGCCGCAACCAGTGCAGGTTGTGCCAGAGGTGAGATGTGGCACCTATTCTAGATACAAATGGTACAACGCCAGGTACTGAAACATCCGGTCCTGGTGGGCCATATCTTGTGGCGGTCCCAAGAGATGCAAATGCCTCATCCGCTCAATGAGTGGCCTTCAGTATGGGATATAAATCAAATAAATAATTAAATTGATGCTCAATCAGGCCCTGTTTCCCCAACAACATCCTTCCTAAAGGAACAAGAGACAACCATCCCTGGTCCTGAGAATCGGAGAGGCTGACGCTGGATGCAGGAAGGGGTCCTGCTGTGTCCACACAAGGTCAGTCCCCAAGCGAGCTCTGCAAAGAATGTGAAGTTATGTCCTGCCCAGAGGCATTGCATTGTCGGGCTCGGATTCGGTTCTCAGTTGGAGCATTGCCACCATTCCTTGGATGGGGACTGGTTGTGATTCAGAAAGTGGAGACATTCCACAGCTTTCAAAGACAACACGAGATGTCCCCAGCAGCGGCTTATCTGCTTCCTTTCCCCCAAAGTCAGCACCACATCCATCTCCTAACAAGGGGTGGATTGCAAGAATGCTTGCAATCATCCCATTCCCCGAACACTGATTCATCACAAGTTCCAGAGTGTACATGTACAAGTGTGTGAACAGCTGGATAACAGTGCGTTACAGCCGTCAACATGATGGTCCAATCCTATGCTCCATTTTTGACTGTGGAACAGTGTTGGTAGAGGGCAGGTTGTGGGAAAGGGAGGTTCAAGGCAGGACCAAACGAGGGGAAGGTGGAGAGTGGGGTGAAGAAGGTGGATCTTGGCATCAAAGATACTCATTGGTTCCTATCCCTGATTTTTCCAACCAAGCCCATTCTATCTTGGATCTACACCAGCAAAATAGCCGATATGGGTCCAAGGAGACCCACAGGCAATCAGGCAGACTACTGGGAGGTAAATAAAAATATTTTTTCACTTAATTAAATTTTTTACTTACCTCTTGCTGTCTTGTCCAGGGTGACCATATGTCCTTATGCTAGGACGTGTCCCGAATTTTAGCCTGGAATAAATGGCAGTGTCTTCCTTCTTCTTACTAGCATGCAGCATGTAGCCTTTGTGTAATTAATAAATTATATGTAATAAAATACATGTAATAGTTCTTAATTCAATAAGTAATGTAGAGCACAATCCCAACCACGTCCACTCAGATGTAAGCCCCACTGTTTATAATGGGTCTTACTCCCAGGAAAGTGTCTTTAGGATTGAATAGTGTTTAAATGAAGCACATGAAAGCAATGAAGTGTTTTTAGGTTTTATTTATCACATGCTACATTTTTCTTGGGTGTCCTACATTTTGGTGGAGAGTCTTGCCCTCTTTCCAGTTATGACATATGGCCACTCTGGCCATGGGGTGCTTTGACTCACCAGCACAGGACATTATGGCCAATCACTTGCCGATCTGCTACGTGATGCAACAACCTTAGGAGACCTATTTAGGGCCAACCCAGGGCAGTTGAAGCAGCTTTTGTGATTATAATTTTATTTTAATAGAGAGGGAAAAAGTAGCCCTTGCAAACTTCCTGAAGAGGAGGAAGACAAGAGGATTGCATTGTCCCCAAATGGTTCCTGCAGCCTGGCCTGTTCATTTTTGGGTTAGCACTTGGGTATAATTAGAGACGCTTAGATAACAAATTACTGCATTAAATGCAATTATCTAGACAGTAATTGGGCTCCACTGAGTTTTTGAGCAGCTTCTTGGCCAGTTCTTGCTGGTTTGGACAGTTGCCTGCGGACAGCAGAATGTGGGCTGTTGGTGATGTTCCCACCACCTTATGGTGTCAGCCAAGGTAAGGCCGCCACAACATCGGACAAGATAATTTATCTCAAGGTTGGCGCATCTCAGGAACCATCGCCTATCTTTAACCCCATTGCGGCTGTGGAAGAGGATACGTTTGAGATTCTTTTGGCTGACCGCCATGGAACGGAGTGATGATTTTGTCTTTTCCATGCCTTTTCCATGCGCAGGTGCTGCTTTCATGTACAGAACACTGTTTTTCTATGCGTTCTGCATTTTGGATGGCTTCAGGCTCATTTGGGAGTGTTCCCCATTTATTTCCAGACCCACATGGAGGGCCCCAATTAGCTTGTGTTAACCTCATTTGCAGCAAAACCAACCAACCAACCAACAAACAAATAAACCTTATTGTAGCTGATTATGATGATCAGGCAGGGCCGCCACATATCATTGTGAAGTGATGGTGGGAGCAATGAGGCATGCAATCCATGCACCTGATCTACTGGGTACTTGGCACTTTTGAGTGTCTATCAGGATGACGATCCCCGGACCACAGCTGCAATCCTAACCATACGTTCCTGCTTGTAAGTACTGTTGAACACAATGGGACATACTTCTGAATAGACATGCTTAGGATTGCACTGTAAGACAGTACCAGGAAAGGGACATCATGTGAAAATGAAATGTCAGCCCTCGAGATCCAATTGTGCTGAGGAAGGATTTCACGTGTTTAATATGCTCCCTGAGGCATCTGGTGGGCTACTATGTGGTACAGGAAGCTTACCTCGGGCTACAATCCAGAGTAACTACTGGACGTTTTACACCGACGTAGCTATGGTGCCACCTACGGGAAACCTATGGGAAAGGCACAGAGCAATCCAGAGTACCTCTTACATTTTCCCATAGTTACTCTGGATTGTAGGGTAAATGGGCCTTTGGCCTGATCCAATGGAGGCACTTATGTTCTTATGAGCATCAGCGGCACTGACTTTGATGCTGCTTCTCCCCGTCATTCATTCAATAACCTGAGTGGCATCCTAGGAGCCTTCCCAGGGCACTCCAGCTCAGGAGAGTGAAGGGGGTAGAGAAGAAGGTAGAGGGGTAGAGACAGACAGACAGACAGACAGACAGACAGACAGACAGACAGACAGACAGAAAGAAAGAAAGAAAGAAAGAAAGAAAGAAAGAAAGAAAGAAAGAAAGAAAGAAAGAAAGAAAGAAAGAAAGAAAGAAAGAAAGAAAAAGAAAGAAGCTGCTTCTTTTCACTCTCCAGGGTTGGAGAAGTTGCCACGGAGGCTCCCCTACTGCTTGCCCAGGTGCCACCAAAAATCAGGTGGGTGCCATCCTCAGCACCTGTGCCAGAGGTTGCTGACGCCTGGGTTAGGATATTGGAGATGCTAACCCACCTGTCTCCTTCTTCTCTTCCAAACAAGGCAATGGGAGGACCAGAGACTGGCATATCTCCAGGTAAAAGGGAAGTAGCATTTGTCACCCCACCCTGCAGGTGCCAGGAGGTTTTGGTCCAAACCTGGATGGGAGTGGGCATTTAATTTGCTGGACCCTCCTTTACCCTGGACAGTCTGTTGACTTTGTGACACAGTCAATAGCAGTAATGGAAAAACCAACAACCTACCCAATTCATATCAGCCCAACTCAGCTGGTGCTCACGGAGGCAGGAGTGCCCTGTTAGCTGCCACATTGTGGCTCAGCCGAAATCTGGCGCAAGATTGTGGGGTATTCAAAGGAGGGTGGTTTCTGTTTAAGCGGAAGGGTGTAAAAGAAGAGGTAAATCTGAGTCACTATTCTGGGTGGACCTGATAACAGGTTTCCATGCTGATATTCAGTGGTGGTGGTGGTGATGATGATGATGATGCAGGGTGACCATACAGAATGGAGGACCGAGTGTCTATATGTTTAACTATTGCATAGAAGAGGAAATTCAGGCAACACAGAAGGGTTTAAAAGCAGCACTTGGCAAAATATGACAAAACACTCTTCTCAGTTGGTGCTCAAAATATATATTTGTATATCTCTTTGTATTTCATGGTTATTCAATATTTTGCTAGCTAAGATTTTACTAAAAATCATTATTTCACAATATTTCACAATAAAAATAGTTATACTAAAACTTGACGCAACATTTATTCATTATATATAAATTTATCCTCCTTTTGAGGTTCGCGCATCTGGTCACCCTGTCCCAGGGTCAGAACAGGACTTACGCGGGCACTTAGACTGGCCTAAATGGAGGTTCAGATTGCAGCCATAGTTGTGTCTGACTCTGTGATCCCACATATTATGGATCAATTTTAAGAACAGTGCCCTACTGGGATTTCAGTATCAATCTGTTTCCTTTTCCATCTTCCATCCCTGAGGTTCATGCTTCAGTCTTACCTTCTACCATCCAGCAGCCATCCTCTCTCATCGGTTCCATGCATCTGATCTTCCTGTCCTTCATCCATAGAACTCCAGTGGTACAGCAAAATCATGCTTCGGCCCTTACGGAAAGGTCTCAGTATGCCTCTTGCTGAACCTGATGCTCAACTCCTCCGCTTGGAAATAAGCTTCAAAAGCAGCACCTCATGATGATATGAGGGGTTGGACATGCTCTTCATGTTTGAAAAGTCCCTGCTCAGCACACACCCTGCTCTTCCTCACCTGTTGGGGCTCATTACATTATTTTATGTGTGATGTATAGTTTGCCGCATAAGTAACCACAGTTACTTATAAACTGGGGGAGGATAAATAGGGAGTGATGGTCTATGGGCTGTGGGTGGCACAAGTGGTTAAGACACTGTGCCTGTTAACCAGAAGGCCAGGGTTCGAGACCTGGGTCCCCACAAGACAGGGTGAGCTCCTTTCCTCAGCCCAGCTCTGCAACGCAGCTGGATCCAATCATATTGGCTCTGCCATGGGACTATTTCAGTGGCGTGGAGAGGGGGATTTGCTGCGTGGGTAACAGCCTATCCTCCATATTAATCTACTCAGGCCTTCGTGCTTCGCATGCAGCATTGCGCACAATACCATAGTCTTTCAAGACTGATGGATGCCAATCCTAATCCATTTCGGACAATAGAATTCACCCATCTCTCTGTTCCCACAGTGGTGTGAAGAGGCCAGCATATGTCTGTGCACTGGCTTAACCCTCCAGGAGAGGTGCAAAAGTGTGTTATAATAGTGATCTTCAAGCCCCGTACTGTGGTGCCTTGGAGGCTGTGCTGCGCCAGGACTAGAGTCCAGACAAGAGGCACAAGTCCTGGTCTCCCCAGCCCTGGCCCTGGAGCAAACTGAGCATGCATGGCTCATTTGCTGGGCTGTGTATGCTCAGCTTGCTTTAGCCCCAGAGCGAACTGGGCATGCGTGGCCCCGTTGCAGGGCTGCACATGCTCATCTTGCCCTGGAGCCACAGCAAACTGAGCAAGTGTGGGCCAGTCACTAGGCTTTGCATGCTCAACTTGTTCCAAGATTGGCGCAAACTGAGCACCGGTGGCCCAGTCACTCACTCCAATTCTGGAGCAAAGTGCTCATGCGGCTGGACTGCACATGTGCCGTTCGGATTGGGCTGATCCAAAATGCATAAGCACAGCCAGCCAGACCATGGAAATTTTTTTCCATGGTCCCTCGCTGTGGTCCTCAAAAGGTTGAGGACCACTGCTTTATGGTGCTTTTGTGACACACCCAGGCCAGCATGGGACTTGGGCCGGCATAACCAAAGGTTTTGACAGCGCTGTGTGAGACAGAAATAAATCTGATGATTGACATTATATATCGAATGGGAAGCAATCAAAATGTGCACTTAAACAGTGAGAAAATGGATCTAAATACATTTTAATAGAAAGCTGCCAGATTTTTCAACATGGAGAGTGGCCTTTAGATGTGGGGCCGAATTGGGACCAGTTGGTCCAGTTGGCTCAAACCCAGCCCTTTATGTTTGGTTAGGGCTGGCCTTTGAAGCTTCAAGGCTCAGTGTAAAACATTTTCCGTGCCAGAATATCAAATACAATTATCGTTACCTGCCTCCTGGTGCCCACCCCTGCATCTGGCATTCTGTTGTAGCTTACAGTTGCAATCCTAAAGACATTTTCCTGGGAGTAAGCCCCTTTGGGAGTAAGCCCATGAAGCCCCATTGGAGCTTACTTTTAAGTGGACATGGTTAGGATTGTGCATTACATCTCAATACAGAGGTTGCACATACCAAACATTGCTTGTAATCCTTGAAGGACTTTTCCTCCAAAAATTGATCCAATCCCCATTTTTAATCTCAATCCCCAGAAATTTATCTAAACCCCTCTTCAAGACTTCTAGGCTCAATTCCTTCACTACATCATGCGGCAAGGAGTTCCACAGTCTAAATACCCACTGGTTAAAAAAATACTGAGTTTCTGATCCAGTTGGGGGAAAATGCTAGCTTGAGGTACTAAGTGTACACCTCATGATCCGTGAAGTTTGACTCTTACTCCCAGAGGAAATGTTCGACTGAATTGCTTGTGCAGAAACCTGGTCTGGCGTAAACACATTCCATGAACGAGTTTGCGAGGGCGGTGGCGGGAAGGATTCCATGTTTTATGATGTGGTTGTCTTGCTGGTCTATCAATGATTCACTGTCTTCTTGATTTTAACTTTGGGTGAATGAATAAACTTGCCATAACCAAAATAGCCCCCAGGCCTCCATCCCTGAATTAAGCTCTCACTTGTGGATGACTCAAAGCCAGGATCTTGTGTGGTTTCAGAGCAACCGCACAGGGTAGAGGAAGCTGATAGTAACAGGCTTTGAAGGCACAGGCAATTTTTGGGCACTGGCATGTGGTCAAGGGAGGCACCGGAGCCACATCAGACCCAGCGTGTAAGAAAAAAGAAATCCACATGTTCCCGGAGAGGCATCAAGAAGAGTTGCCTTCAGTAGGTGAGGCTATAAATATAGCTGGCTTCCAATTGAAGAAGAAGAAGAAGAAGAGGAGGAGGAGGAGGAGGAGGAGGAGGAGAGGAGGAGGAGGACAGATACCAAGATCTGCCTATTTTCATTTGGACAACCGGAAAGTGTTATTGACAGGGTGACCATTTATCATAACCACAAAAGAAGACTAGACCCCCAAATTGTAGGACACTCATGAAAAATGTAGGACATGACAAAATAAAACTAAAAACCTATATTACTTTCATGTGGTTACTTTAAACACTATCAGTGCAATCCTATTAGATGACCTACTAGGTCCCTTCCAACTCTATGACTCTATGATTCTATTTGTGTCCACTCAGAACAATGTTCCATTGAGTTCAGTGGGGCTTACTTCCAGAAAAGTGCTCTTAGGATTGCAGCCTTTATCACTTTTTATTAAATTTACAACCATTATATATTTTTTTTAATTACAAGAAGGCTACATGCTGACTGCTAATAAAGAAAAGGAAGACAATGAAGATTTTTTTCCTAGACTAAAGACTAATAAAGTGGACATGTGTGTCTATCTGTCTGTCTGTCTGTCGACAGAGAGAGAGAGAGAGAGAGAGAGAGAGAGCTTTCATGTGGTTAGTTTATCAGTTATTTACTAATGTGGTTAATTAACATTAAATTTAAAACAATATATACATATATTACATATGTGTATTTATACACATTAATATATGTGTATTTATTACATACAATTTATTAATTACAAGGAAAAGGAGGACAATGAAGATTCCTCTACGACAGGCTCAAAAAGAGGTGATGTCCTGGAAAAAGAAGATATAGAATCATAGCATCATAGAATCATAGAGTTGGAAGGGACATAGTAGGTCATCTAGTCCAACCCCCTGCCTACAGCAGGAATCCCCCTAAGAGCATTCCCGACAGATCCCCAGTGAGGGAGAATCCACCACCTTCCTTGGCAATCTGTTCCACTGCCGAACCGCCCTCACCATCAGGAATTTTTTCCGGATATCCAACAGAATCTCCTCTCTTGCAGTTTGTACCCATTGGTTCTAGTCCTGCTTTCAGAGGCAGCTAAGAACAAATGAGCCCCTTCCTCCCTATGACAGCCCTTCAGGTATCTGAAGAGGGCAATCATGTCTCCCCTCAGCCTCCTCTTCTCCAGGTTGAACATCCCAAGTTCCCCCAACCTTTCCTCGTAGGGCTTCCCTTCCACCCCACTGATCATTCTTGTCGCTCTCCTCTGGACTTGCTCCAGGTTGGCTGCATCTTTCTTCAAGTGAGGTGCCCAGAACTGAACACAGGACTCAAGGTGAGGTCTCACCAATGCAGAATAAAGAGGAACTAGAACTTCTCACGACTTGGAAGCTCCAGTCCTCTTAATGCAGCCTAAAATGGCATTTGCCTTCTTTGCAGACACATCAGATGCTGACTCATGTTCAGCTTGTGATCCACGGTGACTCCAAGATCCCGCTCACATGTTGTGCTGCCAAGCCAAGTATCCCCCATTTTATACCTGTGTTTTTGGTTTTTATTGCCTAAGTGCAGAACCTTGCACTTCTCCCTGTTGAAATTCATTCTGTTCGTTACAGCCCAGGATTCCAGTTTATCCAGATCCTCCTGGAGGTTTCTCCTGTCTTCTGTTGTGTTTTCTACTCCTCCCAGCTTGGTGTCATCCGCAAATTTGATCAGGCTCCCCTGTATCCCTTCCTCTAAGTCATTAATGAAAATGTTAAAGAGAACTGGGCCCAAGACAGAGCCTTGGGGTCCCCACTTGAAACCAACCTCCAGGTTGACACAGAACCATTTACTAAAACCCTTTGTGTGCGGTCGTTGAGCCAGTTGCAGATCCACCTAACGATTGCCTTGTCGAGCCCATATTTTTCCAACTTCCCAATTAAAATGTCATGTGGGACCTTGTCAAATGCTTTGCTGAAGTCAAGATAAATGACATCCACAGCATTGCCATGTCCAGTAAGCTCGTAACCCAATCAAAAAAGGAGATCAGATTTGTCTGGCAAGATTTATTCTTGGTCAATCCATGCTGGGTTGTTTTGATCACCGAGTACTTGTCTAGATGTGCACAAATTGTGTGTTTTATGATTTGTTCTAATATCTTCCCCGGGATTGAAGTCAAACTGACTGGTCTATAATTTGGTCTCTAATATATAGTCTCCCTGCTGATGGTAGATCTTCAAGAATCTCTTGCAGATCCACTGATGCACATGGTGAGAGTCAGTGGTTGAGGAATCAGATGGTTTGACCTCAGTGGTGGGCTCCAGCAGGTTTGCACCTACTGTATAGAACTGGTTGTTAACGAGATATAGGACATATAAAGTTTAAAAATAGCCATTTAAAAGTGGCTGCCAGAAGGGCATAGAACTGGTTGTTAATTCCTTTGAATCCCATCACTGGTTTGACTGGAAGAAACAAATGACTGGAATGCACAACCTGCTCAAAACTCAGCCACACCAGTCACTAAGAAAGCATTTAGTTGTTGTGGAGACAGGACTAGGCAGATCTCAGCCAGGCTTGGAGCTCTACAGTTTACATTCCATCAGTGGATGGATAGCATCTCCCAGCATTGCCCACCAGTCATCCCCTGGAGATGATCGGCGTTCTCCCTGTTGTAAACCAAGAGGCATGGCATCCGTCATCCCCTAGGGCTGGCAATGACACTGACAAGGTTACTGGCAGTAAATGAGCTGCTGGGAACTGTCATGTACTGACACAAGGACTTTGCAGAAGAATTCAGAGCATCAGCCATTAGGACTGATAGCCATTCAATGACATTTCTTGCTCCGTGAATTGGCCTAATTTCCCTTCAAAACCATTATTGCATTTCATAATGCATCAGTAACACATATTTTATTGTTGTTAAATGATCTAGGGTGCAGTCAGTGGTGGGCTTCAGGAGGTTCTCATAGGTTCCATTGAACCCTTTGCTAATGTGCATCTGGTTCTGAGGACCAGTTACTAATGGGAGATAGAACCTGTTGTTAATTTATTTGAATCCCACCACTGGCGTGCAATCCTAACCTAGGCTGGCATAGCTCATTGATCATCCCATTCCAATGATGAAGTAGGGAGGCAAGAGCAAATCTGTGCAATGGTCTATCTCTCCCTCAGGAGTGGCGCACAAGGGTCTTATGGCACTTTTGTGACACCCCCAGGTCAGCACAGGACTTATGCCAGGGCTTGGGCTGGCCTAAGTGGAGATTAGGATTGCAGCCATAGTTGTGTCCGACTCTTTGTGGCCCCACAAATTATGAATCCATTTTAAGGACAGTGCCTTGTTGTTAAAAGCAGTAGTAGATTCTCAACAGACACATATTTCCACATTTAACGAAACCAGATTTCAATGTGTAAAGAAACCAGATTTGACAGTGGAAAACCCAGGACACTGCGTGCTTTGCTTGGTTCCGCCACACACTGATTTAAAGAAAAACTGTGTCCGTTTGCTGGTCTGCTCTTTTATTCCCCCCATCTTGCATGAGATCCTGGCTTAACTTTATAAAACAGAAATTAAAATCAAGTACTACTCAGGGAACCTGAGTTTAAAAGGCAGCTGACTCAGAGGATGATTACAACATTTCCTTATGGGATGATGGACTTTTCCCGGCGCTTAAGAGCAATCGTTTCCAGCCAGCGGCCCATTGGCTTTGCTTGCTTTGCAGAAAACGGAGCACAGATTATGCACACAGCTGGCTGTTCGGTAGAGACAGGATACCCACACAGACAGACAGGGAAGGCCAGAGGAAGTAACACACCATCACAGCAGTTCAGAACAGCTTGCCGTCTCCATACAGCTGATTGACTGGGGAATGTGACATCATCATCATCATCATCATCATCATCTGCAGTCTGCGAGCCACCCAGAAATAGTCAGGGTCAGCGAGGGCAGGAAGGACTCCAGATGTGGAGTCATTGATAGTCCAACTTTTCCTCTGTTAGGTCCCACATCCATGGGACAGCTCAACTTCACATCAGCTGGAAATGCAGCCATAGGGCAATACTGCCACTGTCCATCAGGGTTGGCATTGCCACATTACTCACTTCTGGCCGTCTAGTCATCTGCAGCATTCTGTATTCGCCCAGAAAATCTGATATTGTACAAATTAATTATAATGTAAAGCTAGTATGGAATTCTCCCCTAATCTGCAACACAGGTGTGGATCCAGTGTTTCGGAGGGGTGCAAGCAGTGGTGGGCTCCAGCAGGTGCGCACCTACTCTATAGAACCAGTTGTTAACGAGAGATAGGACATATAAAGCCATTTAAAGATAGGACATATAAAGCCAGTTTAAAAATAGCCATTTAAAAGTGGCTGCCAGATGGGCAGAGAACCGGTTGTTAATTTCTTTGAATCCCATCACTGGGTGCAAGTAGTATCTTAACTCCATATACATCAACCAGGCAGAGCTCCCAGTTGAACACACTGGCCTCCATGGCTGAAGTTTGCTGAGCAGGGAGACCTGGGCTCCCACCCAGACATGGATTCCAACTAGAATCCAACTAGATCTGGACTCCCATTTGAGCCACCTCATCCATGGAGGTAGACTTGGGCTCCTGGCCAGGCACCATCTCACTAATGGCAGCATGCAATGGGCATTCCCCTCATGTCTGACTCATTCATTCAATTGATTGATTTGATTGATTGATTGATTATTGATTAATAATCTGTCTTTCTTGGGCCGAGGCCCACTCAGGCAGCTATCCACTCCCCATCCCAGAGGATACCCTTCCCTGCTGGTGTGATGGTATAGGGGAGCACACATCCATGCCCCCCTCTTGCATCAGCCTCTGTTGCAACAATCCAGCTCTCTCTTAATCCCTCTGGATCTACCATTATTTGTGGATTTGTGACATACAGATACTATTACCTGCAGGGGGCAGAACTGCTGCCTACCTCTTGTGATTCACACTCTGTCTATGGCTACCCCTGGAATTCCAACACTCTCTCCAACACTCATAGCCATATGTCCTCTTTTTCCAGGACACGTTTTCTTTTTAAACCTTGGATCCTGGGAAACATCTTTATTGTCTTCCATTTCCTTGTAAGCAGGGAGCATGTTGCTTTCTTGTAATTACTGTAATATTTGAAAGAAAGAAAGAAAGAAAGAAAGAAAGAAAGAAAGAAAGAAAGAAAGAAAGAAAGAAAGAAATATCTTTTAAACATAACAGTAAGACTTCTGCAAATCTCATAATTATCATCTTCACCTAGTGCATTTTCTTGAAGAGGCTCTCAAGGCAACTGGTGCTTCACATATTAAGACGATTAAGGGATGGCACTGCTTCAGAATTAAACCTGGACAGATTGCATAACCAGACATTTCACCCCCTGAAAAAATATATTTCTATACTGGAAAAAGTAGGACATCAAAGGCTGGGCTGGAATTTTTCTCTGAATTATCTAGAGCAGGGGGTCTCCAAATTCTGGTCCCGGGGGCCAAATGTGACCCATGGCTGGCTTCTAACAAGCCCATCGCCGATCCCTGGTTCCCCAAGAGCCTCTGACCCAATCTGGAGCTGTGATGGTGGAATGGGAGAAATGGGGTCCATTCAAGTGTGTGCTATATTTCTGTGCTGTGTGTTGGTGCTTGCAGAAATCCTGGAAATCTGAGCCCATTTATTCATTAATCTAAGTTTAATCTCTAATCTGTTTGTTTAAATTTTAAATTTTAAATATTTTTCCAGCCCTCGACCCTGCAGGTATTTGATGTGGCCCTAGAGAGAACCCTTACCTAGAAAAGAACAATAACATTATAGTTCATAGTGATGATATCACATGTTCTGGAGTTGGGCTTATTATACCTAGAAGATCAAGATCCAGGTTCACTCAGATATGAAGCTTGCTCAATTATGACCTAGGACCAGTCATTCTTATTCAGCCTTGCCTACCTTGCAGGGTTTTTGTGAAGGCAAAAGGAAGGAACTCTGTACCTCAACCTAAGCTCCCTGGAGGAAGGAAGAAGGGCAGAGGAAGGGCAAACCGATAACAGGGATACATTCTGATGGGCACTCTGGAGAAAATACGCAGATTGCCATTTTAATTCCATAGATTGCCATAGATTATATCATGATGTATCCTGTGCCCAAGACATGTAACCACAAAGCGCAGTGCAATCCTGTGCATAACAACTCAGAAGTAAGCCCCAGTTTATTGGATGGAGCTTACTCCCAGGAGAATCTACATAGGATTGTAGCCACATAAATGTTTGCCCGCACTCCCTAAAAACCACTGTGGGAAAGTGCCAAAATGCCATACAGATGGGGTGCCATCATACCCCTGGCGGGGCTGCAACTTCCCCAATGGGTCTACTCTGTTCTGTGCTGCCTCTGGAGCAGTGGTGGGCTCCAATTTGCACCTATTCTATCGAACTGGTTGTTAATGAGATATAGGACGTATAAAGTTTAAAAATAGCCATTTAATAGTGGCTGCCAGATGGGCATAGAACCGGTTGTTAATTTCTTTGAGTCCCATCACTGCTCTGGAGGTGGTGCAGGTGGGATCTGCCAAAGTCCACCTTGCACAACTTAGGGACCAGGGTTGGGATCTGGCATTTTACCAGGTCTAGCCCAGCCTCTCACTCACCCAAGACAGCCTTCCCTTTGCCCTCCACCCACCCTGTAATGCTCTCTTGCCTCAGCCCCACCCTCCCCACCCCCTCAGATCTCTTTCTCAGCTTTGCCTACTTCACAGGGTTGTTGTGAAGGCAAAAGGAAAGAACTATATACACCATCTTGAGCTCTCTGGAAGAAAGGCAGTGTGAAAACCTATATACCACCACACAGCACACAAGTTGAAAATTGCCACACTTTTTCAGTATGTAGAAAAGTAGCACCTCTAATGACAAATTCCATGCAAGTAGAAAAGTAGCACCTCTAAAAACCAGCTCCCCCCAAACAGAAAAGTAGCCCTTCTAACGAAGCAATTTTAAAGTGACTTTGTGGGGTTCAGTGATGGGCTTCAAAGAAATTAAGAACCGGTTCTCTGTCCATCTGGCAGCCACTTTTAAATGGCTATTTTTAAACTTTATATGTACTATCTCTTGTTAAGAACCGGTTCTATAGAGTAGGTGCGGACCTGCTGATGCCCACCACTGGTGGGGCTGACAAGGTTGTGGGGCTGAGACGGTGAAAGGTGCGAAGCCTGCACTACCTGGCCATGCAAAGCAACAAAACAGGCTGAGCCCTCCCAATCCCTACCACAAAATTGATCATCAAGAAATGTTTTTAGCAAACTACGAGGCTAGAACTGCCACCAGAGACCGGATAATGGTTTTTTTTAATTACTTGGATATTGATGGACATAATAACTGTTCGGGGACAAAAACACACACTAAAGCATTCACGTTGCTAGAGGGGGGAGAGCCAGATCGATCCCTCTGCAGCATTTTAAATAACTAACAAAAAGAGTGGTTTGGAGGCTATTTTCTGACAACTCCCCCCATACTTCCCCCATCATCCCTATGAGGATGAACATGGAGGCCCAGAAACTTCTAGAAGCAAAATGTTTGCAATCATGATGGGTTTCAAATATTCATGTGCATCAAAAGAGCCAGCAGAGGTATAAGGGGTGGTTGTGGGAAGAGAAGCAAATCTGTTTCGAGGAAGGGGGTGATGTGAGATGGGGGGGGGGGAATCCCCAAGAGGGATGCTCAATGATGCCTAAAAGGCATTCCAGCCTCGTGGTAGAAGGGTGGCAGGAAATGTCTGCAGCGATAATGTGTCTGGGGCTAAAAAATGATGTTGCAAGGAGGGAAGCCATGGCCAGTTTGAACCCACAAAGGAGCATGAACGAAGAGACAGGCAGCACTGTTTCAAGGGGCACTAGAAATATGGTATTCAGAGAAAAAATGCTTCAGCCAGCAAATGAGTGATACCAGGGTGGAAGACTTCCTTGCAGGACCATCCCCCAGGTTGTAGGACAAACTCCCTGCTGGTAGAAAAGTAGAACCTCTAAAGACCAACTCCCCACAAGTGGAAAAGTAGCACCTTTAAAGAGAAAATCCCTGCAAGTGGAAACGCAGCATCTCTAAAGACCAGCTCCCTGCAAGTGGAAAAGTAACCCCACTAACAGAAAGCTGGGCTAGGAAACTGTCAGCCTTCTGCTTACTTCTGCAAACAAGCACTAAATATCTAAAGGGCCTTGTTATATGGCAAAGGGGCACATTAGCATGGGGAGGGAATACATGCTGGCTGGTGCACACCTGGCCCATATCCACCGAATCCACTTGTAGAATATCCAAACCGAACATCAGTCCAGTCTGCTAAACGCAGGGACTGATCCAAAAACTAGGGTTGTTCCCATATAATGTTGTATCCCTTGTACACATTTCCATGTGAATGGCTAGACCTGGGTTCATTCAGACAAGTCAACCAACGTTGAACATGTCAGCATCAAAATGACTGTGAGAATCCAGCCTGGACGGACTTGAAAATAAACATTCAGCACTGGATTTCACTGTTCATGTGTGAATATTCCTTCTATATGGTTTGCATACAGTCTAGACATGTGTACAATAATGTATTGATTATATTGATCTTCACTCACTGGGCTATTTCTCATCCAGTCTTTGAGACAGCGAACCCTCGATTTAACCCACTAATGCTCTAAGGGGTGTCCGTCCATTAATTCAGAGAGAGCATTAAATCAGAATGCATTTAGGTACATAGAGATGCATGCGTGCTAAACATATATGCCTCTTTGTTATCGGAGCAGAAAATATCTGTTTCCGACGCAAGGCTCATTAAATTGAAGATTCACTGGACTGTAGCCTTTCACGCTGATTGCATTTATAGGATTCATATCTTGCCAGAATATGAGGATTTTACTAAGTTGATCTGAGAATAGAGAAGTCTCTGGATGGAATCCAGCCGTGCTCATGCCATTCATTTCAATGGGTCTGTGTGCAGGAGAACGTCCGACTACATCGCACTCTGAATGAGTAATGGACAGGCATGTTTTATTCCATGTGCCGGCATTGGCAAAAGGGTTTGCAAGTACCTGAAAGAGGAAAAAAAAGGAATATCAAGAGAATGGATAATGAGCAAGGGGGAGGTAGTTTGTGAGTGATGGAGGCAGTAAATAAGCAGCGAGGAAGCTCCATCACAGCTCTGGGTTATAGAATTCATAGAATCATAGAGTTGGAAGGGATCCAGTGGATCATCTAGTCCAACCTCTTGCCTGTAGCAAGAAATCCTCATCTTGTGGGGACCCGGGTCTCAAACCCTGGCCTGCTGGTTAACTGGCACAGTGTCTTAACCACTTGCGCCACCAGAGGACTACAGGTCCCATGCTCAGGTTTTTGGTCCCCCCAGTGGAAACTCAACTGTACCCCACATGCACAAACTGATAGCAAGAAAGACCAAGCAGAAGAGCAAGCAGCTTTTGCATTTGATACACATCAAAGCCTCCAACCTTTTGCAAAAAAGGGACACTCTTGGGCATTCGCCACACCTTTCTTGCATCACATCAAGGATTGCTGCCTTAGTACATCACAAGCCCCATCTCATCCCATCCCCCTTCCACTTGGGACAGGCAGAGTAGTATGTGGGGAGTTGGTTGCATACTTCACATTCCCAGGCAAAGCTCTGGCTCATCCTCCCTTCGCCCAGAGAGTGTCTTTCCTCCACACACGGACTCTGCAAAGGCCAGGAAACCAAGTATTTCGGCAAATAGAGTGCTGCAGGGGTAAGAAATCACGGAGCCATTTGCCAAGAGGGGAACACAATCACATGCCCCCAATAGTGCAAGTTTCCAAATAAACTCAGCCCTCGCTATCCACTAGGGATCCATTGCACTATGCTCCAATCCACGTCCACTAATGTTTGAATCCATGGTGAGCAATGTCACAGTGCCATAATGATCACATACCTGAAGGTCGCACCGGTTTCCCTGCATCCATAGAAGACCTCCGGATGCAACCAAAAGCCCCCTCTGGTTTGTGCCACAACCTCTTGCAGCCAGGAAAAAATCAATCTTTACCCGTCATGTCATTGATCTGTGAAACTCCGTGCCACAGGATGTGGTGATGGTGCCTGGCTTAGATGCCTTAAAAAGGGGGGGTTGAAGCGGTCAAGGAAAAATCTGTCACAGATGACAAGCCAAGAGGGGTGCATGCAGCCTCCTGGTTTTAAATGTAAGCTACCCCTGAATGCAGTGGTGTACCATGCATATAGCACAAGGTGTCTTGTGCCATGGGTGCATATGTGCTGATGGGTGCAAGTGCACCCACTCACCTAGCATGTCCCCCACCTCAACAGCCTTCTATGCCTGCTGGAAAACACTCCTTGGCTGGCTCAGAAGGATATGTGTGCAGTTTCGGCTGAGCAGAGCATGTTCCCTTCCGAATCAGCTGGGGAACATGGCTGGTTCAGAAGGGTGCATATGCAACTCAGCTGCTGAACTGTGCATGCACTTTTCACAGCCAGCCAAAGAAACCCTCCAAGGTGTGTGTGTGGCTGCAGATGAACCATGCATGCTCTCCTTGCAGCTGGCCAGAGGGTTTATCTGGCTGGCTGTGAAGAGCCCGTGTGACTGTGCATGATGACATCATGATGTTATGACATCATGCCATATGTGCCATGGGTGCGCAGTGCCATCAATACACCCCTGTCTGAATGTCAGATGCAGGGAAGGACACCAGGATGCAAGTCTCTTGATACATTGAGTGTTTCCGAAAGCAGGGCTCCTCGACCCCCAGTCCACAGCCCAGTACTGGGCTGGGAGGCTGGGACCTGAGTCCAGAGCTCTGCTGTCCAGCCAGGTGACTCCTGCAGACCCAGGATTGAACTAAGTATGTGCAACACAGTAACTAGGCTGTGCATGCCAGTTTGTTCCTGGTCTAGAGTGAAAGGTGCATGCACAGCCCAGTCAGCCTGTAGAAAAACTTTTCCATGTCTGACAGATGTTGAAGACAGAGTGACAATATGCCGGCACCAAAAAAGTAGGACAGGGTCCTCTAAAAGTCCAGATTTTCTACTGAAATCTAGACCTTAAAAATTTTTTGGAGAGGACCCTTTCCTCCTTTTTGGGTGCCAGCATATGGTCACCCCTTACTCAGAAATAAGCCCATTGACTCAATGGGCTTACTTCTGAATTAACATTATTTTCTTACCTGGGCTGCGGCTGGGGAGGTGGTTGTTAGAGGGTGGTGGGGGCAGTTGGAGAGACTTGCAGGCAGCCGCAACACTGTGGGGCAAAGTCTTGCCCTCTGTGACTGCCATTTTAAACTGAATGCATGCGCATATTGCACACACGCCGGATGCAACACTTCCGATCCCTCAGAGATGTCCGGCTAGCCGTGCGCGCCTCCTGCTGATGACCTGGGCCAATCTCACTCTTGCCAGGTCATGCCAGGTCTCGACAGGAGTGAGATTGGCCCAGGTCATCAGCAGGAGGCATACACGGCTGGCCAGATGCCTCAGGGAGGGATTGGAAGTGTTGCTTCCAGCGCGTGAGCAATATGCACATGCATTCAGTTTAAAATGGCAGCCGCAGCTGGCAAGACTTTGCCCCGCAGTGCTGTGGCTGCCTGTAAGTCTCTCCAACTGCCCCCACCACCCTCCCACCCACTCTCAGAAGGCCGGACAGCAGGCTATTGGACCAAAGTCTGATCCAGTAGCCAAAAGTCGGAATTGTCCGCCAGATTCCGGCTTTCTGGGAGCCCTGTGTTGAGGACCACTGCTTTAAACGTCTGGTGCACCACTGTAAGATACACAAAGCTGACCTGGATGGGTTTTTTGCCTGATCCAGCCTGATCCAGTGTTCTTGTCGGTTGTTTTATAATTCTTCCCTCCCTCCCTAAAGATCTCTCCATGCAGCATGTCATGAAATCTATCCTTCTCCAGTTGTTGTTCTTGCATTCCCTGTCTTCCCCTGGGCAAATCATTCCAACATCTCTGCTGGCCCAAATCCAGCGATGGTTCCTGCTTCCTATGATCTGCTATTCTCTATCTCCCTGCTCAGGATCCGACCACAGCAGACTCTCCCTGGGGCAAAGGTGCCAAAATCCCGTATCCATCTCTTGCCCTGTTGCCAAATCTCATTTGCGTGTACTTTTTTTCTGACTACGTTTCCACACTAAGCAGGGCAGATATCCTTTTGTAAGTAAGTAAGTAAGTAAGTAAATGCATGAATAAATAAATTTTATTATAAATAGAAAGATATCAATATCTATCTAAATATCTATCTATCTATCTATCTATCTATCTATCTATCTATCTATCTATCTAGATAGATAGATAGATAGATAGATAGATAGATAGATAGAGAGCCAGAGAGACAGACAATAGAGACAGACAGATAATATATAAGGTAAAAAAAGGTAAAGTACATATAATAGTTTTAAATTCAATAAGTAACACAGTGCTTAAATTAACCACATGAAAGCACTATACACAAGTGTTTTTAGCTTTTATTTTATTTTAGCCATTAATTTTATAAATTATTTTATTTATTTATTTTATGGAGGCCACTGGTGATCAGCTGTACATCAAACTCCCACCTTGAGGCAAAGGGTTCAGCTGACCTAATGAATGAGCCGGCACTATCAACCAATCTCATTCATTCTTGTCCTTTTTAGAAAAGGGATAAAGCCCTTTTCCATTCACAAAAAAAGCTTTTTATGGCTGAGACCGGCATCTACATTGACATTTATGGCTTTTCATTATGGCTCAGCTGGTGCCGTTTATCGGGATTTATTTTCCCGTTATTGTGAATTTTGATTTTAATTGTATTTTATTCCTCACTTTGTTGTACTTTAATGGGGCTATTTATTCTGTGAGCTGCTGGGGGAGTTTATTGGGCTGAAAAGTAGGGTAGAAATGAAACTCATTATGGGTTCCAAAATGCTTTTATATCAAAGCAAACTTCCTCATAAGAAATAATGGAAACTCAGACAATTCATTCCACAACCTCAAAAGTATTCCATAAAAATTATTACAATACTGAAATATAATACAAAATAAGACAGAAAATGTAAAATATAAAGAAAAATCGAACAAGTTAACCTGTGTTTAGGCTGCAATCCTAAACACATTTGATGTGATCCTAACTCTGTGTTTAACTGCATTGGATGAACTGAAGGTCAGAGATCCAAGTCTCCTCTGATTCTCTACACTCGGGTGTCCACTCAGGGGTGATTCACATGGAGGCCAGCAGGTGTCGCCATTTCCCTCCCAATGTTGCAGGTCTGAAAAAGTCTTTGTGTGCATCTTAAGGCAGGAATACTCTGGACGGGGTAGATTAATTCATATTTGATCTTATAAAAAGATCTTATAAAAAGCCACATCTTATGTGGCTGTGGGTGGCGCAAGCGGTTAAGACGCTGTGCCTGTTAACCAGCAGGCCAGGGTTCGAGACCCGGGTCAGCCCCACAAGACAGGGTGAGCTCCTGTCCTTAGCCCAGCTCTGCGACACCAGCTGGATCCAATCATATTGGCTCTGCCTTTCCATTGGACTAATTCAGTGGCGTGGAGGGGGGGATTTGCTGCTTGGGTAACAGCCTATCCTCCATAACTATCTAACCCAGCCTTTCATGCTTTGCATGCTTCGCATGCAGCGCATGCAGCGCCGAGCACGATACCATAGTCTTTCAAGACTGACGGAGGCCTGCTGATCTTATGAATCAGGGGTGTCCAAACTTTGAACTTCATGGCTCTAGTCTGAACCTATAGAGAAGGGAATTTTGGCAAGTGCAGCTCATGATCTGTGAGATGAGAAGATGCACCTATTGAAATTCCCTCCTCTACACAATTGTTAAAGGTCAAATAGTCCTGAAGTTGAAGGTTTGGACAACCCAGTTTAGAAGATCAAATATGAATTTATCTATCCAAGCCAGGGAGTGCACGTCTGGCCGACAACCTCCTTCTGCAGAGCCCAGCTGCCCATCATGGCACCTGTTCCACAGATGCTGAGATGCCTCCTCCCTTGGAGAGCAGACCCTGCAGTGGCCTGTCTCTGCTTTGCAGCAGCTTTCCAATGCTTTCCAGCTTCACAATCTTTACATGAAAAAGTCTCGTAGAATCCCCCATTCAGCAGATGTTCCTTTCACGGTGTGGTTCTCTCTCCTGGCTGTGCACCATCCAGCTTCTGCAGCCAAATGTATGTCAAGCCTGACACCTGCAGCCACCTGGCCTTGGTCCTCATGATCTCCAAAGTGTCCTATTGGAAGAAAAAGTCCATGTTGTTCACCTGCGGGACTTGTGCGACCAGGAGAGCAGTTTGGCAGGGGAGACACATTGATTGGCTGGCCAGGCACAGTCCATGCACCAGACAGCATTTAGGCTCCCTGGTGCCAGTGAAATGCCTGCTACTGGGAGAGGCCCAATGTTTGGAAGGAGTTCCTAGAGAGGGGATGCTTACTTTGCTTCCCAGGCACTGACCAGCATCCTTTGGTTCATGTGGTGCTGAGGACTATCCTTCCTTGCTTTAACTTCCTGGCAGATTTTGCATGCACCAAAGCAGGGATTTGAAGAAGCCTGAATACGGGACATGGGCATTGCTGGCTTTCTGGAGGCCATGTTCTGCGGCTTTCTGAGCAAATGCAGTCTTATCCCCTCTTGGCACATACTGGTTCCTTTTGGGACAAGACCCAGCAAGCAGAAAGTCCAGCACAGACTTCATCACCACCACCTTCTCCACCTCCACCTTTCTCCCTCTTGATGCCTTTGCGGCTGCAATTCAAGGTTGGTCTTGGCCGCATCCTTGCCTTTCCCGAGGGAAGGAGCAGGGCGGTTCTTTGGCAGGTCCCTTGGTGTCCTTCCAGAGCTGTAGCCAAAGGGGACAAAACACCAAGTTTTGCAGGGAGCCTGACTGCAAGAGTGCAAGGGAATTTCTCCCCCTCTGAGCCTTTCTAGAGGTGGGAAACATCCTGGAATGACTCAGATAATCCTGAGACTGGAATGGCTCAAAGTTGGGAAGAGATCCTTTGCACTGAGCCATTCCAGGATGCTTCCCCCTCTTGGAATGGTTGAGAGGGGAGGAGATCCCTTGCACACTGCAGGGAGGATCCCTGCAAAACCTAGTGTTCCCCCACTGGCTACACCCCTATGTTTTGTCTATCCCTTTATCAGAAGATAGGATGCCTCAGTGAAAAAAGCTGCATGTGACCCAGTAGGAGGAGATCTCTCATCTCTGGTTGCACATGGGAACACGGGACAGGCCTTCCATCTGTAGGTTCAGAACCCACAGGGTGTTGAATGCAAGGGTTCCGATTCTGCAGCAAGGGAGGACGGACCATCACTTTTTTCTGCTGCCCTGGTAAGTCTCTGGGGCTCCATTCTGAGGTTGGTGAGCATGGGATTCAGATCTAGTTGCAAGGATCTCTGCCAGTGAGAATGGCTTATCATGCACAGAGTTCATCAGCAGCATTTGAAGCTGTTGCAAAAAGCCACTTTGCACGTGCTCCTTTGCAGGGATGCAGACTCTGGTCTGCAAATGTCACCTCTGAAGGTGAAAAGCAAAACCTGCCTGGATGTCCTTCCCAGGGCACTGGGGAAAGAAGGTGCTTCACACCCTGTTGCACACATATTCTGCATGTGCAACAGGTGGTTGCATCCTGACCTGGTAGAGGGAGCTGCACCGTGCTCAGTGATGGGCTTTGCATGCAGGACAGCACAATCTTAAGCAGGTCTTCTCAGAAGTAAGCCCCATTGTGTTCAGTGGGTCTTAATCCCAGGCAGGTGTCTTTAGGATTGCAGCCGGAGTCTCCCCATTCAACCTGCAAGATTTATGCTAGACCAGTGATTTTCCACATTTGCTTTATTGTTTTATTAATTTATTTAATGTATTTATTCCCCGCCTTTCTCCACTATGCGGACCATAGGCTGCTACAAAAAATGAAAACAATACATAATATGATAAAAGCATACATATACAAAAATTTAAAAATATTTAAAGTTAGAAAAACAAAAACCTTTTACACCTCGTGTTACACTGGCAAGGCGCTGAAATTGTCAAGGCGCAGCATCTGTTTCATAACCATTGACAAGGCACACCATGCTATTGGTAGGGGGTTAAACTCCCCCAGTGACCCTCCCCATGACACACTGGTGTGCTCAGTGGTGGGATTCAAATAAATTAACAACAGGTTCCATGTCCCATTAGTAACGCTTCTCAGAACCAGCGCTCATTAGCAAAGGGTTCTATAGGGTTCTATAGAATCTGTGAGAACCCCCTAAAGCCAACTGTTGTAGAAATTGGGACCAATGAATCACACAAATCCAGAACTTTTGCAAAGAAAGGACAGTTTATTCAGCGCTGGGCCTCACAGCAAGAGTCTGGCTGCAGACAGACTCTATCCAAGAGGACCAAAAAGCTGGAGGCCCCGAGACAATGGGAACCTCTGCTTAAGTATCTCTTACAGCAAGAATCATCCAGCCTCTTCTAAATTTTACTACAGTTTTACAGCAGTTCAGATTTTTCACATACATTAGCATTACATCCTGATACCCCAAGTGATACCCTGATACCCTCCCATCAATATCTCTAAAGATGTCAATTGGTTCCTGGCTTCTTCACACCTTCAGGTTATTCTTAACAACATCCCCATTGTCTACCAGTTCCTTCTGGCGCCTTCCCACCAGTTGTATCTTTTTGTTTCTCTCTGATCAGGGCTAGCTGACCTTCCTGTTGCCATATTCAAGCCATCCAAAGTCTATCAGGGCTGATTCACATGCAGATGTGGGGGGAAATGTTACATTGCTACCACATATCTCTGCATAAGGCCTCAAGGGCTTGTGGCTCTTTCCCAGGAATTTTCCTTCGTCATCAGGAATGAGGTCAGGAGGCCCAACTTTGGTTCACTAGAAAAGTTGCACTTATATTCTACCTTAGTAAGACTATAGTGAGACTAAAATATTGATTCATATTAGTACATAATTATTAATCTTAATTGGTTCACTCCTACATCATTTCCCCCCTTAAGCTTACAGATTAAGGCTGCAATCCTAAAGACACTTTCCTGGGAGTAAGACCCATTAGACACAATGGGGCTTACATCTGAGTAGACATGGTTAGGATTGTGCTCTAAGTCATTTTAGAGCTTAATCTTTTAAGCTTCTTGGTATGGGGGGTGGCTCATCTGGTCCCCACATTGCAGTTTGTAGTCTTATTATGGGTTCCTCCTCCTTGGGAATTATAGTTACTGACATGGTATACTCGGGAGGAGGACCCCTACAACACCCCTTAGTCATGTTTAAGAAACCAGTTATACATTGCAGAACACAACATATTCCAACACATCCAATTACAATCACAATTCCATAAGAAATAGCAGTCTTGATCCAACCAAAATCGGGTAGCCAGCTCCATAACCAATCCCACCAAGTGGCCTCACTTTGTTTCACTTGATTTACCAAATTATGCAGGTTGTGGAGTGAATTTTCTACAGCATGTAATTATCAGTGAGGTTGAAACAACACATTTGTTTTACAGCAGCACATCCAACGTGATTCTTAAGAAATAGGTAATCAATTGCTGCCCTGTTTGATAATATAGCATCTCTAAGATCTCTTTGTTCTGCATTCAGGAGTCCAATGGCCGTACTTGTCTGATTGATGGATTTAACTGACCAACAAGCTAGCTTTCCAATTGTCTTTGCGTTCCCCAACGCTAGGGCAGGGGTCCCCACGATGCTTATTGCGAGCGCCAGGTATTCTGAGGGGGACATAAGATTCACATTAGAGTCACAATCTTCAATTAGGGTGTGATAAGAGTAAGACCTCTTTTTTCTGGTCCCCAGGTGCTCTGGGTGGGCTTGAACCTGGCTTGCAGAGGGCATCACCAGGCTCAGCCTGCTCAGACAACACACTGTTCCTTGTTTAAGCTGTGTTGGTAGGTAGTTGTATGTTTTTGTTCCGCGTGTGAAAAACCACCCTAAGGGGAGGGATGCATACTAGGTGAGGCCATAAATGTACTGCTTAACACCACACTGCAAGGGCGGCCCTAGAGGATCTACACAATTTTCAGTACATCCTTTAAATGACACACAGGTGGCGTTGTGAGAGGCCATCCAGGGGGAGCTAATTACCATAGTGTGATCTGGTTTTTCTGGGCTCAAAGTTCCCCATTTGGACATCTCATCATATTGTATGTAACAGTTTGGGGTGGGTGAGTAATGTTCAGCATAAATTCTTGATGGCAGAACGGGATTACACATGACCCTAGTACTTCTTCTGGCATCAGCTTACTCGAGAGACAGAAATCAGAAACGTTGGCAGTAGCTGCCAGGCGTTCCCACATGTTGTAGCTAAATCTCTCCTCTAGGGTCTTAATGGTCTGCCCCTCAGTATGGGGGTTCCCCATCAGCCAAACCATCACGCACACACCCCATACAATCTGTTTTGAGCTTGTACTCCTGCCCATCTTCCCAGAGGCCTCTAAGGAGAGAGTAGTCTGCGCTCACTCTTGCCAATTTGTACAATTTCCCTTTAGCCTGTGGGTTGAGATAAACAACGTAAGGCTTCTGGGACTGTGGGTGCGCTTTTGCAATCACATAAGTCAGCCCTGGATAGCGCCCTTGGGCTGGGTGACTACTCTCTGAGTATTCAGCCTCTACGGTCCTGAGTGGGAGCACAGGATCCCGCTTGGTAACGTATGTGAGGTGGGGACAAACCACAGTGCAGACTTCTGGGGGTTCGGTTAAGATCTTGTCTAATATACTAAACACTATCCCCTGTTCAACCTTATGCAATTTGTTTAGTTCTATTTCTGAGGGAGATGACATCAGAGTTTGCCTTGGAGTCCTCAAATCTTCAACTCTTGCGTAGAGAGATCAGCCTCCGGAGTGATCTCAGCAAGGTTGCTTCGAGCCGTCTGCCCTCTGGTCCGGAGCAGCAGCTGGAACCTCTCGTCCGGTGGGCCTTTTTATGGTGATCTCCAATGGGTTTTCAGGGTTGGATATAGCTACCCACTCGCCTTGTGCAGGTTTGACTATTCGAAAAAAGGCTAGTGGTAGCAAATCCACCCATTTTAAATGTGTTTCCTGACGCAGTTTAGCTAAATGTGATTTTATACTCCTATTAACCCTTTCAGTCTTCCCCGATGATTGAGGTCTCCAAGCACAATGCAGATGCCAAGCAATACCCAAACTTTTGGCTAACAATTGTATGGCCTCTTGTATGAATGCTGCTCCATTGTCAGACCCAATATTGGACGGTAGGCCGAAAGAAGGGATAATACATCTCAGGAGTCCTCTGGCCACTTCCTTCTGGGTTTAAAGTGGTTGAGAGTTCCAGCTGCACGCGAGGATTTTCACAGAGCATTCCTTAACAACGCAGCATGCGAGTACTCGTAAACCAGTGGTTCCCTTTGTACTCCATCAGAGCCAGAACTAAGTGGGGCACCTTGACTATCAGATCCTGCCCGAGGGTATCTGCCTCTTTGATGATGGATGCTGCAGCTGCTATGCTCTTTAGACACCCAGGCCAACCTTTTGCCACATTGTCCAGTTGCTTGCTGAGATAGGCCACTGGCCTGGCCATGATCCTACCTGCTGGGTGAGCACCCCTACTCCTACATTTTTGGTTTCATGTACATACAGAGTGAAACTCTTGGTCAGGTCTGGAAGTCCCAATGCTGGTGCTGAAATGAGAGCTTCTTTGATTTTGTTAAATGCCTCCTTCTGTTCTTTTCGCCACACAAAGGGGTCCCGTTCACCCCCTTTGTGGATTCATAGAGGGGCTTGCTTATCAGTCCGTAGGATGGTATCCAGATACGGCAGAATCCTGAGGCCCCTAAGAATGCACGAAGCTGCCTCCTGTTGGTGGGTTCTGGAAGTGCACATACAGTCTCTTTTCTGCCTTGGCCCAATTCCCTTTGTCCTTGACTTATGTGGTACCCCAAATACTTGACCTTTGGTAGGCATAGTTGAGCCTTCTTTTTGGACACTTTGTACCCCTTGTCAGCCAGCAGTTGTAGCAGGTCCTTTGTCCCTTCCCAGCACTCTTTAGGGGTGTCTGCAGCTATTATTGCAACAGCACCGTTTTTGGGGGTACAGTGGGGTACTCCTGTAAGTCCATGCCCAGAGCTGCCCCAAAAAGTGAGGGTGGGTTCTTGAACCCTTGGGGGAGCCTTCCCCAAGTGTGTTGATGTTTTCTGGCTGTTTTGGGGTGCTCCCACTGGAATGCAAAGAGGGAGACATTAATTTCTGTTAAGGAGACAGAAATGATCCCTTATCAGTTAAACAGCCTACAGCAATTTGCTCCCTCAGAGAGCCTTAGCAGCAGGCCGGCGGCCATTTTGTTTGCCTGTGAGGCCTCCTGATGTCCTCCTCTTCTGAGGCAGGAGACTGGCCTGTCAGAAGCGTCATGTTTTAAAGTCTAACCCTCCATATGTGGCAGTCAACAGGGCACAGTGGAGATTGGTTGTGGTGGGGCAGTTTATTCTCCCACCCCACAGCCTTAGCCCACCAAACAGAAGTGCCTCAGCAGTGACACAAGTGCTGCACGAGTCTGAGGGAAAGCATGGCTCTTTATGATGAGCACGTTTGGCCACCCTGTGTTAGAGGCACACGAGGAATCACTAGCCAGAAGCTGGGACTATAAGGCTCTCTTTACATGCTCAGAGGCTGAGAGGGACAAGAGGGGAGCACCCAGGCTGGGTCACCCTTCAGGGTCCTCTGGGCCACCTGGAAGCAGGTGTCTTGTTGTCTTGTGTACATCCTGTGGCATCCAGTGGGCCATTGTGAGAGGCAGAAAGCTGGACTACACAAGCCTTTTCTTTCTTTCTTTCATTTGTTCGTTCTTTCTTTCGTTTGTTCGTTTGTTCTTTCTTTCGTTTGTTCTTTCTTTCTCTCTCTCTCTCCTCCCCCCTCCCTCCCTTCATCCCTCCTTTTATTTTCAACCTTTCCCTCAGAGATTGAAGCATAAAATATAGCAGCATAATATATACAATTTAGCAGCATAACATCAATTAAAAGTACAATTATAATTACATTTCTTAAAAATACAACAATTTAAAAAAAACACCATAAAACTCTCTCTCTCTCTCTCTCTCTCTCTCTCTCTCTCTCTCTCTCTCTCTCTCTCTCTCTCTATATATATATATATATATTAAAAAGAATAAAACATTACACTATATACAATGGTATCTTGGTTTCCAAGCATAATTTGTTCTGGAAGCATGCTTGTAAACTGAATGCTTGAATATAGAATTGAATTTTCTTATAAGAAATAATGGAAACTCAGACGATTTGTTTCACAACCCCAAAAATATTCATATTGAAATGATGACAATATTGTAATATAAAATAAAATAATAAAAGAAAATACAAAATATAAAGGGAAATAAAACAACCTGCACTTAAGTCTTGCAGGTCTCTCAAGCTGCAATTTTCCTCCATTACATAGGAGTGAGCCCCATTGATTATGGTAGTGCTTACTTTAGAGTAGACATGCAAGACTAGGTCTCTCAGGCTCCTTTCCATTGCCTCCCCTTACACAGGAGTGATCCCACTGATTAGAATAGTGCTTCCTTTAGAGTAGATGTGCATAGGCTTCTGAGCGTATCCCTGCCTGAACTATTTTTCACTTGTTTATCAAGACATCGCTTGTACATTGAGTTAAAATTTATTAGAAATGTTTGCCTTGTAAAGCGCTCTCAATCCAAATTACTTTCAATCCAAAGATTTATTGTAATTATTACAATAAAAACACATAAAAGCAGTTAGTATCTTATAATCTGAGCCTATAAAAAAACCAGAACATAAAATCAGAAATAAAAGACCAGATATTAAAAGCCCAGAAACTCAGAAGGCTTGTCTGAACAGATGTCTTCAGGCCTGAAGGTTTCTAAGGCAGGAGCAATTTTTCGGTCAAGAGGGAGGGAGTTCCATAGTGTTGGTGCCACTACTGAGAAGGTCCTGTTTCTTGCCACTGTCCCATGAATCTCCTTAGGGTCTTATAGTCTTAAGTTCACTTTGATGTCTATTGCGGTTGCATAGTTCCTAGGATGTTTCCCTGCTTCTTGGTCATTTGCACCGTTTGTTATTATGAATCTACTACATTTAATTTTCTTTAAAGGTCTCAATAACAACAGTGTAAATAATGGGAGAAGATTAAAAAAATAGGTGAACTCGGGGTGCAATTTAGGCTGACACAACTCATCTACTCCCCATTCCCATGGTGGTGTGGGGAGGCCAGCACATATCTATTTACTTTGCAGATATGTGGCAAACACCAAGGCCCATTTCAGGAGTGTGGCTTTGAGATATGTGCCCCCCAACCTGCAGGTGGATCTTCTAAAGGCAGATGAGCAGGTCTTGAGTTGTTCTTTGAGTGGGCCAACTGTGGCAGCTGCTGTCCAAATTTCTGTTGGGTATGTGTCAAAGTATCACCTGAACAGTGTATTTGGAGTATTTATTGTAAGGGTGTCCAAACCTTGGCCCGGGGGCCAGATGTAGCCCTTGGTGAGCCTCAATGTGGCTCGCAGCAAGACCCCTCCACCCAGACCACAGGCAAGTCTTGTAATGTTTCTAATGCACTCTTATGGGTAAATTTATTCAAATTTGAAATTTAAATCATTTTTCCAACCCCCAACACAGTGTCAGTGGGATTATGTGACCCTCCTGCCCAAAAAATTTGGACACCCCTGTTCTAGTGGGATAGTGCTTTTCAGGGAGTACCACCTGATTCCGTCACAAGCAGGCAGCATTCTGCTCAGTTGGAAGGGGCATCTGGGTGTATACAGTGGGCTGTCCTGATCCATGGGCTTAGCAACAGTGGATTTGAATATTTATGGGGACCCATCCCATGGCTGAAGGGCCCCAGTGAACCTCCCAGACATCACATCAAAATCAGTATGTATGGTGGTGTGTGTCCTGCAGTGGATCTCCTTTGGATTCAAAGGGCCTATTATGCACACCTGTGCCAATTGGATGTAAAGTTTAAAAACAGACGTGATCAGATGATCCATAGATGTATCACCTTTGCATGTAAGTAAGCTTGTGCTCATCTCCCTTCCTTGCAGTTCCCAAACCAAACTTGGATTCCTTTGTTTTCCTGCAGGTGAAGGAGGAGAACATCCTGATGGGGCCAGAGACTGGATGAACAAAGGTAAGAACTGGAACAAGCTGGGCACATTTTGTGCACAAAACCACATGGTTTGTAGGTATCGCTTGCTAGACGTTTTAGCATGCCAGGAATGATCTGCAGGTTTCATTGAGAGTCACCTTGGGAATGTGAGCCCCCCATTGGGATTGTGATGCACCTTGTCAATGGCCAAAATACCAGTGACCTTCCTTGACAATTTTGTGCACCTTATCAATGTGTTGTGAGATGAAGAAGGTTAAAAACTGCTGCTTTAGGCTGCAATTCTATCCACACATATCTCAGAGCAAGATTTATTGACAATAATGGACTTACAGGTATGCACAGGATTGGGCTGTAGGATTGCAGCCAAACAGCACACTTCAGAGTAACTACGAGAGCTCTTACGTTGATGTAAGAAAAATGAACTCTGGATTGCTCTATGAATTTCCCATTGGTTTCCACTGGTGGCGCCATAATTACATCGATGTAAATGTCTCTATGTCGACGTAAAAGCTGCCATAGTTACTCTGGATTGTGCTGTTAGTCTCCAAAATCAGGGTGTACTTTAGATTAAAGTAAACATTTTTATTGTAGGTATAGGGTGTGTATTAGATTCAATGGCACATTATATTCGAGTAAATACAGTATATCACACACCTAAGTGTTTCTCATCCAGTGTTGTGGGTCCCACCAGTGGTACTTGAGGTGGTTTTGGTTGATACTCTTGGGACCCCTTGACACTTGCCACCCAGCAGCGAAACCAGGTATGCAACACAACAGACAGCAATAAGAGGACCATGTTTTTCTTCACTTACCGAAGTCCTCCCATCCATCCTGAGCCTCTTACTAGAGTTTTTTTGTGTCATATGTCCTCATCTGGATTCCCAACCCAAATGATGTCATTGACAGTTACTTCCAGTGGTACTTCAAATAGTTGAACCATGTGAAGTTGTCTTTAATTAATGTCTGATTTTTGCATAGCCTAATGGCTTGAGGCAATTAGTTATCCGATCTTTCAATTCCCCTTTGGAAATCCAATAAAAATCAGGTTGTGAGCCACCAATGGCTCCTGACCCATAGTTTGCGAATCAGACAAAGCTAACACCATTCCATAAATTATTCATTCCATTCATTCTTTTTTTTCTTTTTCTTTTTTTTGCCTGGTGCGACCTCTGTCCATTCCAAAGAAACATTCCAGGCTGTTCCCCAAGATCCTCTCCCTGCCTAAAGGGGCATTTCTGCCTCCATTCAAGCAGAGGGCACACCACTGATGTCAGAATTCAGCCTACCCTCCAATGCCAGACACCCAAGTCACAATGGCACTGATGTCTTTCACCCTGCCAGGGCTCTGTCCAGCCCAGTAGAGTTGTAGATGTCTTTCAGACAAGGCATAACTCTACTTTGCGAAAGCAAAATGCAGCAACAGAAGCTATTGTTACCTGTGGAAAACCCAGGATTGAGGCCAACACACCAACATGTGTTGGTCTGTGCACTCCAGAGGGCGCCTCAGATAATTGTAAGTTTTGCTGGCCAATCTTGGCCAGCGCAGGAGGTGGGCGAAGACAGGGAGGAGATGGGATGGAGGCGGGGCGTTGCCAGGGGCGTGTGGATAGTACAGGCTGCACCAGGTGATGCGCCCCAGGGAGTGACATGCCCAAAGAATTTGACACATCTTGGGTGGTTACAGCGTGCCCAGACAAGCCCAACCCCAAAACTCCAGGCATGTGCACTATCTGAGCCCTGTGCTCAGGCCCAGAACTCTGGGCATACACAGCGGGCTAGGAGCATCCTGAGCCCGCTGCACATGCCTAAAGAGGGCAGAGTGTTCCTTTTTGGAGCAGAGCCGAATGAGCAGGTGCAGGACATGTGCAGTGGGCTCAGGGTGCTTGGGGGGTGACACACATTCCAGGGGTGATGTAGTCACCTGGGGGAGATGTGCTCACCTCCGCACCAGATGACACGCAGGATGGAGAAGGGTGTTAAGGGTATTCTTGGATGGGCAGAGAGTGAGACAGAACCCTGAGATCCAACACACTTGGGTGGAGGGTATTATCTGAACATGCATCCTCCGAGTTGTAGCACCAAAATTGGTAGCGCAGCTCCAAGTAGAACCACTGGGGCTGGGTAGGATATGGTAGCACAGCAACAGAACTTGTTCAGGAAATGGATCATGCTATACTTGCAAGTATTTTTTTTTAACCTTGCTTTTACTTGCAAAAAAGGCTCTGCAGCCAGATTTTTAAAGTAAACTACAATCTGTCCATACCACTCCATGGGTGTATCACCAGCTTCAGAGTTTTCCAATAGAAAGTATCTACATCAGCTTCAGTCCAATGGATTATTCTAGCAAAATATAGTATAACTGGTACTGCCCAGCTGTTTATGGCCTTAAATGTGTTCCTGCCATTTAATATACCATAGATTTCAAAATTTTCCCTACCCTCTGGGTTTAATTTATTAAGCTTATGGTAGATATATGGACTTATGGTAAATCAGATGTTATTGTCCAGTCCACCCCTCTGGGTAGCTTCCTTTCTGATAATGATTTTCATTACTTTTTATCCAATCTTATGGTAATTTTATCCAGTTGTAAAATACTAAGATGTTCTTAGGCCTCTTTATGGCCATTTCAGTGCCATCTCCTGTGATTCTACATCTCTTCATAGCCAGTCTGTACCAATCGGTACATATTGGTACTAATATTCAAACAGTATTGATCAGTGACTGAGGCAACAATCCTAAACCCCTAGTTAGGCTGGCAAAAATCTTGGCACAAGTCCAGTGCTGGGTTGGGGGTGTCACAAATGTGTCTGTGTATAAATAATTGAAAGGTCTGACTCACTAACTCACCAATGCCCAACCAAAACCGCTGGACCTAGAAGCATGAAATTTGCATTTGCAATAAGAAACTCTCATCCAGAGGATGAACTTCCCTGTTCAGGGAGCACATCCTGAAAACAAGCACTATTTGACAGCATCACTAGGGTTTGCATCTCCTGGTGCAGGAGCCCAGTGTGTCACCCACAATAGACCTCTTCCCATGCAGAGGGCACAGCAACACTATTGCCTGTCCCTTCTGGTTTTTTGGCTATACCTTTGGCTAGGACAGAGCTTTCCACCATGATTTGATCCATTGGATTCTGCTGTAAATTACATGTAAATGGTTGTATATAACATGATGGAATTATTCCTAAAAGCGGGACCCTTTTTTTGGAGGGGGATACTCATGTTTTTCCACATGGTCCCTCCCCAGCAGTTAATTAATAGTTAGACATATGGGGATGTCCTAGCTATACCACTGTGGTGACTACTGGCACCTTTTTCACCAGAAAAAAGCGGTGCCTAAAAGTCACAATTATACAGTTTTGTCCAATGGTGATGTCACTCCCCCTGTACATGTCGCCCAGGGTTGCCTCATTGCCTGCATTGTTGAGCCCTTTTGGGACACTGAGCCATTTGATTTGTTCTATAAACCACTTTGTAAACTTTTTATTGAAAAGCAGTAAACAAATATTCTTACTACTACTAATAACAAATATTGTGCCAATAGTAGTGGGTGATTTAGAAATCATACCTCCAAACGGGAGAAAAAAAACTATTAAGCCCTAAGAATAGCAGTGTAGATCTCAATCCATCTATGCATGATTTTCAGACCCAGAAGTTTGGTATTTCCTTGAGAATTAAAAACATATCAAAATTAAGAGAGAATTGGGAAAACTCTGATAATTGGTCATTGACTAAAGTCAAGGGCATGTTTTACAGTAAAAGTCATGAAATTATCAATGAAACTCAGATAAGTCAGGTGTTAAACATACAGAAGTGTCTGAGTATAATTTTGTTTGCATTCACCCAAGATCAGATCCTTAAAAACAACTTACCAGTAGTTGTTACCCAAGGATGATACAGTCTCTTACTCAGTTCTTCTCAAACTTTGGGTCAGGACTCACCAGATGGACCTCAAGCCAATTTCTGGTGGCTCCCTATCAATTTCAATATTTTATTTTTTATATATTTGACTTGATACTACCACAGGATGTTCCTGTATTTGAGGAAATGTAATAGATCTATATATTTAATTAATAGGCTAAGGTCTATGATTTTAACAATGATAATAAAATGGGTAGGATTGCAGTCTAGGATACTTAGAAATTTTCCTGCTGAATGATGTCATATTGGGCAAGACATCACTTCCAGTGGGGTCCTGATAGCTTCTTTTCGTAAAACGTGCATTTCAGTGCTGAAACTTTGAGAACTTCTCTGATTTATTTAAAAATATAGAAGATATAAATATATATAAATCTCTATATATAAAAAATAGAAAAGTCACTGACTCACTCACTCACTCACTGACTCGCTGCTCATTCATCAATGCCCAGCCAAATCTGCTGGGCCTAGCAGCATGAAATTTGAGGTGGTGTTCCTTCCGTGACTGAGGGGTGCACTAAGAACCGGTTTTCGGAAATTCTAACCGGAAAGGGGTGAAATGAGGTGCAACACGTTTTCCTCCCTATACTTTCTATTGATGAATCCCTGACTGAGGGATGCTCTGCCCCAATTCCTGGATGTAGAAGTGTGAAATTTGGGGAGGGTTTTCCTTCTGTGACATCAACACCCACCAAGAACCAATGTTGAGACATTTAACCCTTAAGGGGCAGAAAAGGGGTGCAACATGTTTTTGTCCTATACTTAATATGGAAGACTGACCATTTTGCTGCCTGGTGCACTAGGGGGGAGTTGTTCAAAGGGAGCGGTTGCACTGGGGAGGATGCTGCGCATGGGAGGCTGTTGTGGATGGGGGTTTGATGCGCATGGGGGGGTTGACACTCATGGAGGAATGTTGCACATGGGGGGTTGGTGTGCATGGGGAGATGCTCGCATGGGGAATGATGCACATGGGGGGATGATAGGCATGGGTGGGTTTATGTGAAGTGGGGGATGGTCTACAGGGGAATTTTACTCCTGCAATATGGGTACATTTTCTCTGGTAACCTATATAAAACTTTAAGAATAAATACTGATACATAAAATTTTTAAATTTTGTTTATACAACTTCTAAGTAAGTGGACTTACTCAGAGTAAGACTGCGGTTCTAACATCCAGGTAGGCTGGCATAAGTCCCGGCCCAAGTCCTGTGCTGGCCTGGGGTTGTCACAAAAGTGCCATGTGGGCTTAAGCCAGCTTTTCCACACCATCATAGGAATGGGGAGACAAGTGAGTTGCGCTGGCCTAAATTGGTTAGGATTGCATCCTTTAAGAGCATACCAGTAGATCCATTAATTCCTTCTTCAAGGTCCTTGGTGTGTTAAGCCAGGGGCACAGCATATAACCTACAATTTGAAACACATAACTAGGAATTATGGGAGAATCCTGAAATAGGCATCAACAGGGGTTAGGTAAATTAATTTTTTAAAATTGTAAAGCCAGGTGGTAGTCTAAACTCCCTCCCCCCAGCCTAATTTGCTGTGGGGTTTTAATGCTTTTTTTAAAAAAAATTTAATGCTTTTTGTGTTGAACAGTGCAATCCTAAGCAGGTATACTCAGAAGTAAGTCCCATTGTGTTCAATAGTATTTACTCCCAGGAAAGTGTGATTAAGCTTGCAGCCTTAGGGCACAATCCAGAATTAGGGAAGTGAGGAGTGCCCCAACATTTCTGAATCCACAGCAGAATGTTGTGCTGGATCCAGAGAGTCAGGAAGCCTGGGCTGCCCTAACTGCTCCAGAGCATGCTCAATAGGCATCAAGTCAGTGACAGCTGGGGAGGGCTTGCTCCCTAGGAGACCCCCCTTCAGATCATACTAAACAAGTTGCATACTGAATTAGTTGCTCTGGATTGTGCTGATAGTTACACTGGATTGTAGCCATAAATAGTTTGCACGTAAATAGGTTCTGCTCCGGTATGCTCTGGACAGAGAGGCCCTTTTCAAGTGGTGCTCATCTTATGTTTATCAGGGGAAGAGGATCTATCCCTTTCCCCCTAGCAAATCTTTTTTTTTGTGGCTGCTGCTGGTATCTTTTCTGCACCTCTTTTGAGATGTTGGGCTCTTTTG
Source organism: Cryptoblepharus egeriae (assembly GCA_030015325.1). NCBI lineage: Eukaryota > Metazoa > Chordata > Lepidosauria > Squamata > Scincidae > Cryptoblepharus > Cryptoblepharus egeriae. The sequence goes on from JAREYC010000011.1 coordinate 25,267,902, forward strand.
GGACAGGGAGCCCTTTGATTTGCTCTGCAAACTGCTTTTATTAAAAAGCCCTTTGATTTGCTCTGCAAACCTTTTATTAAAAAGCAATAAACAAATATTCTTAACATTACTACTATTAACAAAGATTGTGCCAATAGGGGATGATTTAGGAACCATATCTTCAAACTTGGGGAAAAAAAAACCTGCACACCTTAGTCCCTGGGAAAGACATTATGGCTACAATCCAGAGTAGCTATAGGACCTTTTACACCAACGTAGTTACAATGCCACCTATAGGAAATGCAAAGAGCAATCCATATTAAGTGCCTCTTATGTCATCCTGTAGTTACTCTGGATTATAGTGAGTATATAGAAAATACCTGGCACCGTGAGGTAGGATGTGTACCAAGTAACTAACAATATAGATCTCAAGCCACTTACGGGTGATTTTCAGACCCAGAAGATTGTTGTTTCCTCGGTAATTATAAAAACCTACAAAGAGAGAAGGGGGGAAAGTACCATAGATAGCATAGATTATAAGTGGATCTCACAGATAAGCCAAGGGCATGTTTTGAGCGATGAAATTTTCAATGAAACTTGGATACATCCGGGGTTAAACTTAGAGGAATGTCTGACTATACCCAAGGATATATTGAATTTTGAATTCACCCAAAGATCTGAATTCAGATCCTTAAAAACAACCTACCGATAATTTGCTCTTCTCTTCATCTCTTTGCTCTCTTGCCTCCCCCCAACCAGTGGCATAGATGAAGCATCCGTTACTTGGGGTCCAGGAAGATTTTGTAGCACCATACGGTTCCATATGGGGAAGGAAAAACCAAACCAATTAACCAACACTCACTTGGTTCCCTTCTGGTGCTCCCACAACAGCCTTCCTAGAGGACCCTCCCGATCCTATCCAGTTGGTAGCCTGTAGTAGAAGAGAATGGGATAGACCCACCAGTACCCACCTTTCCAGCCTTTGCATGGGCTGACCTTCCCTTTATGAACCGTTAGCCCTTCAGACACGGGGAAAATCCTTAATAGAAATCCAGCTGTTGACCCTTTCATCTCATCAGCTCCATATTCTTCCTTGAAATATTGACATGATCAGAGAGAACCCCAGTTCAAACTTGTGTTTGCAGAGCCAAACGTTCTGGGATTATGGCCATAAATGCACCAATTATGCACCCATATTGTGCGGCAGCAGACCTTCAGGCAGAAGAAATCTGCAAATAATTCCCACAGTAAATATCTGAATACTTAGTCCTTTTGTATCCTTTACAGAAGGGGATTGAGAATCCCAATAGAGATAGCAAACCCCAAAGCAAAGGGGCCTCTTTTTCATAGCATTGGAAAAGAAGTGGGTCTCCCAAGGATGGGTGGTTGTGGGCATGTTGAGGGGAGTCTCTGTGTGAGTTTGGTATGATGGAAACCCCCCCAATACTATCTGAGCTTTTGAATGCCCTTCCCATCTTTTCCCCTTTTTCTGTTGTTTTCTTCAAAGCCTGATTCGCTGTGGGGGTTTTTTTTGGGTTGGTGGTGGTAGTGGTGGTGGTGTTCAGTGTTCCAGTTAGTGGCAAGGAGTTCCACAGTAATTACACCCTGGGTAAAGAAATGCTTTGTCCGTACCTTTTCTAATGTCCCCAAGCATGGAACTAGCTTTCTTCACCACTACCACCCACTGAGTTGACAAGCTATCCATTAGCCCGCTTGGATCTTTCTCCTGCTCTCTTGCAGAGAGCTCAGACCTCATTAGCCTGTACATACAATTTGGATTCTTTGCTTGATGTGCATAACGTGTCGCCATTTTAAGCACAATCCTAACCATGTCTACTCAAAAGTAAGCCCCACTGTGTTCAATTGGTTTTACTCCCAGGAAAGTGTCTTTAGGATTGCAGCCTTTGTTATTCCTTCCATCCAAGCTCTCTAGAGCCCATCTGCACCATCATGTGGTCCACTAATGAAGGGCTTTCTGCTTCCCTCAAAACACTCCCATTGACCCATGAAAACAAGGTCTCCATTTGCATCCAGATGCCGTGTCTCCAAGTGTCACACAGTGTGGGATCCTTGGAGAAGGGAACTGGCCCCTCAAATAGAAAGCTGCTTTTGAAGAGGGGGCTCCAAACCCTCCCCTAATTCAGATTTGAATCTGAGCTGGGAGAACATTCTTGTTCCTACTCTCTCCTCCCCAAGACTCATCCACTCATCTATCAATCCCCATAAATATCTCCTGAACAACATCACTCTCTCCCCACTTAACTAGGGGAACCATGGGAGCCCACAGCAAGTGGAAGGAGAGGTCTCTTTCTGTAGTAAGCTTTCCTATGGCTTAGGAACCAATGCAGGTTCCACCAGGAAGTTCTGTCAAGTTCTTCTAACTCAGTTTGGAGAGGATTTGGAATAAATGGGCATGTGACTCAGTGGACCCAATGAATCTGAGCACACTTTAACACAAAAATGCGTACAAGACTAGAGTAGATTTCCTTAGTATGGGCAGATCCTTAGGCAGAATACCCAGCTGGGGAGAATTTTGTGCAATTGCCTTAAAACTAGTCCTGATGTTTCCTTATTTTTCTGTTCATGAATTTAGACATCAAGGAATGCACCAGATGGACCTCAAATATCCAAGAGACCTCGAGAAGAGGAGGAGGTAAGGATCTTGCTCTTCTGGTCATGTGCAAAATACTAAATGCTTTTTTATTGGGGAAAAAAGGAGCTGGTACTCACCGCAGGTCATCCCCATATGGCTAATTACCTGATGGGGAGACAGGTGGGAAAAGGTGCTGGTACTGAATAGCAGTGAGTACCCACAGAAAAAAAAATCACAGCTGATATCTGAATTAAAAAGGACCACAAAAAGTGTAGCAACGTGGTAAGCATTGCAGATGCCACAACATGCTGTGTAAGCAGCCCCATTTGCCATCAGAACCATAGTTCTGGGCAGGGATGGCAACACAGAGCACTGCCACAACCCCCACTCCGCTACACTACTGCACTCTGGTGCCTGAAAAATCCATGTGAGAGACCTCTTCCTAAGGGATACCGGCACAGAAGGGCAAGCACGTTCTGCTCTATACATCTTTCAGTTATAGGTTCCCCCTTTCTAAGGTGAGCTTCAGAGAACTGATCCCTTTGCTATTGTTGATTGAAAAGTGCCTTTCCACTTGTTTGTTTATCTCTTTGTGGGTGGCGCTAAGACACTGTGCCTGTTAACCAGCAGGCCAGGGTTTGAGACCCGGGTTGGCCCCACAAGACAGGGTGAGCTCCTGTCATTAGCCCAGCTCTGCAACACCAGCTGGATCCAATCGTATTGGCTCTGCCTTTCCAGTGGACTAATTCAGTGGCGTGGAGAGGGGGGATGTGCTGCTTGGGTAACAGCCTATCCTCCATAACAATCCAACCCAGGCTTTCGTGCTTCGCATGCAGCGTATGCAGTGCCAAGCACGATACCATAGTCTTCCAAGACTGACAGAGGCCTGCTTTTTTTTAACCCAAATCTCTCTTGTTTTCCAGGCTCCAACTTCTAGGGCCAAGCACAAGTGTCAGCATAGAAATCCTACTCCTTCCAGAGCTGGGCTAATGACAGGCACAGGAGCTTGACATTCTCTCCAGTTTGCCAAATTGGGAGTTGGGGAGGGGGGAGAGAGTTGATTGACAGAACAGGAATTTGTCTGGGGTGAAGTCCTAAGTTTGGGGCAAAGTGCTGTTTGGACTAGCCGTGTCTAAGTCATCCATGCCCTGTCTGTGTGCTCAAAACCTCAAGGGAGCCTTTTCTTCTCCCAAAGATTTAATCATGTCTACACAAAGTAAGCCGCATTATGTTCAATGGGTCTTACTCCCAGGAAAGTGTCTTTAGGATTGTAGCCTTCGAGAGGCAAAAACATGAATGGGAGTTGTACAGTGCATGACTGCATATTGATTTGGAAATCAATCAGCTCAGTGGGGCTTTTCCCAAGAAAGCACTTGCAGGATCCCCCTGAGCCTGAGTTTCCTGGCCCTGGTACCACAGGGGACCAACACAGAATCATACTGCCAATATGGCAAAACATAGCTTGAGCAATGGGTGTGAACTGGCGGGTGGGTACAAGAGCACGTGCGCCAATGGTTTCCCCAGCCAAGAAGCAGTTAGAGTGCATGTGCCCTCTTGGCAGCCAGTCAGGCCATTTTGCCAGGCTGACTGCAGAATGAGCGCTTGCACATGAGTACATCCAGAGACCGGTCAAGGCATCTATTCTGTGAAAGGGATTCTCCCCTTAAGCTTTGGGACAGCTCAGTGAAAAGCAGAATGGAATTCCATTGGTGGTCATTGGCAATGCCACTTCTTAAAGGGTTTGCACCAAAAGCAGCCCATGCTGTAACTTGAAACCGTTTTCTAAGGCTGATTAAATTTTCCCCATAGCTGCTTATTTTGAAATTTATAATCCACGTCACTATTTTGCCCTGAAAACAACTGCACTTTGGAATCAGGAGTTTAACAGCCCATTCCCCTCTCCAGATGACTGCAACATTGTGGATACAAAACACGAGAGGAATTCAGGCTGCAATCCTAACCTCCAGTTCAGCTGGCATAAGTCCTGTGCTGACCTGGGGGTGTCACAAAAGTGTCACTTCTGCCCAGTTCCTGGAGGGGGCACTAGGGCAGCACACAAGCATACACTGACCTCCCCACACCATCACGGGAAGATATGCCAAGTAGTTAGGCCAGCCCAAATTGGTTTTGGGCACCATCAGGCATGGAAAGTCCACATCGTAGGTTTACTGCATCACACCACATTGGTAAAAAACAGTTAATACAACATGAACAAACCCCCCAACTTCTAGCCCCAGTTCCCCATGTTAGGTACTTTCAATTTTTTTTATCCCTGATTACAGGAAGGCTAATTAACAAGCAGACGTATGTCTCTTCCTCTCTCAGGTGGGCAGGCAGCAGATAGGGCAGGAAGCACTGTGGATCCACAACTAAGATCACACAGAGATGGAGTGGCTGGGGAGCCAGGCGTACCACTGCATGATCAAAATGTGGGACTTCCCTTGAAGTCCCCAACACAGGGATCCAGTACAGCAGTGGGGGAAGCAGGGCCACCCAGACCCCTAAGCAGGGTAGCAGCCATCTCCTGCTACCCTATACCAGTCACCCTCCAGCAGCAGCCTGAGCCACAACGGCCAGCACCAAGGTGCCTCACGTTGAGGCAGCAACTCCGGAGATGCCGGCTCCTCCAGGACTCCCCCCAGATGTCATCCACTGCACTCCAGGGAGACTGGAGTCTGCACTCCAGGGGCCTCACTCAACCGACAGCAGCACGTCACCAACAACTGCAGCGATGCCAACTCCTCCGGGAACAGCAGCAATACCAACTTCTACGGAGTTTGGGGGCTCCGACCTGTTGGCTCTCCACCACCTCGGAGGCACGGCATGGTCGGGCATGCAACGTGGACCCTCGATCAGCCAACAGGGGGGCAAATCAGGGTCGCAAAGATGAAATGAAGGACATGGAAATTGGACAGCAGTTTTAACCATTTAGCAGCATTTAGCATTTAGCAGCATTTAGCATTTAGCAGGCTGCTACAAAAAGGATGGGACAGGTGGGGACTTCCCAGTTCAGGGCCAGGGATAAAAGGGGAAAAAGCCAGAGAGAACAGACAAGCTGCTGGCAGACCAGGAGCAGCAAACTCAGCCAAAGTGCAACAAGCTTCTCCGGGAGAAGTATATGGGTGGCTATACCACTTTCCCAGTAGTCTGAAGGTTCTCTGCCAACCCCTTTCCTTTGATACCCAGTTTCCTCTGTCCTTCCTCCCCTTCCCGGACCTGCCTCCGCCTTATCCTTCCTCCCCCTTTCACACCAGCCCAGCTTCCCTATTCTTCTGAGGCCAAAGGAAGCTGGACCTCAAAAGGATCCTTTTGAAGGATGTCCCTACTCCATAACCCAGCCCATGCCAGGGACCAGTGCCAGTGGTGGGCAGCTGCCTGTTCGCATCGGTTTGGGCGATCCATTTGTTAATTTTTGGCCAATCGCAGCAAACTGGGAGAGTTAAACCGGGCGAGCCTGTGTTGTATATCCAATATTGTATATCCTCTATTGTTGTATATCCAATATTCCTTTTCCTGTGTCTGAAATAAATAAAAAATAAAACTGTAAAAAATAGAAATTAAATATGATTCCAAGTTTTAATCAATACGTTAAAGAACAAGAGACATGGAATATCAGCCCCCTCTCCCTTGAATGCAATTAATCTGTGGAACTCATTGCTGCAGGATGCCTTTAAAGTGTGATTAGCAGATTTCTTATGCAACAATTTTGCAACTATTTTTTGCTTGCCCAAGAATGTTCGAGACCGGCATTGGAACGTGACGTTCCAGTTGCCCTCACTTGGCATCCTCGACCAAGGATGGTGCAAAGGTGGCTGTTCCACATCGTCCCTTGCCTCTGGCCAGCATCCAGCCATTGATTCAACACCATTCCTGGGGAGTGTGTCAAAGGACAATAAATCCAGAGGTGGGACGTCAAAGAGAAGTTTCTCAACTGTTGGAATATATACATGCCAAACTATTCCTGGAGCTGGAAGGACTCCTCGTTCTGGACTATAGAACGGGAGTCAAAATGTTGATTCATTGTGGGGGGAGCGTTGGCAAGAACAGCTATGATTGCAGTCATGGACCATAACAGGCGAGCTAATATTGCACCACTGGCGAAAGCTTGTAAGTTATGGGGCCCAATCCAAAATATTTTTGCAGGGGGACTCCTACCCACAGGTGGCCATCAGGATAAGCTGCGGTGGAGAGGCCCTCTTCAGTAGTGTCATTGGCAAGTGCTTTGGGATAACCTATTGGACCTATTGATTTTGAGCCTATTGATCCTATTTGATCTTTTTAGCCTAAAGAGAGGCTCCACTCACTACAATGGAAGATTCCATGCCAGCTGGTGGGGGATGCAGCGGTCAGTGGAGAACTTGGCAAGGCAACTTGCAAACCCATTGACATGCAAAGGCTGGAATTTATACCATCACCAGGAAAGGTTGAAAGTGGTCCAGTTTTGTGACTTGAGCAGGGATTTGAACCTGATCTTCCAGATTAGGGTTGCCATAATTTTCTTCTACAAAATTGGGACAGGACCCTCTGTCCCATTTGCCAGTACATGAACACAATCCCCCCAAAATTAGGATTGTCCCTGTTTTTCGGGACATGTGGCAACCCCTATTCCAGGTCAAACTCCAACTGCAAACTATCATGTTTTCTATTAAGTGAAGAAGGAAGAGAGCATGTTAGGTGCGGGGCTTCAAAATTTTCACTCCAGCGTCATCCGCAAGCTGAAGCCAACATCATCTACAAACATCTGAAATGGCCTGGGTGTGCCCAGGCAAGTAATAATTTTGAAAACAGCGACACATATGGAGGAAGGGGTTTGTTTGTTCTTAGCTGCCTCTGAAAGCAGAACGAGAACCAATGGGTACAAACTGCATGAAGGGAGATTCCGGTTGGATATCCTGAAAAAATTCCTGATGGTGAGGGCAGTTTGGCAGTGGAACAGATTGCCAAGGGAGGTGGTGGACTCTCCCTCACTGGGGATCTTCAAGCAGAGGCTCCAGCAGCACGTGTCAGAGATGCTCTAGGAGGATTTCCTGCTACAGGCAGGGGGTTGGACTAGATGATCTACTGGGTCGCCTTCCAAGTCTTGGATTCTATTATTCTATAACGCCGCCTGGACCAGGAAAATCCAGGCTTATGGGAAACTGGCGAGAGTTGTGCAAACATTCTGGCGCCACTTGTCAGGGAAGAAAAGTGGGGACCAAAACGCACGTGGCATGCATGACTCGCATCAGTGATCCTTAACTTAGCCCCCACCCCCAAAAAACATCTGCATAATGACAGTGCAAAGCTAGGGAGGTGTAAACATCTGCCCTGCTTAAATGTTCCTAGTGTAACTCCGATAAATACCAGGTTCTACAAGCAAATGATGGGTTCCTCAAGCATCTTCCCACCCAGACCTTCTCCTTCCACCTCCTCCATCAGCCTCCTCTGATGATGGTATAATTCCAGCCTTTGCAAGCAAGTGGGATTTTCCAGTTAATTAGAGTCCTCTTACTGGAGCACCATCTCAGCCTGGTTTTTTCAGACTGCCAGGAAAATATCAGAATAAAGAGGTGGATGCAATCCTAACTCCTAGTTAGGCCAGCTTAAGTCTCGGCACAAGTCCTGTGCTGGCCTGGGGTGTTGCAAAAGTGCCACAAAGCACATCTGCGGCGCCACTCCTGGGGGGTTAGGCCAGTGCCCAACCATGGGAATGGGGAGCAAGTGAGTTATGCCAGCCTAAATTGTTTAGGGTTATGCCCTCCATTTTATTTTCAGGATTGGCCCATTGAATCAACTGAGAGCGCAAGCCTAAGCATTTCTACTCAGAAGTAACCGTACACTCCAGAGTAACCACGGAAGCACGTAAGAGACATTTACGTTGATGTAGTTATGGCACCACCTAGTGAAAACCTATGGGAAATTCATATTGCAATCAAGAGTAAATTGTTCTTACATCGGAGCAAGGACTCCCCATAGTTACTCTTAGTTACTACATAGTTACTACGTAGTTACATGGGAAGAGATGCCTATATACGAGGCATAATATATGATATATATCTTATCATACTATAGGTGGCAGGCAGGAAGCACCCTTAAAAGTAAGCAGAATTGAAATTCATGGCAGATGGGGTAAACATCTGGATTTTCCTGCACAGGCACAAAAATCTATATACCGTACATAAAATTGAAAAGTCACTTACTGACTCATCAACGCCCAGCCAAAACCACTGGGCCTAGAAGTGTGAAATTTGGGGAGGGTGTTTCTTCCATGTTGGCGGCTCCCACTTAGAAATCATTCTGGGAAATTCAAACTGAAAAGTGTTTTCATCCCTATACCTTACATTGAAGAATCGCTGACTGACCAACTCCCAGCCCCAACCCCTGGACCTAAAAGCATGAAATTTGGGGACGGTATTCCTTATGTGATGTGAGCATCCATTAAGAACCAATTTTTAGAAAGGGCCTGAAAAGGGTGTTTTTGGCCCTATAGTTAACACTGAAAGCTGACTGATAAACACAAAGTCCTAACCTATCTAGAATCATGTAATTTTGGGAGCATATTCCTTCTGTGATGCAAGCACCCACTAAGATATGATTTGGTGCCAGTGGTGCGCAATGGTGCCTACTGCCTGTTGTTGCTCACTGGTGCCCAGTGGTACCCAGTGCCTGGTATTCAGTAAGGATGCCCGGTGGTACCTGGTGCTGTATGCTACCCACTGCCATTCTTGTTCACAGTGCCTGGTGCTCTGTGCTTGCTGCCCTGTGGTGCATGGTGCATGGTAGGGGTGCCACTGGTGGCAGGTAGGGATGCACGGTGCCTGGTAGTGCCCAGCATCCGGTGTCCCAGGCCTGGTGCCTGCTGGTTTCCAGTGGTGCTTAGTACACAGAAGGGGTGCCCAGTGGTGCCCAATGGTACCCACTGCCCACTGTATGATGGTGGCAGGTGCCCACTAGTGCCCATTGTCAGATGGTGCCTGGTGATGCCTTGTAGAGGTGCCCAGTATCCAGTGGTATCTTGTGGTTTCCAGTAGTGCCTGCTGCTGCCCACTGGTGCCACCTGCCCATTGGTGCCTGCTGCATGCTGTACAGTGGTGCCCAGTGCTGCCCAATGGTGCCTGGTGCCTGATAGGGATGCCCGGTGCTTAGTAGGGATTCCCGCTGATGCCCACCACTGCCCCCTGGTAACTTCTGGTGCATGGTGCCTGTCGTTGCCTGAGTCCCAAAAACATTCTTGAAATTTTACTCATAACAGCCTGGTTGATGTTATGGTTAGAGAGTTGGATTTAGTCCTGAAAGATCCAGGTTTGAATGCTCCTTGGCCATGAAGCTTCCTGGCCTGTCACTCACCCTCAGCCTTGCCCAACCTCACAAGCTCGTTGTAAGGACAAATGGAGGGGAGGAACTATCTACACCAACTGAGCTCCTTTGGGGAAGGGCAAGATACATCTGTGAAAAATAAATAATAAAATCATTTGATTTCATAATAATATAATTTAATAATACAATTATTTATCTGCATGGTCTAGTCACAGACCTGAAATCCATCCATCCGTGCATGGCTTGACGAGATCTAAGAAAAACTGAGCATAGATGAGATCTCTCAAATTAAGTGAGGCTACAATCCGAACCCCTAGTTAGGCCAGCTTAAGTCTCGGCACAAGTCCTGTGCTGGCCTGGGGTAATGCAAAAGTGCCCTAAAGTACATCTGTGCCACTCCTGGGGGGTTGGGCCAGAGCCCAACCACAGGAATGGGGAGCAAGTGAGTTATGCCAGCCTAAATTGTTTAGGGTTATGCCCTCCATTTTATTTTCAGGATTGGCCCATTGAATCAACTGAGAGTGCAAGCCTAAGCATTTCTACTCAGAAGTAACCCTACACTCCAGAGTAACTACGGAAGCACGTAAGAGACATTTACATTGATGTAGTTCCAGCACCACCTAGTGAAAACCGATGGGAAATTCATATTGCAATCCAGAGTAAATTGTTCTTACATCGGAGCAAGGACTCCCCGTAGTTACTCTGGATTGCGCCCTAAGTCCCATTATAGTCAATGGCACTTACTCTTGCTGTCCTCACAACAACACTGTGAGGTAGGTGAGACTGAGAGAGAGTGACTGGCCCAAGGTCACCCGGTATGCTTCATGGTTGGACAGGGATTTGATCATGGATCAACTGGGCATACCTGATAAATTTTATAAATTATCTCTTTCTCCGAATAAATGTCCTGATCCTTGCAGCAGTTCAACCACTTCTTATGCCCTTCCCATCTACTTACCTACTTACTTAGAGCCCAATCCTAACCATGTCTACTCAAAAGGAAGACCCATTGTGTTGAATGGATCCTACTCCCAGGAAAGTGCCCCTAGGATTGCAGCCTTGGGCCTATATCCTAAAGTGAAATTAAGCTCCTTGCTCCGGAACAGTTAAGATGACTTTCCATAACACTAGAGGGTGACATAACTGTGTGGACCCGTAACTGCTATGAATTTTGTCCTTACTTACTTACTTAAACCTTTAATGGCATAAACAATGCTAATCAACAGATCACACGCATAAAACATAAGGTATAAAAACAAATATACAACCAATGGATCATTATAAGCATTAGATTAAAAGAGCTTTAAAGTTTGGTGACTGTTATGGAATCTGTAATCTTTTTCCAGGACATGTCCTCTTTTTTAGTCTTGTCTCCTGGGGAAAAAACTTTATTGTCCTCCTTTTCCTTGTGAGCAGGCAGCATGTAGCTTTCATGCAATTAATAAATCATATGTATGTAATAAATTACATATAAAGTCTTAACATCTAATAATAAGTAATACCGGTTTAGTGTTTAAATAAACCATGTGAAAGCAATATACTGTATATGCTTTTATTCGGTATATGCTTTTATTCACTATACTGTTTTAGCTTTTATTGTGTCATGTCCTACATTCTTCTTGGTTGTCCTACATTTTGGGATGTCTTGTCCTCATTTTTACATATACTCGTGATGAAGCATCCTGATCTACCTCCTGTCCCAGCATCTAACACAAATACTTTATTTATATGAACTATTGCTGCCATCTGGTGGCAGAATTAAGAAACTATAGGAATCTGTGCAGAACATGTATCTGTGCCTAAACACTCCCCTAGGGCAGGGTGATATGTCCTCTTTTTCCAGGACATGTCCTCTTTTTTAGCCTTATATGATGAAGAAAAAACTTCATTTGCCTCCTTTTCCTTGTGAGCAGGCGGCATGTAGCCTTCTTGTATTTAATAAATTATATGTAACAACTTATCTGTAATAGTTTTAAATTTAGAATAATTTTAAGAATACGTGTTTAAATTAACCACATGAAATAATATACTGTATTTATGCAAATATAACGCTCACTCTTTTCAGCCGAATTCAGTCTCCAAAATCTAGGTGCGCATTAGATTTGATGGTAAACTAGATTTGACTGAATACAGTATTTTGATTATGAGTATAGGGTGCACATTAGATTTGATGGCACATTGGATTTGAGTAAATGCAGTATATGAGTGTTTTTAGCTTTTATTTTGTCATGTCCTACATTTTTATGGGGTTTCCTACATTTGGAAGGAGCCTTGTCCCTTTGTGCAATTATGATATATGGTGTGAAACCAAAGCTGTGCACCTTAATGCGAGTACACAGGCAGTTCCTAGGATTGAAGAACATCCCCCGTGGTAGGATGTGATGTGAAAGTGACAATGCTATGCGCTGTCTGGCTAGATTCCAGATAGCAGAACTGACACCCCTTTGAGACTTGCAAAACTTTTGCTGAGGTTGCAATGCCAATGCCGGTGAGGTTCCTCGATTCGACTGTGGCGGTGCAGAACTGAGCATTGGACAGCTGGCTTGAATCAAATCGCTCCCTGAGGGGTGCTTCTCCCTCCCCAACCACCAGCGGATGCACATCCCCATCCCAATTGCTTCCCACTGCATTGCGCCTCCTATGCGGACTGTGCAAGGCAGCATCGGAAGGCCATAGTTTATGGGACTTCGCCACTAGGACCTACATAAAGCTGTCTCTTCCTTGCAGACCCTGCATTTTTCCCCTGGGATCACATGGTAGTAGTGATATAAAGGCTGCAATCCAAAAGACACTGTCCTGGGAGTAAGACCCATTGAACACAATGGAGCATATTTTTGAGTAGACACGGTTAGGATTGTGTTCAGAGTGCCATAATGTCTCCCCCAGACATCTTCAGGTAACAGCCACGATGGCCCCACTACATCCTATGGCTAAAATAAACTTCAGAGCATCTCCCGGTGCTAGGGGCAGTGACAACACATGGCATCATGGCATAACTTCTGGGTTCTCCATAAGCCTGGGAAGCAAACGCGGGGGCATGAAGTTCTCCTCCAGAATCCGGAACTGACTGTCTTGTGCTGCTTATGATTCTCCTGGAGAAGGAGGTGTTGACAGCATTGCACTTGGCATCGTGCCCAGGGCAGGTGCCCCTCAGGTTCTGCCCTACTTTTGTATTTGGGCTGCATAAGGGCATATGTATCATATTACCTTATAAAATTTCTTTATTGATTATGAGTTGCAGGAGCAAAATTTAAAGAATATTTGTGGGCACCAGCAGCCACCCAACAGCCACCTAGATTTCCTTAAAGCAGTGGTCTTCAGCCATTTCACTCCAGGACCCCCTATCAGTATTTGGAATCTGTCCAGGACTCCCCTGTCAAACTTGCTACCCACAATACTTGCTACCCACAATACACAAGGCTAAAAAAGAGGACTTCTCCTGGGAAAAGAGAACATATGGTTACTCCGTCCCCCCCAAATCCTCATCAGTGGTGGCCATCAGGAGGTCCTCACAGGTTCTATAGAACCCTTTTCTAATGAGCACCTAGTTCTGAGAACCAGTTACTAATGGGACGTAGAACCTGTGGTTAATTTATTTGAATCCCACCACTGGTCCCCAGGCTCTCTTCCACCCCACAAGTTCTTTCTTATCCCCAACTGCCTGCAAGCCCCCAAACTCTCTCCCACACCAACTTCCACATGCACTCTCAAACTCACACATGTACACACCTTTCGTCCCATGCACTCATTCACACACCCTCAACACACATACACAGATACCCATCCCATGCACACACATGAATACACACAAAACCCATGTACTCACACACACACACATACATATATACACAACACATACACATACACAACCCATGCAATCACACACACACATGCACACCATGCTCCTGGGATTAGGAGGCACATTTCAGAGCTCAAGCAGTGCCTGCAGCAAGAATCCCTGGTGGAGCAATGGGGAGTTTGGCTGGGGAGCTCCTGGTGCTCAGTTTTGATGCAGTCTCTCCCCTCCCCAAGGCTGGCTGCCCCCTTCTTTTTGAGATCAGCCCGCCCCCCCTCCCCATTGTAGGCCACCCAAGAAAACTATAGAACACAAAATAAAAGCTCAAAACTCTTGTGTATATTGCTTTCATGTGCTTAATTTAAACTCTGTATGACCTAATGTTACATTTAAAATTCTTACATATACAATTTATTACATATAATTTATCAATTCCAAGCAGGCTATCGGCTGCCTGCTCACAAGGAAAAGGAGGACAATGAAGATTTTTTTTCCAGGATACATGGATAAAAAGAGAAAGAGGACATTGATTTAAAAAAATAAAAACAGCCTTAAATACCCCCATTAAAGCATTAAAACCCCAGAGGGATAAGGACCCCTCTGCTGAACAGATGTCATGGTTTTTCAAGGATTTGCCATTTTCCTGTACATCTTGTTGGAGCTATGAGTCTTGTTTTGATGACCACACACACACACACACACACACACACACACACACACACACACACACACACACACATATGTGAAATCCAGAGTAACTACAGGAAGTCCTTGCTCCAGAGTAAGAACAAGTTACTCTGGATTCCAATATGAATTTCCCATAGGTTTTCACTAGGGGGTGCAGTAACTACGGGTGCCCGTAAAGTCTCTTACGTGCTCCTGTGGTTACTCTGGATTGTGCCCATATACAGCTCTTTATGAAGGGAAAAATAGATTAAAGAAAAGTCAAGACAAATTAGGGGGGGAAACCCTTTATTAGGCAGTTGAATGTTCTTGAATCATGTTTGTCACCATGAATAAAAAGCAGAGCTGTAGCCGGCTCAGTTCACAGACCTTTCCAGAGGGTGGTCTGGTCATGCCAGAACGGTGTGGTTTTTCATCATTTGTTGTGCAAGACTCTCTTCTAGACAACTTTCCCATCCCTACATCATTTATTGCTGGGAAAATGTCACACACACTCCACCACTTCCTCCCCATAACATTTCAATTGCGCTTGCAGATGCTGTCCGGACAGTGTGGTTGCCACAAGCGTCTATTGGATAATTTCAGTGTTGTCAGTGGTAAGGAATTATTTTGCTCTCCCTCCTCCTGCAGGGTTGGGTCCCCTGAATATTTTTTTAAAATGGATCATTTTATTATTATGATCAATTATGTTCTCATTGAGCATTATAATCCAATGCTGAGCATTGTCAATGTCCTCATTGAGCATTCTGATCCAATCGGAACATTATGATCCAATGTTCTCGTTGAGCCACTTGACCACGGAAACACTTGCAATGCCCTTATGTGCTGTTTTAATGCAGCGCTGGAAAACACATGTCTATTTTACCCCAAAGGTTTCAATGTGATTCCCCCACAGCCAGATTATTTGGCTGTGCCCATGGGACCATTTAGCCTTACCAGGTAGCAGTTGCAGGAGAAGGTGGAGATTTTCAATCACTGTGCAGTGGCACACTGATGCGCCACGGGTAGTCCTCAGATGTACCACGGGAATTTGGGGAGGGACCCGAATAGGAATATATTTATTAATAGGAAATAATTAATAGGAAATAGGAATTATTAACAGGAAATTAATAGGAATTATTAATAGGAAATAGGAATCGTTAATAAGAAAATTTGGGGATTTGAAGAGCATGGTGTGCCTTGTCAGTCAAAAAAAACTGATGGAAAAGGTTGCAAATCACTGCGTAAGGCACATGGTCTTGCTTCAGTGTATGATTCTGCTGCAAGAGTGATACATGGATTCCTTTATTGGATGAGATGGGAATAAAACATAAATTAGATGTACAGTAGACCCCCACTTGAGTCCACTTTATGACCAGGTTACCGCCAAATGGACTCTCTCTAGTGAAACAAGGTTCACTATAGGTTATTCATCTGATGATGGACACATCTTATGGGCAGTGGTGGGATTCAAATAAATTAACAACAGGTTCCATGTCCTATTAGTAACCAGTTCTCAGAACCAGGTGCTCATTAACAAAGGGTTCTATAGAACATGTGAGTAGACATGGTTAGGATTGTGCTCTATGTCAATGTGTGTACACCCTTTTGGAGGTCAAATATTATTTTACAAGCAAAAAGCGTACCCGCGTTGCGGGAGTAAAATTTCCCATGCGACATCACCCCACAGCGCATATTCCCCCCATGTGCAACTTCCCCCCATGTGCAACTTCCCCCATGAGCATGATCCCCCATCCGCATCATCCCCCCATGCACAACTTTTCCTATACGCAACTTTCCCCCATGGGCAACTCCCCCATGCACATCATCCCCCATGCACATCATACCCCCATGCACATCATCCCCCATGTGCAACTGTCACCATGTGCACTATCCCCCCATGAGCACCTTCCCCATGTGCAACTTCCCCCCATGCTCAACTTCCCCATGCACAACTTATCCCCCCGTGCACAATTTCCCCCCATGCTCAACTTCACCCCATGCTCAACTTCCCCCATGAGCAACTTCCCCCCATGCACAACTTCCCCCATGCGCATCATCCCCCCATGCGCATCATCATCCCCCCATGCGCAACTTCCCCCCGTGTGCACCTTTCCCCCATGCGCATGATCCCCCCATTCACATGATCCCCCCATGCGCATGATCCCCCCATGCGCACCTTTCCCCCATGCGCACCTTTCCCCCATGCGCAGCATCCTCGCCAGTGCAACCTTTTCCTCCGAACAACATCCCCCAGTGCACCAGGGTCTGAGCACCAAACTGGCTGGATGTTGTTCAGTCTCCCATGTTAAGTATAGGACAGAAACACGTTGCCCCCTTTTCAGCCCCTGAAGGGTTAAAGTTCTCCAGATGGTTCTTGGTGGGTGTTCAGGTGACAGAAGGAACTCCTAGAATTCCATGCTTCAGGCCCAGCAGTTGGGGCGGAATGTTGATGAGTCAGCAATTCTCAATGCAAAGTATAGGGAGGAAAACGCATTGCGCCCCTTTTCACCCCCTTCTGATTGGAATTTCCAAAAACCGGTTCTTAGTGCACACCTCCGTCACGGAAGGAACACCCACCCCAAATTTCACGCTTCTAGGCCCACCGGTTTTGGCAGGGCGGTGATGACTCAGTAATGACGATGAAGATTAGTTTATAAAACGCATTGCGCCCCTTTTCACCCCCTTCTAGTTGGAATTTCTGAAAACTGGTTCTTAGTGGATCCCTCCATCATGGAAGGAACACCCTCATCAAATTTCACGCTTCTAGGCCCGGTGGTTTTGGCTGGGTGTTGATGAGACAGTGATGATGATGAAGATGCCTTTTATATATATAGATTATATCATTGGTATCACATCTTTCCCACCTCAGATGACCTACGGTACCTAAAAGTCAAGGGGGGAAAAAACCTGAAATCTTGTGACAAAGAATCTTGTGACAACGTCTGGGGTGGTGCACCCACTACTGCCCAACATAACCAGTGACAAGCTAGCCACCCTCTCTACTCTTCCACTTCCTGGATTCAAAAAATGATGTGAGAAGTAGAGAGGAAAAAGTAGTTTAGACGAGAGAAGATGCTTTAGCCTAACTCCATGCTCTCCACCACTTTTCTACTTTTCATGTTTCTTTTTTAATTCAGGGAAGGGGGGACACAAAAGTGGTAGGTTAGTGGAGGTGGGTGGCTCACCATCTCACTCCATCAGACCAGCCTCCAGGACAGAATATGTTTTTAAAAGTTTAACAAAGCCTCTTTTGTGGTGTCCCTCACATTTTTTAGGAAGTTTAGAGCCCCTGAGGGTGAGCCACCTGTCCCTTTCCCTTCCAGGAAGGACGCAGGGCTCATGGCAAGCCCATTCTTGGCTCGGGCATTGTTGCCCGTGATGACGATGAACTTGGTGACAATGGCCACGTGGTAGGTCCTCAAGCCAACAAGAGCAGCCACGCACTGGTTATAGACCCCACAGAGTTCCTTGCTTCCAGAAGACAATATATACCGTCTCAGTGAAGGACCAGCCTGGATCTCCTGGATGAACGCCCGGTGGTGGGGTGGCATGTATGCCCTCATTCTATGCAGAAAAGCAGCTGGCACACAAAGAAAAAAGGAAGGGTTTTATCTATGATTCTGTATATTTTTATACCTTGTTATTAAAATGCCAATAAAGGTTCGGAGATAGTGGTAGCCATACAAGTTCACTATATCATCACATGGGGATTTACTCAGGATTGGACTGTCTGCTTCTCCGATATGTCAAAAAGTGATGGACTTACCACTCTCCTTGCTGTGATGGATTCCGAGTAGCTCATCAAAGGCCTGAAGGGTCGTGCTCTGTGCCGCACTTGCTCCGGAGTATTCCAGGGGCTCTTCACAGATACCTTCATAAATCAGCCCTCCTGGCATGGCTGGATTCTCCTTCCAGCTAAATCAAGAAAAGGCAGTGAAAAACAGCCCCACAAAAAGCAATAGGGCAGGGATAAGAAATGCAGTGTCAGGCAAGCATCTGGTGAGCAGATGAGCAAGACTTAAGGAACAGATGGTACAGTTGGGGTCCCACATCCCAAAAGGGAGAAGATGGCATGAAGCCCTCAGGTGGTCCTCCTGGGCAATAGCCACTGGTGGAGCCCCTCTTTTAGTGGCACTGAAGCCAATGGCATCACTAGGAGGGTCTAAGCCACACCAGGTGACATACACAGGTGTCATCTAATTATTGGTCGATATTTTTTAAATCTTCATACTTTTTTTAATAATACCATGATGTTATGTGCCGTATTTACACAAATCTAACATGCCATTGAATCTAATGCACCCCTATACTTATAATAAAAATACTGCATTTACTCAAATCATTAACCACTGAATCTGATGGGCATCCTGATTTTGGAGACTGAATTCAGCTGGAAAGGGTGCATTAGATTCGAGTAAATACAGAATCATTTGATGGGTATTTTCCTGCAGAATGCAATGAAATAAACCACATTGAAACATCTCAATTCTATCAAAAGTTATAGCCAAAAAACCCATGTGGATGAGGCAATGGTACATCACCATGCTTGGGGTGCCTCACTGCATGGTCCATGGGAAGAGGTCCATTATGGGGTGATGTACTGGCGTCCTGCACCAGGTGGTACAAAACCTAGTGATGCCTTTGGCCCAGCGCACATGCCCTACTGATGTACCTGAGATATACCTCTGCCAATCATTCTCATCTTCCAAGCACAGATACTTTCTGCTTTCAGTGTTATAGATGGGAAGGAATATATGGGATGCCCCATAGATCACCGCCTTGCTGATTCTCTCTCTCTCTCTCTCTCTCTCTCTCTCTCTCTCTCTGGTGGAATGGAATGGCCCAAGACCTCCTAGGAACATCCCTGTCCCTCCTCTCGATTTAAACATCAGAAAATCCATGTCGGATCTAGTCCAGCTTATGTTGGAACATAAAAATAGGGTTGCCATAATTCTCTTCTACAAAATTGGGACAAGACCCTCTGTTCCATTTGAGTATGTGAACCCAATCCCCCAAAACCTGGACTGTCCCTGTTTTTCGGGTCATATGGCAACCCTACATGAGAACATCAGAAGAGCCTTGTTAGATCAGGCCAAAGGCCCATCTAGTCCAGCTTCCTGGATCTCACAGAGGACCACCAGATGCCCACCAAGACACCTGCAATGCATCCTGTTGCCACTCCATTGCTCATTCAGGAGTTTGTAAAAGCCCACTACGGTTTTGTAACCTGTGATGGACTTTTTGGTCTCCAAGAACCTACCAACAACTTTAACTGTAGTTGATACTAAAACTGAGTGTTGAGTGAGTTAGGATAGATGAAAGAAAATATGTTTTTACCCAGTTTGTGATTAGTCTATAGAACGTGTTGTCACATGATGTACCCTACAATCCAGAGTAACTACGGGAAGACATAAGAGGCACTTACTCTGGATTGTTCTATGCATTTCCCATAGATTTCCCATAGGTGGCACCATAACCACATCAGTGTAAAAGGTCCTGTAGTTACTCTGTGTTGTAGCCCTAGTGATGATATATGGCCAAGAAGCCCTGAAAAGGGGATTGGGCGCATTTCTAGAGGTAAAGTCCATCACAAGTTACAAGCCATGATGGATATGTGCTACCTGTGTATTTTAGAGGTAGGCTACCTCAGAATGCAAGATGTAGTTGGGTGGGGAAGGGTGAACATATGACCAGATTATTGCTGATTTTTCCTCTTTTTTAGCCTCCTGTCTGGGTGTCCTCCAAAAGGATTTCATTGTCCTCCATTTTGGCTTCATTTTGGAACTTTGCAATGGTGTGCAGTACCCCATCGTGTCATATGTCATTGGATTTGTATTGAAGAGCAGAATCCAATGCAAGAATTAGTTTAGAAATATCTCCTTCCTATCAAAAGTTATGGCCAAAAAATAAATATATATACTGTAACCTACTTTCCTTTACCATTAAAACAAAAGGCCTAGAAACAGAGTCTTCATTTTAACTCCCCAAAGCAAGGTTCTTGAGGCAGAGTCAGCTTTTGAATCTTTATTCCCCCACCCCATTTTAATACATCCAAGCTTTAATGAGGATTTAATGAGAGAATCTGATTATGCAAAACCACCAGATTATCTGATGAAGCCCTGGGAAGGAGAGCATTAAGGAGAAGCGCAGCCCCGACCTTTTGTTGCCCTTTCCACTATGCAAAGGGCCAGTGGCATAGTTTAGGGTAAGGTTGCCATAATTCTCTTCCACAAAACTGGGACAGGACCCCCTGTCAAACTTGCCAGTATGTGAATGCAATCCCCAAAAACCAGGACTGTCCTGCTTTTCCAGGACATATGACAACCCTGAGTTAGTGGGGTGCTGATTTGGGGGTGTTACAAAAGTGCCATAAGACAATGGTATAGCTAGGAGGGTGCAGGGGGTGCAGCAGTTGCATTGGGCAGCAACGTTTATGTGGTGGGGGCAACAAGCTGAGCTTGACACTAGTACCCAGAAGTAAACCCCATTGTTTTAAATGGGTCTTACTCCCAGGAAAATGTCTTTAGGATTGTAGCCTAAGTAGACTTCATAGGATCATTCACACTGAATGCATGTTTTGAATTCAATTTGTGTTTTGTCATCATTTTAAAAACAGTTAATATTTTAATATGAATATTTTTGAGGTTGTGGAACCAATTGTCTGCGTTTCCATTATTTCCTATATGAAAATCTGCTTCACATAAAGAATATTTCACATAACAAACATGCCTCTGGCACTAATTAAATTTGTTACATGAGGCGTCACTGTACATATATCATAATACAGTTACACATGCTAAATGGGTATAAGTGCTACTCCTCTTACATTTTACTGAAATAGTGCACAATCCTATCCATGTCTTCTCAGAAGTAAGCCCCATTGTGTTCAATGGGTCTTCCTCCCAAGAAAGTGTGTTTAGGGTTGCAGCCAAAGAATAATTCTTCCTCTTTGCCCCAAAGTTTCCCTAACCAATAAGGGACACAATTTTCATTAATTTTTTTATTTAATTAAATTTGATGTTGTGCGGCAGGGGGGGGGGGGCGCGGAGGGGACAACAAAATCTTCTATAATTCCAGATAGCAAATAGGTGGTTTTTCTTTTTAAAAATACCCAGGAATAACATAACTTCCGGTTGTAACATCACTTCTGGGCCAGCATTTTGAGCTTTGCACCCGGCTACATGATCATTATCTATGTTCATTAGTCCATAGTACTTCATTGTACTGAATTGCAAAGGAAAGGGCTTGATCTACCCAGTTGCTGCAGGTAGGGCTGCAATCCACTTTCCTTGGAGTAAGACCCATTGAACACAATGGGACTTATTTTTGAATGGGTATGATTAGGATTGCGCTATTTTAACTGTGTTATTTTCCTTCTTTATAGCACAACCTACAGACTGATAAAAGTAAATTCAAAGGGAATGTGGAACTGTCCTCCACTGCGTCTCCTCCTCCTCTTGTGGCTGATGCACTTTGGATTTAAAGCATGTTTGTCTTAATTAAAAATCACAGACTTGCAGAGAGCTGAGACACTTGGATGGGTGAGGAGCAATGGTGGGCTTCGGGGGGTTCTCATGGGTTCTATAGAACCCTTTGCTAATAAGTGCCTGGTTCTGAGAACCGGTTAGTAATTGGACATAGAACCTGTTGTTAATTTAGGTCATTAGGATATAGAATCTGTGGTTAATTTATTGCAGGGGTCAGGGAACTTTTTTACCTTTTACCCCATAATATATATGCCGACGTTACCCCCTTGATACGCCGACGTGACCCGCACCAAACCCAACATCCATCCCTTCCCTAGTGTCCCTTGCTTCCCCTATATTGTTCCATTACCCCCAGGAATTTCATTTTTACCCTATTTGGGGTAATTTACCCCTGTTCCCTGACCACTGATTTATTGGAATCCCAATAAATACTCCACTGGTGAGGAGTAGTACAGAGAGACATCTGTCCCAAAAGAATGATATAGGGATGGGATGTTCAAGAGCAGTGGTTCTTAACCTTGTTGGAGGTACTGAACACCACATGTTTCATACCTGCTTTCATCAAACCCTTCATAGTTGGAAAAGTAACAAAAGTATACAAAAGTTTAAGTCGTAACAGAAGTATATTAATGCACCTGGCAACCCAGGCGAACAGAATGGACACACACCTCTGCCGAACCCTCGAGACTGACTGACTGAACCCCTGGGGTTCGATCAAACCCAGGTTAAGAACCACTGTTTTAGAGCTAGACACCCGCCATAACTATGAGCAAGATCTCACCCTAAAGATCTCAACTATGTACAATATGGTTTCTGCTTATGGAAAGATGGTGCCTCCCATTCCATATGTTTGTGTCTGCAGGGCAGGTGCCAGAATGAGCATGTCCATCTCACCCCCACACAAAATTCCTTTTCCTTTATGCTTGGAAAATGGGAGGCAAAGGGGTGGCAGTTACTTACCCAGAGAAAAAAAGTCTGGTAACAGCATAAAATATGTCAGGATCCACATAATCTAGAAAAACAAATGGGATAAAATAGATAAATTTTAAAATGGAAAGAAAGGTACTTCTTGGTGGAGGTTACAAATTGTTGCAGTTGACAACCCTTAAAATCTATTTTTAAATAGTACCATAATGTTATATATTGTTCTATGTGTATTTTCATGCAGGATGAGGAGAAAATATTGAATTTTCTCTATTCTGTCAAAAGTTAAGGCCAAAAAACCAGCAGGGGTGGGTGATGGTTCATCACCATAATCTACCAAATGGAGTATTTCCCCAGACACCACATGGGAGGTGGTTCATCGTGGGCATAATATGCTGGCCTTCTGCACCAGGTGGCATCTACTCTAGAGATGCCACTGCTAAGAGGTCTTCCCAGAGATCTCCGAAAGGCACTTCCGGGTTTCTGCCAAAACTGTTAAGTGCCTTTTGGAGGTCTTCCAAAGCCCTCTGAGATATAGAAAACCCATGTCTCCTGAGGTCTCAGAAGTCATCCCTTCCAGAAGCACCTGGAAGCCAGTTGCATCCAGGTGGAACAGTGAGACCCTCCTGATCTCCAGTGGGTCAGATCTGTGGGTTCCAAACTAGTGGATAACCCTGGGCCAGGGTTTGGAGACATGTGCAATACACAACTGCCCCAGTGCAAATCTCATTGAATACACTGCAGCTTAATTCCAAGTAATCACACTTGGGCAGCAATCAATCTCCAGTTAGGCTGGCATAAGCCCTGGGGGTGCTGACCTGGGGGTGTCACAAAAGTATCGTAGGGCACTTTTGACCCACTCCTGGAGGGTTTAAGTCAGTGCACAGGCATACACTGATCTCCCCACACCACCATGGGAAGAATTGCCCGGTGAGTTAGGCTGGCCTAACTTGGTTAAGACTGCGCCCTTAGGCTTGCCCTGTCGGTGACTTTAAGGATCGCTGCTGTAGGGGGTGACAGATTTACCATGCATTTTCTTTAACATCGCCAACATGTCTTTCACGGCTTTCGCCAATTCCTGTAGGGCTTCTTCCAGTATCCTGTTGTTGGGCTGAAGGAGGCTGTTGATAGCCTGCACCACTGCCTGCAAGGGAAAGACTAATGAATTCTTATTTTCCAGGCACAGAAGCCAGTGGTGTCAATTAATTTCCTATACAGATCCAACATTATTACACACTGATTTTTCAATACACAGATTTGACTCAGCCCAAATGGCCCACTGCAAATCACAATTTTAAAAAACTGCTTTTCTACTGTTGTAGAAAGACAATCATGTAACCAGTTGTGCCATTCTTCAGCCGAGCCAGGCAAAGACAGGAGGTCCTTTGCATTTCTAATTTTTGCCTGCCTCTCTACAACAATAAAAAAGTTGTATTTCAACAGTTGGAAACGGATATATAGTACAGCACAATCCTAACCATGTCAACTTAAAAGTAAGTCCCATTGTGTTCAGTGGGTCTAACTCCCAGGAAAGTGTCTTTAGGATTGCAGCCATAATATTAATTTTTTTAATTACTTTTATTTTAAAATTAGGCCTATATCCTAAAGTGAAATCCTAAAGCCCTTTGCTCTGGAGCAGTTAAGATGACTTTCCATAAAGTAACACTCGAGGGTGACGTAACTACATGGACCTGTAACTGCTATGGATTTTGCCTTTAGTTTTATTTTATTTCATTTATTTTAGTATTATCAAAGAATCCCAGAATCAAACCCCTGAAGTTATGGACCCCTGAAGATACTCCATTAGGAGTAATGGAGAACCTGGAAATGGATCTTTAAGTTTATTTTTCCACTATTTTTTATCCACAGGAGGTTTCAGAATAGAAATCTAGTGGATAATGAGGGACACTTGTAGGGACACCCCTGGGCCTTATGTTTGACACCATGCTCACAACATATGAATGTTGCCCTGAGTCTAAACTCATGCAGATCATGATGCTCTAAGCTGCAACTATAGTTTAGCCTAAATCCAGGAGTGGGTGACCTGATTAATCCCATCCCCTGAAGCATGTAGGATTGTCCCATTTGTCAAAAGAGAAAATCAAGGTTCTAATCCTCAGGGCTAATGGGACAGGGAAGACAGACAGGGTGACCAGATGCCCAAACTTCAAAAGGAGGACAAGGTCTGGGATTCCTCTCAGCATGGCCTTTCCTGTGGGTAATGGCACATTTGCCTACTCACGAGTACAGCCATGATATTGGGCACTTTCACTTTCCCATAGAACTCAATGCTTATTGTTTTATTTTTAGTTTTTTGCCATTGCTTTTGATGGGAAGGAGATATTTCAAAAATGATTTTTGCAGCAGATTCTGCTCTTCGATACAAATCCAACGACGTATGACATGATGGGGTCCTGCACACCATTGCAAAGTTCCAACATGAAGCTAAAATGGAGGACAATGAAGCCCTTTTGGAGGACACCCAGACAGGAGGCTAAAAAAGAGGACAAATCCGGACATTCTGGACAAACCCGAAATGCAAAACTGGAATCATCTAATGAATTGTTTGATCATTTTATGATATTTGATTGATTGACTGATTGATTTTTCGATGGATTGGCAGGCGTATAGAATCATCAAATCATAGAGTTGGAAGGGTCCCAGTAGGTCATCTAGTCTAACCCCCTAACATTGACTTCATTCATACTATGCATAATTAACTGTTATCGTTTTAGTTAAACAGCCATAGGATGAACACTCCAGGAAAAGGGTCTAGGGAGCCAAACCCTCTTTGCTACAAAGGTAACCAAAGCAAAGGATGCCAGATTAAGATTAAGGGTAAGTCTTACTTTGATGCCAGGTGCAGCTGCTTTTTCAACTAGGAAGGTGACAAGAATGAAAGCTCTAGTACTGACTCCTCCAGGCGAGCAAATGATGGGCTCCAGATTCCTACAGAGAAAGTCAAATTGAGAGCACAGAAATGTGGTTCCACCCGTACGTTAATGGGGAGGATTTAACTTACCGTACCTAGTTTCTCCCCATCCCACACATGTTTTTAGGATTTGCCAGAGTCACACTGCCAAGTCTTAAATTGTGTCCAGAGTCCCCCATGAGTTGTAACAGCAGGGTGATTGTATGTCAGAATAACCCCAAAGCCCTCTCAAAATGTAGGACACTCAAGAAATATGGAGGATGTGACAAAAATAAAAGCTAAAATACAGGTCAAACCTAGTTATACATGGACTTCATATACACTGATTTGATTCAGCACAAAAGGCCACTGCAAATCACAATTTTTAAAAAACTGCTTTTTTACTGTTGTAGAGAGGCAGACATGCAATAATCATTCTATTCTTCAGTCCCAGAATCAAATCCCTGCAGATCTTAAGGCATAACCTTATTCCATTAGGCATAATGAAGGAGCAAGAAAACTCAAAGTGGGTCTTTAAACCTATTTTTTCCATTCTTTTCTTTATACACAGATTTATTTATCCACAGGAGATTCCAGAACAGAACCCTAGTGGATAACATGGGACACCTGTATTCCTTTCCATTGGGTAGTTTAAACACTACATTATTTATTATTAAATTTATAACTAATATTTTATTAGTTTTAACTACATCTATGGTAATTATTAGATGTAACATTATTATATAATTGCATCTACGGTAATTATTAGATGTAATAGCATTATATAGTTACAACATAGGTATAATTATTAATATATAACTATTATATTAAGGGCGCAATCCTAACCAATTTAGCCTAACCAAACTCACCTGGCATATCTTTCCATGGTGGTGTGGGGAGGTCGGTATTGCACTGGCTTAACCTGACCAGGAATTGTGACATCCCCAGGTCAGAACAGGACTTATGCCAGGGCTTATACTGGCTAACTGGAGTTTAGGATTGCAGCCATAATTTAATGACAAGAAAGTATACAGACAGACAGACAGACAGACAGACAGACAGATAGATAGATAGATAGATAGATAGATAGATAGATAGATAGATAGATAGATAGATAGATAGAGTGGGCTTCAGGGGGTTCTCACATGTTCTATAGAACCCTTTGCTAATGAGCGCCTGGTTACTAATGGTACATAGAACCTTTTGCACGACATAGAACCTGTTGTTAATTTAGATTATTAGGATATAGAACCTGTTGTTAATTAATTTTAATCCCACCACTGGGACGGACGGACGGACAGACAGACAGACAGACAGACAGACAGACAGACAGATATTAATATGGTCACCCTGCCTCCCCATGACTGCTGGTAGCGTAACAGCCAGTACCGCAATTGCTCCTTCTCTCCCCTGGATTCAAAAAGGAGGTCAGAAAAGCTAGAGCATTGGATGTGCTCTCCTTTCCTCCTCATTCTTCATTTTGTTCCATTCTCTTCCTCTTTTCTCAAACATGGGGAAAGGAGGAGGAACAGTGGAGGTGAGGAATCCCATAACACACCACCTTAGGCAACAGCCTCAGCCAACCTCACACATGAGCCGTTCCCAACCAGATGCAAAGTCTAAAACCATAAAGAATGAAAATTCAAAAGGATTCCGATAGAAACCATCTCCATTCGGCTTTGTCTGGACAACAGCAGCCGACATAACCTTAAGCAGCCCAAAAGTGACCCGGGACAGCCAAACCACCACTGAGCTGGAAAAACAAACAGCATATCCGATACTTACTCCATCTCCAGGGGCCTTTGAGAGATCAGGATATCAGCAGCATATGCAGAAGGAAAGGAAACAGAGAGATTGGGTCAGGTGAGGAGCCAAAGTCCACCCCACAAAACATCCTCGTGTCTTCCTTGATTGCTCACCCCGTTCTCTTGTTTGCACTCAGTAAAAAAAAATGTCACCCTCCCTGTCTTCCATCGCAGGCTTCCGCTTTTAAGGTATGTCCACCTTATGAACCAAAATGGGCTTACCTGTTGCTTAGTCTCCCCACTTAAACCTGGAGCTATAGGGGGAAACCTGCATCACAAGCTTCATCTGTTTCATGCAGACATGCCCCCAAATCCAGAGTAACTACAGGAGCATGTAAGAGACTATATGTGCACCTGTAGTTACTGCACCACCTAGTGAAAACCTATGGGAAATTCATATTGGAATCCAGAGTAAGTTGTTCTTACACCGAAGCAAGCACTCCCCGTAGTTACTCTGGATTTTGCCCTGTATCCTATTCCCTATATCCCAACCTTGTAATCTGGAAAGGTCTTTTCCTCCAACAATCTGTCCAATCCCCTTTTAAAGGAATCTAAATGAAAGACTCTAACCCCTTCTTCCTGTGGCAAGGAGTTCCACAGATTAATTGTCCTGAAAGGACTTGAAACCTGTTATTCAGACATCTACCAAGAGATCATCCAAACAACGGTCTCATTGAAATCTCATCCACGGAAGGAATTGGGGCCCCATTGACCACCTCCCTCCCCAAGAAATGAAGAGAGAAAAATGCTCCCAACGGGGCTATTAGCCAAACCAGTTCCAAATGAGAAACCTCATTTAGGCAGGGTGCAGAGATGTCACCCTCCTCTTACATTTACCCAGAAGGATCCTTTTTCTTCCAGTTGACTAGAACAAAATCCATGTGCACCAGGATGGGAGGCAGCCCCAGAGCCTGTGAGATCTCTGCGAACGGGACAGCAATATTTCGTGGTAACACCTGAAACACACAAGGAGAATCAGTTGAAGACCCTTCCCTTTGCAAATCAATTGCAAAACCCTTCCCAGTTGCAACCAGTTCCAAATCCCTTCCCTCTGCAATTCAGCATTGAGTGGAGTGGGTTGCCGCAAGCTGATGTGGGACTACCTGTGGCTTGTGCCACCCATCCAAATGCCCGTCCGTCACCCATCCAACTGCTGTACCCCATTGCCTCGTGCTACTCTTACATGCTGTCTTTGGAGGGCACAAGAAGACTGACCTCTTACTCCAGTGATTCCCAAACTTCCTTGTCCAAGGCCTGGTTAAAATCCCCAGAATTGCATCAGTCTGGAGACTGATTCTGGAGAACCCTTATCAGTGGCATCATTGGAGAGTTCCATGGGGGCACCATTGGAGGGGCACCACAGGTTCCAGGTCTATATATATATTCTGGTGTGTTTTCTTCCAAGACCATCAAATGACAGGTAATGGAGCAGGTGAAGTCTGTGGCTGCAATACCATCATCAATTTCCTGGAAGTAAGCCCCATTTGCTATCATGGGCTAACTTCTGAGTAGACATGCAAAGGATAGAGCTTTGGCAGTTCAACCATAAGCATGTCTACTCAGAAATAAATCTGAGTAGAATAAATAAATCCATTGTGTTCAATAGTACTTACTCCCAGCAAAGTACAGTTAAAATTGCAGCCTGGATCTCATAACTAAGCCTTGAATCTTGTGGCGGTTGGTTCTCTTTGCATGCCAAGGATGACTTTGCCATAAGGTTGCCATATGTCCCGAAAAGCAGGACAGTCCTGATTTGGGGGGATATGTTCAGAATACTGGCAAATGGGACAGAGGGTTCTGTCCTGATTTTGTGGAAGAGAATTATGGCAACCCTACGTTGCCACCAAGACTGTATTGTCCAGTCTTTACCTTGACGGTCCCTTTTTCCCCTTCTTGCCAGATGTAGCCCATCGTGATGAAGCTGAGAGCCATGTGAGCCAAAGCCAGTTCTTGGTAGCCTTGGAGGTGCTGCGTACTCAGCAGAGGCATCTGTCAATACAAAAAGGAGTTCAGTGAAGGTATACAAGGGGTCACAGGGTATTTGAAGGGGGAAAGAACTGTGTTCTTAATATAGTTTCAATACAGTTTAATATGCCATATTTTAAATACAGTTCGTCTGCAATATCCACAGTTCAGCACCCACAGTGTTAAGCCCACATCCGGAAAGAGCTGCTGAGCACAACAAGAAACTGCTTCCAGTCCTACTTAGCAGCTCCAGGGAGACCGTTCTGCCAGGATGACCATATGTCCTCTTTCTTCAGGACTTGCCCTCTTTTTCAGCCTAGTGTCCTGGGGGAAAAAAAATCTTCATTGTCCTCATTTTCCTTGTGAGCTGGCAGTATGTTGCCATCTTGTAATTAATAAATTATATGTAATAAATTATAGGTACAGTAATCATTTTAAATTTAATAGTATTATAGTGTATATGTTAACTATATTTATTGTATATTTAAAACGTAAGCCGCCTTAAGTTCCCTTTGGGAAGAAAGGCAGGGCATAAATAAGTAAGTAAGTAACTAAGTTAGTAAGAAAGTAAGTAAGTAAGTAAGTAAATAAATAAATAAATAAATAAATAAATTAGTAGTAGTAGTAGTAGTAGTAGTAGTAGTAGTAGTAGTGTGTATAGACAGACAGACAGACAGACAGACAGACAAAATAGATAGATAGATAGATAGATAGATAGATAGATAGATAGATAGATAGATAGATAGATAGATAGATAGATAGATAGGTGGGTTGGTGGGTGGGTTGGTGGGTGGGTTGGTAGGTAGGCAAGAGACAGACAGACAGAGAGATGGATAGATTGGTGGGCAAGAGACAGACAGACAGATGGATAGATGGATACACAGGTGGGCCCAGGCCGGCTTGCACTGGTACTGTAGAACGAGTTGTTAAATTGGGCCCGACACTAGCGAACCGGTTGTTAGCATCAGGCCCAATTCCCGGCGCCCACCGATTCTGGCTAGCTCTGAGGTGGAGCAGCAGCCAGAAGCTGCTCCGTCTCAGAGCTAGCTAGAATGGCGCTGTGCGCAA
The DNA here is from genome assembly GCA_030015325.1 of Cryptoblepharus egeriae. Taxonomy (NCBI): domain Eukaryota; kingdom Metazoa; phylum Chordata; class Lepidosauria; order Squamata; family Scincidae; genus Cryptoblepharus; species Cryptoblepharus egeriae. The sequence goes on from JAREYC010000011.1 coordinate 25,298,392, forward strand.
AGACTTTGGATATGCGCAGTGTGTCCCTTTCCGGGGCACTCTACCTCTCTATGGCCAAATGGCCCTGCAGAGGCGCAGACCTCCTCCTCTCCAAGAGGAGAGAGGAGGAAGTCTGAGACTGCACAGGCGCCAACCTTGGCATCTGCGCAGTGCGACTTCTGGTGCCAGCTGGCGCTAGAAGGCGCACTGCGCAGGCGCCAAGGTTGGCGCTTGCGCAGTGCATCTTCTGATGCCAACTGGCGCCAGAAGACACACTGCACATGCACCAACCTTGGGCGCGTGTGCAGTGCGTCTTCTGGCGCCAGTTGGCGTCAGAAGACGCACTGCGCATGCGCCAAGGTTGGCGCATGTGCAGTATTAGTGGTGGGCTGCGAACTAGTTGTTAACTGGTTTGCCGCCCATCACTGGATGGATACTTACGTTGGTGGGCAAGAGACAGACAGACAGACAGACAGACAGACAGACAGACAGATAGATAGATAGATAGATAGATAGATAGATAGATAGATAGATAGATAGATAGATAGATAGATAGATGTTATACACACAGTGGAGTCTTCTGTGCTTTGGTACTATCACCATCTAGAGGACTTTTGTGGGCACTACAGAGGATGTTATTTACTGATTACAGGAATGTCCATTTATCAGCAGTTCACAAATTTCCCCCATTGTGCAAGGCGATTGTATGTCCTCTTTTTCCAGGACATGTCCCTTTTTAAAAAGCATTGTGTCCTGAAAAAAATCTTCATGGTCTTCCTCCTCCTTGTGAGCAGCCAGCATGTAGCCTTCTTGTAACTAATGAATTATATGTAAGAAATTATATGTAATAGTTTTAAATTTATTACATAACATTAATTTATTAAGTAACATTAAGTTATTAATAATTGACATTAATACTACTACTAATAAGAAACATTTAACAATATGTTTAACTTAATCACATGAAAGCAACACACGAGTGTTTTAAGCTTTTAGTTTATCATGACCTACTTTCTTCTTGGGTTTCCGACATTTTAGGGAGATTGTCCTCTTTTTTGGTTATGACATACGTTCGTACTGCCATGTCCAAATGACTTATCTTGGTCTGATTGCAATCTTCCCTTTCTTGTAGAGTTCATTACTATCCGGCCCTCTATGAGGCCAACTGAGGCTGCAATCCTAAAGACACTTTTCTGGGAGTAAGACCTGTTGAACACAATGGGGATTACTTTTGAGTAGATATGGCTAGGCTTGTGCTCTGAGAAGGTTGTGTCAGGCAGCACATGGACAAGGGTTGTGTGCCCATCTGCCTTGTGTGCCCATCTGCCTCTATTGCTCATCTTCCAGTTACAGATATCCCCCACTTATGGGACGGGTTAGGGACCTGAGCACCGTCCAAAAGTGAAAACCGTTGAAAAGTGGAACCCAATCTTTTTTTAGTTGCTTCCAGTGCTTTTTAAGCTAACAAATGCCCCTTTTAACAAATGCCCCCTCCTGTTGCCACACAAAGATTTCTCATCAACTCCTTAAGGAATGGATTCTCATTAAAACTCCTTTGGGAATGGAATTAGATCAAGAGCTACAATATGGGGAGGGCAATTTTGGCCTTTAGAACAGCAAAAAGAAGTTGAAAGAGTGGAACATGCATTGAATGAATGCGTTCTGGGTATAAGTGAAAGGTGTTGAAAGAGTGGATCATCAGAAATGAACTATCACAAAGCAGGGGATACCTGTACACCTTGCTTTAGACAAAGAGTTAACTTACTGGATAGGGAAGGAAAGTATTTGGCAGGCCATCTCAGGAGCCAGGAGGTTTGGGCTGAACCCCGATCCCCATTTCATGCTTGTTCCAGCTACACATCCTCATGTGTAGGTGGACACCACGTCTTCCATCCCACTGCCTCCCACAGCTACGGCAGTGGTAGTAAATAACATCCACTGGTCTGCTGTTCTGTTCTTCCATAGGCAGCATCAATGCCCCCACCTAGGACACCTAACAAGGCACCGCCAGGTAGAAGTTCTGATTCACTGCCAGAAATTTGAGACCTTTTATTCATTAATCTAAGTTCCATTTACAGTGGCGCCTCACATAACAAATTTAATTCGTTCCGGAGGCATGTTTGTTACGTGAAACATTCTTTACATGAAGCGGATTTTCCCATAGGAAATAATGGAAACACAGACGACTGGTTCCACAACCCAAAATAATATTCATATAAAATAATTAACTGGATATAAAAATGATGACAAAACACTGAAATTGAATTCAAAAAATGCATCCAATGTGCATGATCCTATGAAGTCTACTTAGGCTGCAAACCTAAAAACACTTTCCTGGGAGTAAGCCCCATTTTACACAATGCGGCTTACTCCTGGGTAGACATGGTTAGGAGGCTGTAATCAAAGATACTTTCTTCTGCAATCCAAGACACCTTCCAAGTGTCTCCCCACTTTCTCCTTCTCTCCATCCTGAGCCTCTCTCCCCCCTGCTCCCTTCTGGCCAGCCCTGAGCTGCTTCCCTCTTCTCCACTGCTCTTCTCTCCCTCTGGCCCCTGGAGGAACAGCGCAGAAGTGTTGCTTTCGCTATGCTCAGGCACGCTAGGCAGACCTGACGCTTTTTCAAAGGGCTGCCGGTCAGCACGTCTGCCCCAACTGCCAACGAGTTTGTTCTTTACATGAAGCAGAGTTTGTTACGTGAAGCAGAATCCTAGAGAAATTTTTGTTTGTTACGTGAAACATACTTTACATGAGGCATTCTTTACATGAGGTGCCACTGTATATTTAATTTCTTTTTTGCCAGCCCTCAGCACTATGCCAGGTGTTTGATGTGGCCCTTTGGTCAAAAGGTTTGGAGACCCCTGTCCTAGAGCATCTCCAACAGTTGCCTTGTTGAAGATCTCCAGTAAGGGGGAATCCATCTTCTTACCTATTGCCTGCTGGTAAGCCTCCTCATTGGGAACTGGAACAGCAGCAGACATTGCCTTTCCCAGGGGTTGGTTAAGCATGAGCGTGAGCCAGGATTGGCCCAAGATCTCCTGGCACCTCATGTACGAGATAGCCAAATGTAAGGGGTCACCAGAACCCTTTCTTGCTGATATGCCGTTTTCTCCTCCATGCTTCCTCCAGCCCACCTCTCTGCTTTCCTATACAGACCCTATGTCTAGGGTTGCCATAATTCTTTCCCACAAGATCTGGACAGGACCCTCTATCCCAGGGATCTCCAAACCCTAGCCCTGGCACCAGATGTGGCCCTTGGCAAGCCTCAAGACGCCGCTATCTGCCCCTGGGCAAACCCTGTAATCCACTCCAATACATTCTTATATGTAAATTTATTCAAATTTGAAATGTAAATTAGTTTTTTGGGGGGGGCCCAACTTAGTGTCAGAGAGATGATGTGGCCCTCCTGCCAAAAAGTTTGGAGGCCCCCTCTCTATCCCATTTGCCAGTATGTGAACACAATCCCCCCCAAAATCAGGACTGTCCTTGTTTTTTGGGACATATGGCAACCCTAGATTTGTCCCCCTCTTACTTTTCCACAGTGTGGAACGTAAGAAGGTGGAACGTGTGAGAATATAGAACCTGTGAGAATCCCCTGAAGCCTACCACTGCGTGGCACACCTGAGGACTAACAGCAACACACTGGTTGAAAATCACTGTTCTAGACCAACAATTCTATATAATGCATACAAAATCCATCACAAGTTCCAAACTCAACCATGATGGCCATACTGTACCTTGTCCACACAGGAGCGAAGCTGGTGGTTCTCGATCAGGTATGACAGTTGGTTGGTGATCTCCATCCATGGGTGGTAGAAAGGAGGAAGTTCTTCCTAAGGTGGAAGCAGAAAACCAGGACCATCAGAACGTGAGAAGGAGGAATGGTATGCATTAAATCCATGTCCCTACCATGGCATGCCCCAGTCTTCTCCCTGTTTTGGCCTCCCCGTTGGTTGTCTTGCAATGTGTCCGAATGATTCCTGAGCAATGTCAGCACTAGGTCACCCTCTTTGATTTAGAGATAGGTGCATGTGCAGGAGCGTAGCTAGAGGGGGGCAGAGCAGAGAGTCTTAGAGGGAGGTATGCAAGGGAACTCTCCCTTTCAGAGCCATTCCAGGCAGGGGAGCAAAACGGAGCTATACGGCCAAATGGCATGCTGTTGCATGCCTACCTTGAAGAGCAACTGCTCTGCCCCCCACTAGCTACACTACCACCCCAGTGCCACCCAGGTGTCTCCAGGAAGCAGGGCTAGCATTAAGTCCATTGAACCAATTGTTCCCAACTGAGCCCCATACCTAAGGGGTCTTTGCACTTGGTTAATCTAGTCTTACAGGCAATTTCATAATAAAATGTACTAAGATCCAAGTCCACTAAGCCCCAAAATGCAGATGACCATCTAAAAAATGACCATCTAAATGACCATCTTAGATGACCATCCTAGATGACCATGTAAAAATAATCTAATTTGCATAAATTATAATTGCCGGACAAAAAATCCAGTTGGTCATCTAAGGGTTACTATCAATGATTGACTCAGTGACAAATCATGCAAGTCCCCCCTTCTTGAAAATCTCCGATCATCCTTCATCTTTCTTTTCCACCAACTTCCCTCCCACTTCTGCCATGATCGGTTTGTCCAGCTTGTTCTCCTACCAGAGGACATGGAAGTAGGAAACCAAAATCTTCAGAAATATGGAATCTTCTCAAAGTGAAGAGTGGCTCCTCTTTGGCAGATTCCTTCTCCTTCTCCTTCTCCATCTCCATCGTTCTCAAAATTCAGCCAAACACAGGGAATCAAAAGACTTTCTGCATCAGAAAGAGGAGACAGATTGGACAGGATGCCACAGATGACCATCTGTTATGTGCTGACCCAGCGAACCAGTTTCCTGGGAGACTGAGGACCCCGAACCTTTGGCCTGGGTGTGACACCCTCGCTGACCAATGATTACACTGCAGTTGAGCAAACAAAATGTTTCTGATAAGATCCGTGACCGTAAGGAGATGGAGGCTGCAGTGATGAAACTGACCGCAAGTGGCCTATTTGGGAATCAACCAACAAGGGAGAGAATAGTCTCACGGCTTCTGCTGGAACAAGAACTTAGATTTCCAACAACATCAAAGCAACTGCAACAGATAGACATTTCCGAAGGTCGGAGGTCTTTTAGGCTCTTTCTATGGTTACCTGTGAGTTTGGTCTGACCCAACAAGCAGAGCTGATTCCAAGGTACCCCAACACTTCCTATATAGCACCCCGACACACAGAAGGCTTTACAGATCTCAGCCATCTCTCCAACTCAACCTGCATGGCTCCTGTGTTGTATGGCTCCCTCAAATACCACCAGTGCTTTATTACCTTCCCTGTATTGCACTCCATAGGCTTCCAAAGATTAATTACACTTTGGGTGTAATCTATGGAACTCCTTGCTATAGGATGTGGCGATGGCACCCTAGATGCTTTAAAAGGGTATTAGAGAGGATATAGAAAGGAAGAAAACAGGATGGATGTGCAGTTATTCCATGAAACTTTGCCTTACCTCCAAGCTATTCTGTTTCTTCATCCTTGGCTTTGCTTTCAGTCACCGTTTCCCCTACTTTGCACACTCAACACAAGTACTCACTCACCCAAACGTCTACTCAACCATCTCCGTTTCCCTTCCTCCACCCTGATTCCTGTAGCAAATTCACCAGAATGGGGACGATCCCGGTAGGTTCCAGTAGGTTCCATTGAAGATCCACTCTGACATAGAATCTTGAGAAGGTGGCACAGGTGACCCAGGTGGCACTGGTGACCCAGAAGGTGGCACAGGTGAACTGGAGTCCAATTGTCAACTGACAGGAGTCATTAGGATTTCAAACCCCCCCCTCCCCGATCATGCTTTCCACTGCAGGATCAACGATGGACACCCACATCTGGGAGATCTCTCTAACCTCCTGGAAATGGAAGCAATTTGCCGAACACCTTCCCATACCACTCCCTGGATTAAAAAAAGGAATAGCGTGGGAATGCGTAGCTGCCACTCTAGCCTGCCACTCTCCTGCCAACCTCCTCTTTCACTCTCCTTTGCAAATCTAGGGTATAGAAGGAGGGGGCAAGTGGGTATCTTGCCAATTTGTCACTTGAGGTGACCTCTTCGATCATCTTCATGCAGGAGTTCCCAAAGTGTTGGTGTAATGTATTAGAGCAGAGATTTTCAGCCTTTTTCATCTCATGGCACACCATCAGTTGTTTTTACCATTTACAAGGCACACCATGCACTTCAAATCCACAGTTTTCCTATGAATAAATTTCCCTCTCCAAACTCCTGTGGCACACCTGAGGACTATCTGTGGCACACCAGTGTGCCATGACACACTGGTGAAAAATCTCTGCATTAGAGTTCAGAGCACTAAAGAAGCACAAGTATCCCCTGGTGGACCCCTACCTGTTCTTCCACCACCCTACCTGTTCTTCCAGCACCACCCCCTACCTGTTCTTCCAGCACCACTAACTAAGGGCACAATCCAGAGTAATTACGGGGAGTCCTTGCTCCAGTGTAACAAAAATTTACTCTGGATTGCAATATGAATTTTCCATAGGTTTTCACTAGGTGGTGCAGTAACCACGGGTGCACGTAAAGTCTCTTACAGTAAAGCTCCTGTAGTTGCTCTGGATTGTAGGGTTAAATCTCACAAGATCTGGGTGTTGCCATCTTGGTTCTTGGGAGATTTTGTGAGATTCAAGGTGGTTTTTGTCTAAACCAGGAAAACAGGGCTGCGGTCATTACGATCCCAATAAGTTAGGTGTTGTATTGGGGCCAGTCTTGAATGGGAGTGCTGTGAGCATTCTAGGATACACATTCCTTTCATATGGACAGACACAAAGGGTCTTGAAGTGCTGAAGACTCCCTGAAGTTCATGTTCAAGACCTTCAATACTGAACACCCCTTTTCCAGGTTGTCAACCACCTTCCACCATGACCTATTTTGGCAAGATGCAGGTTGAATGGACTTCATTGTTGGCCATCCATTCCTAATTCTTCCATCTTTGCCTTCATCTCTTCCACTCTTGGCACTGTTCCTACAGGGCACATCCAGAGATCACACCCTCATGCACCAGTCCCATAAAACCACCCAGTTCCATCTCCATACGGGATCATCCGTTGTACGGGATCAGCCACCTTTCCCGACTCCTCTCCCTGGCAATTCCAATCCCACCACCTCTGCACATCACCTGCTTCAGCCGAGAGCATTTGTATAGCAAATGCAATTTATTATCAAAGGGAAGGCAGCAACAAGCAGGGTTGGTTCGAATCACTGCAGCACCGAGAGAGGTTCCTGTAGATGTATCTTGTTGCTGTGCACTCTGTGAGGAGAAAAGGGCTCCGTGCATCTGGTGTTCGCTTGGCAAAACAGTAGCCCTGCCTGCATCTTCTGCCGATGTTCCCTATACACTGCAGGTCAGAGGAATTTTAAAAAGCAGGGTGTCAACAGGACTATCTATGGTCAATACGCCCTCTATATCAGTGAGGAATTCATTCTAGAACCCTCTACCCTGTAGATGCAAATCCAGCATAAAATCCGTGGACGGCAGGGACGTGGCACCACTGGGACCCACCTGTGAGCCACACCAGGACCTATAGAGGACATGCACAGCCTTCCAAAAAGTCTGTTGGACACAACTGGAAGCCACTTCCTATTGCATCCAGGAGTCCCACCAGATACAGGTTTGGCATCTGTGGATACTGTAATCAGCAGATTCCAACCCAAAAAAGCCCAATGTAAAATATTTTGCTAACTAGCAAGGCAACGGACACCTCCCCACTAGACAACTGCAACACAAAATGGATGCAAAAGGTAACAGTAATTATCATTATAGAGAAGTGGTTCTTGAGCATTTCAGTCCAGGACCCCTTTCTGAGAATGGGACCCCCTCCCCACCCCTGCTGGAAGTAACGTCATCAACCTGGAAGCGATGTCGACATCAAACAGGGAGTGACATCACTGCAATGCCAGAGCTCTTTCAAGTCTACTTGGAAGTAAGTCCCATTGTGTTCAATGAGGTTTACTCCCAGGAAAGTATGGATTGCAGCTTACGTGTCCCATTCCAAGATTCCAAAATGGAGGTGCCCGGCTTTTTGTGATCCCCCCTGAAATTAATCGCAACCCACCAAATAGGTCCTGACCCTCACTTGGAGAACCACTGGACTAGATGATCTCCAAGGTCCCTTCCAATTGAACATCCTGCTATTCTGTGCCAATTCTGTTTTGAAGGAAGAGACAGCAGCATATTGTCACAGAAGCACAAGTTGGCACCTCCATCGGCACATTATGTGCCTAGGACTCTGTCTATAGAAATTCATTGATGTGGCTTTGAGGATTTACGGAGTAAGGAGGTGACTTGAGAATCAAAAGAAGGCCTTGTTGCAGCACAAGTAATCTCACCTTGCAGTCTCTGTCTCTGATGGGTATGTCTCTTGAGATCTAGGTTGATGGAAAATAATAAATCAGCACGTTTTAAGGTACGGTCATAGGTTTCAGAAACATGGAAGCCATGTCTAAATGTGCGCATGGAAGCCAGTCTAAAGCCTCCCCAGTTCTCTAACCCTCAAATAGCCCAAATTGGGCAGATTTATGCATTCAAGACAATGCCAGGATGGCGTGGAGTTTCGGGAGGGGATTAAGTGGGATAAAAACCAGATAAGGGAAGTTGAATTGAGACTTGGGAAGATTCAGGTGCAAATCCCAACTAAACCAGGAAAGCTATCTGGGTAACCTTGGGCCAGTCACCAACTCTCAGCCTTGCCTCCCTCACAGGGTTGTTGTTAAGCGGAGAGGAAGAACTACGAACACCAGCCCAAAGAGGGAGGACATAAAGAGGGAACACCCCCCCATAAAATGTGAAAAAATGTTCCTTTTTGCCCATACTACTTCAGGCTGCACACTGACTAGTGTGCATGTATAATTATGGGCATATGCATAATTATATTGGCATACAATTATGGCAATAAATAATTATGGGCATATGCAACACATGGCACCTTTTAGGGCCTGCAACTGTACTGAGGACAGTCAGTGGGAAAACAGCATGGAGGGAGGTCAACTGTGAAGCCCAATCTCTGCGTTGTTTCCTGATCCACAAAATACTGTTTTAAAAATAAAAAATATCCTGTTGATTAATGTCGCAGCTGTCTCAGCCCCAATAATTAAGCTGGCTTCCAGTTTAATTTCTGAGTCGCAAGGTCAGGAGATATTGCCTGCAAAGGTTAATCATACATTGCTTCCATGTTACCTTTCAGTCTCTGACCCTCTTTCTGTTGTGCTGTCGTCATCGCCTTCTCTTTCCATATTCCACTTCCCGAGGTAATATTCCCTCAGTTTCCCGATCAGGAGAACCGAGGCGATGGTGGCAGGCAGGAAGAGAAGGAAAGATATCAGGAGCCAGTTCCTTGTTTTGATGGAAACACCAGATCTCCCTACAGTGCCACCTGTCAAAAAGAATCAAAGGGACCACATGTGGCATACTATGGGGTATTTATGGGATCATAAGACTAGACTCTTGGGAAGGGTCCGACTGGTGATGTGAATGAAACCAGCACGAAATTGTTTGCTGTGCATTTATAATAATAATATTGCAGGCCTCCATCAGTCTTGAAAGACTATGGTATCGTGTTTGGTGCTGCGTACGCTGCATGCAAAGCACGAAAGCCTGGGTTGGATTGTTATGGAGGATAGGCTGTTACCCAAGCAGCAAACCCCCCCTCTCCACGCCACTGAATTAGTCCAATGGAAAGGCAGAGCCAATACAATTGGATCCAGCTGGCGTTGCAGAGCTGGGCTAAGTACAGGAGCTCACCCTGTCTTGTGGGGCCAACCCAGGTCTCCAACCCTGGCCTGCTGGTTAACAGGCACAGTGTCTTAAGCGCTTGCGCCACCCACAGCCCATAATAATAACAATAATAATAAGCATATAGTTAATATGCTATAGTTAATAATAATAACAATAATATAATAATTAAAAATAATTATTAATAACAATAATATAGTTAATAGTTTTTTTAAAGCTACCCACTACATACCTCGGAAGGTGCTGTCGATGCTTCCCCCTATGCCTCCTCTCTGCCTTTGTTTGCAGTCTGGTGGGGCCCAGCCCGGATTGCAGTGGCAGTTCCCTTTGTTGTTGCACACCTATGGGACCCAGCAGAAGAACATGCTTGCCAGTCTCCCATCCTTCCCCTCTACCATAATTCTCTTGCACAAAATCGGGACAAGACCCTCCTTCTCATTTGCCGGTATGTGAATGCAGAGATGAACAGTATGTCCATCTTTTGGGGGACATATGGCAACCCTACCTCTACAGTCACTGTAGCCCCTCCATACAGGATTTTTATTGGTGGTGGAAGAAGCATCTATTGATTTTCAATGCAGGTTTTCTTCAAAACAATAAAGATAGCATGTGAAGGGGCCAAGATGCAAGAAGTACCATAACAATGTCGGGGTAAAGCACTAAAGGCCCCCCGAAAACACACACCCACACACCTAACCACATTCATAGAATCATAGAGTTGGAAGAGATAGGTCATCTAGTCCAACCCACTGCCTGTAGTAGGAATCCCAGAGCATCTCTAACAAGTGCTTGTCCAACGACTGCTTGAAGATCCCCAGTGCAGGAAAGTCCACCACCTCTCTTGGCAAACTAATCCAATCAGTTAGGACTAGGGTTGCCATAATTCTCTTCCACAAAATTGGGACAGGACCCTCTGTCCCGTTTGCTAGTACAGTGGTACCTCGCTTAAGAGGGGTTCCACATAACAAGCAAAAATTTCCCAAGAAATCCTGCTTCACATAACAAGTTCCACTTCACTTAACAAGCAAGCGTGCTATGGGCACGTGTGGTTTGCAGCCCTGACGCTCAGCATGGAGGCTCTTTAAAAGGGCTGCCGGCCAGCGCTGCTGCCTCTAACTGCCCCCAACTTGGGGGCTGTTGCCTGGGGGTGCCAGAGACAGCTGCCCCTAACTGCCCCCAAGTGCCCCCACCGAACATCTTGATCCTCCAGCAGCAGCCCAGATAAGCCTCCCAGATAACTGTCTTTGATTGCAGCCTCCTAACCAAGTCTACCCAGAAGTAAGCCCCATTGTGTTAAATGGAGCTTACTCCCAGGAAAGTGTCTTTAGGATTGCAGCCTCAGTGGACTTCATGGGATCATACACATTGAATGCATGTTTTGAATTCAATTCCAGTGTTTTGTCACCATTTTTACATCCAGTTAATATTTTGATCTGAATATTTGGGGGGTTGTGGAACCAATTGCCTGAGTTTCCATTGTTTCCAATGGAAAAATCTGCTTCACTTAAAGAGCGTTTTACTTAAAGAGCAGGCCTCCGGAACGAATTAAAGATTTTATGTGAGGCACCACTGTGTGTGAACACAATCCCCCAAATTGGGACTGTCCCTGTTTTTTGAGACATATGGCAACCCTAGTTGGGGCTCACTGTGCCGCAGATACATCCACCCCATCCAACAGCATTTAACGGCCAACTCTATGGCTACTCACGCCTTTGCCGTTACAATTCTTTTGTTTATCACAAGTGACATTTAGCTTATTCCTCGTCTGGCATGAATGCTTCAAGCAAATCTGAAAGCAAACACAGACAAACGTGTCGTATCAGCTCAGGACAGTTGACCACAGCCTACCACAAAACCTTGCGGCATGCCTGATTTTAGAAACCAAATGTGTCAACATGTTTACACACCGGTGGCATAGCTAGAGGGGGGCGGAGGAGTCAATCTTGGAGGGGGTCTCACCACTTCGGAGCCATTCCAGGTGGGGGGCAGCAAAACGGAGCCATATGGATTGTGTAACAGTGGCGTAGCTAGAGGGGGGCAGAGGAGTCGATCTTGGAGGGAGTCTCACCCCTTTGGAGCCATTCCAGGCGGGGCAGTGAAACGGAGCCTTATGCTGCCCCACCTGGAATGGCTCCGAAGGAGTGAGACTCCCTCCAAGATTGGCTCCTCTGCCCCCTTTGGCTACGCCACAGTTACACACTATGGACACATTCCAGAGTAACTACGGGAGCACGTAAGAGACATTATTTGCAGTGTTGGGCTCCAGCAGGTTCGCACCTACTCTATAAAACTGGTTGTTAAAAAGAGATAGGACATAAAAAGTTTAAAAATACCCATTTAAAAGTGGCTGCCAGATGGGCAGAGAACCAGTTGTTAATTTCTTTGAATCCCATCATTGATTATGTGCACCCGTAGTTACTGCACCACCTAGTGAAAACCTATGGGAAATTCATATTGCAATCCAGAGTAACTTGTTCTTACTCGGGAGCAAGGGCTCCCCATAGTTACTCTGGATTTCACCCTATCATGCACACATCTAAGAGTTTCCACGTTGGCCACCATCTCCATCTGGAGAAGAATTTTGCCATGCAGCTACCAAGAATAACCCCATCCCAACAAAGGATCAAATCAGATGGGGAATAGAATCCGATGTTGTTGTACTGTTATTGTATGAATCAGATGGGGAGTAGATCCAGATGTTATTATAGATAACATTGAGATGAGAATTTGGCCCTAATAAACATGGAACTCCAGATTTACACGGCATTCCTGGCTTCAATGCTCACCATGTTGTCCCCGCAGTCGGTGCCATCATGAACCCAGAAGGGATCTTTCTCCCCAGGCCCCCTCATGTAATCTAAAGTGACGCACCACTTGTTCAGCACCCTGGCGTAAATGATGGCAGCGTTGTCAATCGTAAATGGCTTAAGGCTGGGATATTCGCAGATCAGTTTGCCACATCTGAGATCTCTGCAAATTTAACACAGAAAAGGAAGAAAGAGAAAATCAGGTTGGAAAACAGGACAAATTCCCCCAAACATTATTATATTATACAGTACTATATTATATTACTAGCGAAAAGCGTACCCGCGTTGCAGGAGTAACATTTCCCCATACGCCATCCCCCCACGGCGCATCAACACCCCATGTGCAACATTTTCCCATGCGCGACTTCCCCCATACGCAACTTCCCCTATGCGCAACTTCCCCCCCCATGCACATCATCGCCCCAGGCACATCATCCCTCCAGGCACAACTTCCCCCCATGTGCAACTTCCCTCCATGTGCATCTAACCCCATGCACATCATTCCCCCATGCGCATCAGTCCCCCATGCGCAACTTCCCCATGTGCATCATCCCACGTATGCCTGAACTCCTCATATGCAACATCACCCTTCTGCATCAGTCCCCCAGGCGCATCAAACCCCATGTGCAACTTCCCCCATGCGCATCATCCCCCACGCGCAACTTCCCCCACGCACAACTTCCCCCCACACGCATCATCCCCCCATGTGCAACTTTCCCCATGACCCCATGCGCAACTTTCCCCATGCCCCCATGTGCAACTTTCCCTATGCGCACCTTTCCCCATGCACAAGGTTTCCCATGCGCATCATCCCCCCATGCACAACTTCCCCCATGTGCATCATCGCCCCATGTGCATCATCGCCCCAGGTGCATCATCGCCCCATGTGCATCATCGCCCCAGGTGCATCATCCCCCCATGCGCAACTTCCCCCATGTGCAATTTTCCCCCATGCGCATTATCTCCCCATGCGCAACTTTCCCCATGCCTCCATGCACAACTTTCCCTATGGGCAACTTTCCCCATGGGTAACTTTCCCCATGCACATCATCCCCCCATGTGCAAGTTCCTCCCATGTGCAACTTCCCCCATGCGCATCATCCCCCCATGCACATCTTCCCCCCATGTGCATCATCGTTCCGGGTGCATCATCCCCCATGCGCAACTTTCCCCATGCACAACTTCCCCGCACGTGCAACTTCCCCGCATGTGCAACTTTCCCCCATGCGCATCATTCCCCATGCGCATCATCCCCCATGCGCAACTTTCCCCCGTGCACAAATTTCCCCCATGCGCAACTTTCCCCCATGCGCAAGTTTCCTCATGCGCAACTTTCCCCATGCATATCCTCCCCCATGCGCATCCTCCCCCCATGCGCAATTTTCCCCCTATGCGCAACTTCCCCATGCACAACTTTCCCCCCATGCGCAGCATCCTCACCAGTGCAACCTCTTCCTCCTGAAAACATCCCCCAGTTCACCAGGCACTGAGCACCAAACTGGCTGGATGTTGTTCAGTCTCCCATGTTAAGTATAGGACAGAAACACATTGCCCCCTTTTCAGCCCCTGAAGGGTTAAAGTTCTCCACTTGGGTTCTTGGAGGGTGTTCAGGTGACAGAAGGAACTCCCAGAATTCCATGCTTCAGGCCCAGCAGTTGGGGAAGAATGTTGAGGAGTCATCAATTCTCCAATGCAAAATATAGGGAGGAAAACATGTTGCACCCCTTTTCACCCCCTTCCAGTTGGAATTTCCAAAAACCGGTTCTTAGTGCACCCCTCTCTCACGGAAGGAACACCCACCCCTAATTTCACGCTTCTAGGCCCAGCGGTTTTGGCAGGGCGGTGATGAGTCAGTCAGTGAGTGAGTCAGTGAGTGACTTTTCTCTTATATATATATAGATGTTATATTCCCCCAAGCAATAGCATGCAATAGCAGCAGGCACAAGATTTCGATATGATGAGCGCCAGATTATCTAAAAAATGCTAGAACTGATCAAGTGCAGTGGTGGGATTCAAATCAATTAACAACATGTTCTATGTCCCAATAACCTAAATTAACAACAGGTTCTATGTCCCATTAGTAGCTGGTTCTCAGAAACAGGCACTCATTAGCAAAGGGAACCTGTGAGAACCTCTTGAAGCCCACCACTGATTCAAGGGGGAAAACACAGCAAAAGTAGTTCTCTATTTTGTGGTTGTTAATTGACTGTTATTAACTGAGGGTGCAGTCCTAACCAATTCAGGCTGGCATAACTCACCTGGCCGTGGTGGTGTGGGGATGTTGGCATATGCCTCTAAGCCCCCACTGACCCCGCAGGAGGGTGCTTCCCCATCCAGAGCATAGCCACCTCCACCTGTAAATCTCATTATAATAAATGGAGCTATTGCGATGTTACTATGTATAGGATTGCAGGTGAGAGCCCAATCCTATGCATGTCTACTCGGAGCAGAGATTTTCAACCTATTCAGTACAGTATGCCATCCTGTTCACCCACTTAGTAATAAACCCCCCCTTCTCCTCTCTCCAGGAATACGACCGTAAGGAATTCCTGTATTTTCACTCTTACTGGAGAGGAAGAGCACAATCCTACCCATGTCTACTCAGAAGTAAGCCCCATGGGTCTTCTTACTCCCAGGAAAGTGTCTTTAGGATTGCAGCCTTAGTTCAATTGACTATAATGATTATTCAAAACATACTTCCACAGGCATTTCAGATAGCCTTGTCTTCGTGTGGAGCCGCAGTTTCCCATCCTGTCCTTTTGGCTGTTGATTTCCTCATAGCACTGGGGAGATCCATTCTTGGCGCCTGCAAGCACAGGAAGGAGGCACTGATTGAGAAGGGGAAAGAGTGCAAGCCATGCACCTTGTAAATCCTGTCTCACCCCATGGCTACCAATGCACAAAAGAGGGGAGTCCAACCATTAACCTGTTCCAGTGGTTCCAATGCAAGTCTGGGGTCCTTGGTTGAGAACATTAGAAGAGCCCTGGTAGATCATACAGAAAGCCCATCTAATCTAGCTTCCTGTGTCTCCCTTTGGCTCATGGAGCACATAAGGATACATTCATCCTGGTGCCCAACCTAGTATCTGGAGTTTGTGCATGTCCATCATGGTTTATAATCTGTGATGGACTTCTCCAAAAATCTATCCAATCCCCCTTTAAAGAAATCAAGGCCAGGTACTATCTCCTTATCCTGCAGCCAGGAGTTCTACAGATTATTTCCACTCTGAATCAAAGAATATTTTTTTCTGACCTATCCCTCACAACATTCAATTTGATTGGATGTCTCCCAGTTCTGATGTTGTGTGAGACAAAAGAGAACATCCCTTACTTGATTCTACCCCCTGCATAATTTTGTACATCTCAAACATGTTTCCTCCCCTCCCCAGGCACCTTCTTCCAGAACGAAGAGCCCAAACACTGTAGCCTTGTTTCATAAGGGGAGTGCCACAGAGCATCTCCTCTTCCCAACCCTCTCTTCACCCAAACCTGACCATATGTCCTCATTTTCCAGGACATGTCTGCTTTTTTAGCTTTGTGTCCTGGAAAAATATCTTCATTGTTCAGCAGATAGCACATAGCCTTCTTGGTAAATTACCTCTGTGTGTGTGTGTGTGTGTGTGTGTGTGTGTGTGTGTGTGTATATATATATATATATATATATATATATATATATATATATATATATATATATAAAATAATATCTCTCTCTCTCTCTCTCTCTCTCTCTCTATATATATATATAAAATAATATATATCTCTCTCTCTATATATATATACACATACACATATATAAATCGTGAAATTTGGCGAGGTGGTTCCTTCCATGATGGAGGCACCCACTAAGAACCAGTTTCTGGAAATTCCAACAGAAAGGGGTGAAAAGGGGTGCAATACATTTTCCTCCCTATACTTTACATAGAAGAACCGCTTACTAATCGAGCTCTGCCCCATCCCCTGGACCTAGAAGCATGAAATTTGGGGAAGATGTTACTACTGTGACTTGAGCACCCACCAAGAAATGATGTTGAGAAGTGTAACCATTAAGGGGGTGAAAAGGGCTGCAACCCGTTTTTGTCCTATACTTAACACTGAAGACTGATAGTGGTTCCTGTGGTTTGGGGGGGGGAGTGTTCTGAGTCTGGAAAGCTTGAGAAAAGTTACCTTAATTTAAGAAGCTGGTGGCAGTGGCCAAGAAGGTGCATGAAGGGCAAGGACAGGTGCAGTGATGGGATTCAAAGAAATTAACAACCGGTTCTCTGCCCATCTGGCAGCCACCTTTAAATGACTATTTTTAAACTTTATATGTCCTATCTCTCATTAACAACCGGTTCTATAGAGTAGGTGCGAGCCTGCTAGATCCCACCACTGGACAGGTGCAGGCAGCAAGCAAATGGTTAGAGCAGTGATTTTTCAACCAGTGTGCCATGGCACACCGGTGTGCCGCGGATAGTCCTCAGGTGTGGTGCAGGAATTTGGGGATTGACACTCATTAATAGGAAAAATGGGGGATTTGAATAGTCTGGTGTGCCTTGTCATCAGTAAGAACAATTGACGGTGTGCCTTGACAATTTTAGTGTCTTGTTAAGTCTGCCATGAGATGAAAAAGGTTGAAAATCACTTGTTTATAGGGATGGAAGCATGCTGTAAAGGACAAAGAAGAGAGAGGACACCTGTTACCTTTTCCAAAAACTTTTTGGCATGAGAGGTCAGCACTTTGGCATGCTCCATCCATGCATATCGCTTTGCCCCCAGCACATGGCTGCCCATTCTGGACATACATATTCTCCGTGCATTCTGGTGAGGTGCCATTACAGTACTCCTTCAGGTCGCATTCCTTGTCGGCGTCTTCCCTGCACAAGGTGCCTATTGGCTTCAGCTGTCAGACGGAAGGAGACAATTGAGATACCCTGAAATGCCCATACCAGTCCCAGTGGCATAGCTAGAGGGGGGTGGAGCAGTCAAGTCTTGAAGGGAGCCTCACCCCTTTGGATTCATTCCAGGTGGAGGAAACAAAATTGAACTGGATGGCTACATACCACTACTATGGGCACAGGAGCCCTTGATCTATGGCTCATGGCATCTGAATGGCCTGCAAGGTTCTGCCCCCACTTATCCAATGATGTACCAATCTCTCCAATGTTCCAGCTTGGCCCTCTCCTCCCGTCTTCCTCTTTGTGCCCCTATTCCAGGTATCGTCAAATCCTAACCCAGGGGCCAGATGTGGCCATACGGCTCCGTTTTCCTCCAACCTGGGAAGAATCTGAAGAGGTGAGGTTCCCTGCTCCCCCCTTTAACTATGTCACTGTCTTGGCCATTGAAAGTCCACATCTGCCCACTAAGCGGAAACATTATTTTTAACAATCATCCTGAAAATCTCATCATCGGTCAACCCACCAAATCAGTTCCAGCGTGGCCATTTTCAACTGTTTTGATGCCCAGGGAGATTAGGAGCACCCATTTGTCACCAATAGCAGCATGAACCTCTGCTCAACCGGGACTCGAGTGATATCCCTGTCACACATCCCTGAGTTGTCACCCAGAGAACCCCCTTCCATCTGCTTTCTGGACCACTGGGTCTTCTCTGAGTTTGCTAACACTGTAAGCATTTTGGGGCAGGGAACATTGTCATGCCCGAGGCTGTGATCAGGCAGATGAAATTGTTCACCACTGGAATTAGCCGCTCTTGAAACTCACTTGCCAGTCAGTAATCTGCACACTCCCGCCACATATCTAGGCAGCACTGGTCTCAGTGGCGCAATGTGGGCGCATAACCAATTGTTGGGATCCACTATATCTTCTAGAATGGACACACACGTACCCCAACAATTGGTTATGGGCCCAGATCGCAGCAAATATTTCAATCGTTCAGGTGCGTAAAAGTGTTTTGGGTATTTATGTACAGATTGAATCTAAGCGACCATGTGTGTTTTGTATGTGAACATGTGTGTCCAGGTTTGGCTGTAAGCAAGAGAGAGATTAAAGACACCTCCCTCTTTTCCTGTTTGGAAAATATCATGTCTGTGGTCAGCAAAGGCAGCATGAGATAAAATCGGGGTGACCATATGTCCTCTTTTTCCAGAACTTGTCCTCTTTGTTAGCCTTGTGTCCTGGAAAAAAACTTCCATGTCCTCTTCTTCCTTGTAAGCAAGCAGCATGTAGCCTCTCATAATTAATAAATTATATGGAATAATAGTTACAAATTTAATAATAAGTAATATAGGCTACAATCCTGAAGTGCAGTTGGGCTAGCCTATCTTCACTGAGTTGGCCAAATTCCAAGATAGGCTAGCCTACCTACACCAGAGAAGGCTTGGGCTGGCATAAATCTACTTAGGCTGGACCAAGGCAAGCCTAGCAGGGCTATCCTAAGCAATCCAGCAGGGGTGTGTTGAGGGCATGCCTTGGAACAGTGCAGTTAGGCTGTATCCAGAGCCTGTTTCCAGAGCAGAAACGCCCCCTTCCATCTCCTAAGAGTAAAGCCTCTTTGCCCTGTGCACTTGGCCTAAGTGTCAGCTCAGGATATGGCTTATGTAGCCCAGCTTAGCTGGGCCATTCTCTCTGGCCTAAGTCAGGATTGCACCCATAGTGTTTAACCACATGGAAACAATAAATATGAGTGCTTTCAGCTTTAATATATTGTGCCCTACATTTTGCTTGGGTGCCCTACATTTCAGGGGGCCTTGTCCTCTTTTTCATTTATGACACATAAGGCCACCCTGGATAAAGCGGAAAGACAATGAGGTCCACTTGCTTACCGTGCACTGCTTCTCAGAACAACAGAGTCCGTGGGCGCAGACTTTCCCTGCTTTCAACTTGCAATTTGGATCACAGCATGGATTATCTTTGCATTGCTGGATGGAAAAAAAGGTGGATTAAAAAAATCAATAGCATGAGAGTCATGCTATTCAATGATGAGAGTCACAGGCTGGGTCACTCTGGGATCTGGGCTGGAGGACGCATAGCTCCATGCCTGAAGCTGAAGACCCCTTGAGCACAAGCTCCACCCAATAGTGCAATAGTACCCAAGACCCCCGGATGCCTGAGCCAGCGGACCAAATGCTGCCCACTTGACCCAGTGATGTGCCAGCCTTCTTCAGTCCCAATGTCGCTCCCCAGCTCTCCCCATCCAGATCCTTGTACTTCTCCAAGAAAGACCTATTAGGGAAAGCAGGGGATAAAGATAGCTGCCCCCTACTCATCCAGTCCTGATGCAACAACCTCAGTGGACCCCATGGATGGGCCAGCCCTTTGTCCAAACCGCATAACAAATCGGGGAACAAATCCTACACTTCACTGCTATGGGATGCTTAGATGGGTCAACCTTTTCTGTTTAGAAATCTAGGGCACGATCCTATGTATGTCTACTCAGAAGTAAATCTTTATGTGTTCAATGGGGCTTACTCCCAGGAAAGTGTGGTTAGGATTGCAGCTCTAACCTTCTTATCCACTGATTTTTTTAATACATGATTTGACCCAACACAAGCAGCCACAGCAGATCACAGTCTTAAAATCTGCTTTTCTACTATTGTAGAGAGACAGTCATGCAAGCAATCATTCTGTTTTTCAACTGAGCCAGGCAAAGGGTTAGGTCCTTTGCATGGCTAATTGCTGACTGCCTCTCTACAACAGTAAGAAAAGCTGTTTTTAAAAA
Source organism: Cryptoblepharus egeriae (assembly GCA_030015325.1). Classification (NCBI taxonomy): domain Eukaryota; kingdom Metazoa; phylum Chordata; class Lepidosauria; order Squamata; family Scincidae; genus Cryptoblepharus; species Cryptoblepharus egeriae. The sequence goes on from JAREYC010000011.1 coordinate 25,318,651, forward strand.
AATGTAAAAGGAAACACTTTTTTAATTTTTCAAAAACTGATTTTAATTAACACAATATTTGGTATCAGAAGGGAGTCCCAGAATCAAGCCTCCCCATCAATGGAGGAGAAAGATACCTGGCAGTGGTTCTTTAAAGCTGCAATCCTAAGCACACTTTCCCGGGAGTAAAACCCATTTAACACAATGGGGTTTACTTCTGAGTAGACATGGTTAGGAATGTGTTTGGTTGGGACATGGTTAGGACTGAGTAGACATCCATGTCAACTCAGATGTAAGCCCCCTTGTGTTCAGTCAGTCTTACTCCCAGGAAAGTGTCTTTAGGATTGCAGCCTAAAACTATTTTTGTGCTGTTTTTTATCCATGGATTTTTTTTATCCATGGAAGTTTCTAGAACGGAAATGGATTAAATGGGAAATAACCAAGGGAGGGATGAGGAATTTAAATTTTGGGTGGGAGTTTGAGGTCTAGTGTTTGTCTAGGTGATTATTGTGCAAGCCCCCTATTGTCCTTTGTTTGCCAAATTTTCACCTAGCCAGATATTGCAATGCTGACACATATAGAGCACATTGGGTAAAGGACCCCGGATCTACAACTCCTTTTATTAGGGTCTCCCATCTTCCAAGATTAGCTTCAGAGGAGAGGGAGGATCCTGTGATCGGGTTGAGGATAACTCACCTAGGTTACATAGAGCACCATCCTAACCAAATCTACTCAAATCTAAGCCCCATTGTGTTCAATGGGTCTTACTCACATGAAGGCATCTTCCTGCCACCTCTGTGACACCATAACAATTTGAGTAAGGCTGCAATCCTAAAGACACTTTCCCTGGAATAAGACCCATTGAACATAATGGGGCTTACTTCTGAGTGGATATGGTTAGGATTTTACTTAAAAAGTGAGTATCCTTTGGTCCTGATCCAATCCAACTTTCCAGCTCTCGTACAGCTGGAAAAGAGTGTCTGTACCTTTAACCATTGCACAGAATAGGGAATTTAGGCAGGTGCAGCTCAGCATAAAGGGTTTAAAAAACAGCACCTGCCTGAATTCCCTCTTCTATGCAATGGTTAAAGGTAAAGACACTCTGTTTTCCATTCTATATGGTCACCCTGCAGTGTAGTCACAGTGCAGCCCTAATGGTAAGAGAACACCTTTTCCTATAACTTGAGAAGGCCACAGTGACAGCACTTCCACCATAGAATGCAGCGCACACAACATTGCAGCGCACACCACAGGATGCAGCGCACACAACTCTGGAAAATGAGATAGGATTGGACCCTCAGGTAATAATGCACACTTTCCTAGCTGTACAATCCAGCTGTACAATCCAGAGTAACTACGGGAGTACGTAAGAGATATTTACGTCAACATAATTATGCCACCACCTAGTGAAAACCTATGGGAAATTCATATGCAATCCAGAATAAATTGCTCTTAGAGCAAGGACTCCCCGTAGTTACTCTGGATTGCGCCCTGAGAGTAAGTCCCACTTCAGATTGCCATAATTTTTTCCCATAAAATTGGGACAGGACCCTCTATCTCATTTGCCAGTATGTGATCACAACCCCCAAAAATCGGGATAGCCCCTGTTTTTCGGGAAATATGGCAAGCTTAGTCTCACTGCACACAATAGGACTTACTTCTAAGTAGACATATATAGGACTGAGTTCTTAGGGTGCAATACTCAACAATTTAGGCCAGCACAACTCATCCAGGGAGACTGTATGTCTTCTTTTTCATAGTATCATAGAATCATAGAGTTGTAAGGGACCTAGTAGGTCATCTAGTCCAACCCCTGCCTGCAGCAGGAAATCCCCCTAGAGTATCTCCGACAGGTGCTCATTGAGCCTCTGCTTGGAGAGTCCACCACCTCCCTTGGCAATCTGTTCCACTGCAGAACCGCCCTCACCGTCAGGAATTTTTTCTGGATATCCAACCGGAATATCCAACTGAATTTCCAGGACATGTCCTCTTTTTTAGCCAATGCCTAGAAAAAAATCTTCACTGTCCTCCTTTTTCCACATCTCACCCACTGCCATAGCACCATTGCCCCAACCATCTCCATTTCCAACAGTGTCAGGCCAGGTGGGGTCGTCACAGGTGTACACCACAACACTGGGGCTGTGCGTCCTCTGCCATGTTCAGGAGTACCATTCCGGGGTACAAACCTCTGCCGTGCCACAGTCACACTGCTCCCCGGTTTCCACAATCTTGTTGCCACAGAAAGGGGCTCTGAGCTGGAAATCCATGCGTGGCTTGTTCGAGAGGCAGTGCACATCTCCATTCCTTAGGAAATTCTGGTAGTCTTTGAGGCTGCAGCTGCTGAAGAACTTGGAGCCGACTGAACGTCTGTGGGGCAAACACAAAGAAATGCATGTATTTACTCGAATCTAACGCTCACCTTTTCCAGCCGAATTCAGTCTCCAAAAACAGGGTGCGCATTATACCCTATGATTAATTAGATTTGAATAAATACGGTTTTTTTATTATAAGCATACGGTGCACATTAGATTCGATGATGCATTAGATACGGGTAAATATGGTATTTTGATTATAAGTATAGGGTGCGAGTTAGATTCAATGGCGCATTAGATATGAGTAAATATGGTGTGCATGAAGTGAGCCTGATGTTTTAGCCACAAGGCCATGCTACTAATCAACAATAATGGCAAAGGTTCGTTTCTCTGCTTCCTTACATTGCTCTGGGGTCCATCACGCATCTGGATCCTGAACACTGGCAGTGAGTGGAGTTGTCCAGGTGGATCCCCAGACTGAAGGCCAATAGCTGCGTCACTCGCACCGAAAAATTCTCCAGGGTGATCCCCTTCAGATACTAAACAAGAGCACAGGTCTATTGGTGCCTATAGATCATAATCATGAATGGCAAAACCACGTATTACCAAATATGGGACGCAAAGAATAAAAGATGGTTATTGTTCTTACAATTCACTGAGGGCGCAATCCTAACCAACTACAATCCAGAGTAACTACAGGAAGACAGAAGAGGCACTTACTCTGGATTGCTCTACGCATTTCCCATAGGTGGCACCATAACTACGTCGGTGTAAAAGGTCCCGTAGTTACTCTGGATTGTATTTTACGAGGTTCTCAATTTTAAAGGGTTGAAATTAAGTACAGTTAAGAAATTAAGGCTACTGTGGCTCACTCATTTTTCTGTCCCCACAGTGCCATGGGAAGAACGGTGCACATCTGTGTGCTGGTCGAACCGCGGGGAGTAGCGCACAAGTGCCTCGTGGCACTTTTGTAACACTCACAGGCCATGGACTCCCCCCAGGCAAACGATTGTGCCAACCTAACTGGGGATTAGGATTGTGCTGTGCAGGCGCATGGTGGGTCCTTATTTAAGACAGTGATTTACATGCACTGAACCCAAAGGTTTTGGAGAGCATTTAACTCTGTGTTGATCTTTAACAGCATATTCTAATGCATATTTTGACAACGTTACAACTTTTGGTGTCGTCACAGTGAACATATAGAAAGATGGTCTGTAAGTGCTCATCAGCTAATAATGGAGTTTTTATATAATTTTAATAATGATGATACTGAATTTTGCCATGAAAAGGTAAAGGTGTCCCCTGCAGGTTATACTGCTAGTCATGACCGACTGTAAGGTGCAGAGCTCATCCCTGTTTCTACAGCCATAGTGACAGCGTTGTCCGACATGTGGCTCGCATGTGCACCAGTGATGGGCTTCAAAGAAATTAACAACCGGTTCTCTGCCCATCTGGCAGCCACTTTTAAATGGCTATTTTTAAACTTTATATGTACTACCTCTTGTTAACAACCGGTTCTATAGAGTAGGTGCGAACCTGCTGGAGCCCACCACTGATGCGCACGGAACGCTGTTACTTTTCCACTGAAGTGGTACCTATTTATCTACTTGCGTTTGGATGCTTTGAAACTGCTAGGCCGGTCATATGATTAAATAAATAAGTAATGAATCTAAGGGCAAAATCCAGAGTAACTACTGGGAGTCCTTGCCCCAGTGTAAGAACAACTTATTCTGGATTCCAATATGAATTTCCCATAAGTTTCCACTAGGCGGTACAGTAACTACAGGTGCATGTAAAGTCTCTTACGTGCTCCCGTAGTTACTCTGGATTTGGAGGTTAAAGTCACAAAAGGCCGTTTTTCCATGAAACTGACTGGATTGCATTAGGCTTGCACAAGTCCCAGCGCAAGTCTTGTTCTGGCCTGAGGGTGTAGCATAAGTGCCCCTTCTGGGGGTGTTAGATCAGTGTACAGACATGCGCTGTCCTTCCCATGCCAATGCAGAGATGGGGAGACGGGTGAGTTGTGCTGTCCTAAATGGGTTCATATTGTGCCTGAAAGCTCAATCCAAACCTTCTGCTGGGCTAGAAGATCCAGAAAGCAATAGGGCGCAATCCAGAGTAACTACAGGGAATCCTTGCTGTGGTGTAAGAACAATTTACTCTGGATTGCAATATGAATTTCCCATAGGTTTTCACTAGGTGGTGCCATAACTACAGGTGCATGTAATGTTTCTTATATGCTCCCGTAATTACTCTGGATTGTAGGGATATTTGCTCCTACTTTGGAGCCTGCTGGACAAATGGGGAGCTCCACACTGGCCGAGCAGCACTGGATCTGGACACTGCACCAGCCAGCCCAGATTAATAGTGTGCTGGGCACACTGGGAGGATAGTGGGAGGGTGATTTGGAAGCAAAGAGGGTCATTTTGGGGCACAGAAGGGTAAAACGGGGGAAGATCAGCTCGGGAGGGAGCCAGGATTAGTAGCTCTCTTCCCTGCTGTATTCTAATCCTCACACCCAGCCCAGCTAACATGGGCTTCCAAGATTTGTGCCAGCTACATAGCTGGTGTGGATCCAAGATCCTATCTGGATCCAAGATCCTAAATAGCTGGCGTGGAGCCTGATCCTATCCTGGAGTTTTACTCAGGTTAAGGGGGAAAAAATCCCCTTGCCTTTAAGTGCTTGCCACTTCTTAAGCTGCTTTGGATGCAGTACAGGCTATGTGTCCTGGGTTGACCAGCTCAGCTTATGATTGGGCTATTAATCAGAAAAAGGTCACAAACAGTGGCAATGTTTCACAACAGCGCATGCACACATCACAGTGCGCATGCATTGTTGCATAAGGTACCCCAGACAGGAGGCAGATTGTGCAAATGTTTTCACTGGATTCACAAAAATATGGCCAATGTAACCACATGGGGGACACACAACATGGTTTTTCACATGCATGCAATTACATCAAATGTGAATGGCGTTATGGCGTGCAGTTACATCAAATGTGAAGGTGATGCACACCTTTAAATGGGGACGATGCAGAGCTAAACCCGCTGCAATTGCAAGGACTTCAAACTGTTTAGATTTGTCAGTGCATTTGAATGGGGACATTGATGCACCATTAAATCCACTGAAGGTGTTATCATATTTTGGAACGAGAACCATTATGTGCAACTTAGCGGTTGCAAGAATAATTCAAATCCGCATTGCTCTCTGGAATGAGATTCTCTCATTGGAACAGGTGAACACAATGCAAAATTAAGCCAACCATGGTTGTGATGCACAACCCCAATGCTGAGCTGTACTCCTTGCTTTTTCAGAGAGAACATGATGCGCACCTCTGTAGTGTCAGATGGCTTGCGTTGCAATGTTCTTCCTTGGCAAACACAGTACGTACAGCCCCAGCTACAGTCATGGACCCAGCCACTGACCTCAGTGTACCTATGCACACTGAAGTAGGTCCACTGACCTTAGTGTACCTATGTGCATTGAAATAGGTCCACTGACCTCAGTGTACCTATGCGCACTAAAGTAGGTACAAGACTGGAGCCAAAAATCAGCAATGGGGATTTCCAGACTAGTAGTAGTGCTTTCTGATGAAAAGTTGTTCATCAGCAGGGAAAGGAGAAAACGTGTTCGTCAGCTTCGTACCACAACAGTCCCTGCAGAAGAGTCTCTGACGCATATCTTCTTTGCAAACGTTGACCCCACAGAAGAAGGCCGGTCCCTGGAGCTGGGGGGGCAGGAGGAGAAAGTGTACATAAGTTTAGGTCATCACAGAAAGGACGCACGCAGGATCGAACGCTTGAATGCCTCGAATGCCTCGAATGTCCTTTTAGGACATTGAATGTCTTGATTCAATGCCTTGAATGTCCTTGAATGTCCTTGAATGCCTTGAATGTCCTTTAGCTGCCTTGAATGTCCTTTTAGGAAGAAAAGCAGGAAATGGATGGATGGATGGATGGATGGATGGATGGATGGATGGATGGATGGATGGATGGATGGCAAACCCACTGGGAGGTTGATTCACTCAAAACATGTCTACATTTCCTGCTAGGCAAGGCAGCATTACCATAGGGTGTCCTACATTTTGGGGGACCTTGTCCTCTTTTTTGGTTCCGGCACATGGTCACTCTGGACAAGGGGTTCAAAGGAGAGAAGATCCTGCAAGCAGGGTGATCATGTCATAAGCAGAAAAAGAGGACAAGATCCTCAAAAATGAAGGACACCCAAGAAAAATGGAGGACATGACAATATAGAAGCAAAAAAACACTCATATATATTGCTTTCATGGGGTTAATTTAAACTCTATATTGCTTATTAAAATTAAATTAAATTAAAAACAATTAAATTAAAAAAGGAAATTAAAAACTATTATACAGGGTGAACCAACAGTTGGTGGACAGCAGATGGAACAGGGTTTGTATTAGGGTTATATCATTTACTGATATACTTTTGGTTCACCCTGTATATAATTTATTACATCTAATTTATGAATTGTAGGAAAGCTACCTGCTGCCTGCCTACAAGAAAAAGGAGGACAATGAATTTTTTTCCATGACACAAGGCGAAAATCCAGGACATGTCCTATGAAAAGGGGACATCAGGCATAAGTCCTGGCACAAGCCCCATGCTGGCCTTGGGGTCTTGAAAAAATCCCGTAAGTCAGTTCTGTGCCATTCCTAGGAGGGTTGGGTCAATGCACAGACATGTGCTGGCCTCCCCACATCATGAGTAGAATTGGGAATGGGTGAGTTGTGCTGGACTGCATCCTCAAGAATCAAGACCAGGATCCCCCCCCCCCAAAAAAAACCCTTTCTTACACAAGTAAGAGCGCCACGTCGTGTGGTCGCAGAGAGAGGTGAGACTGCTTCCACTTGGCAAACCTTTCCAATAGCTTATCTACATTTCCAGTGGTGGGGATTTGATCCATCTCCGTCCAGATCTCCAGAGAGGACAGGATAACATTCACATAGAGGCTGTTCAATATCTGAAACAATTGGTAACTATTCTTACTCATTTAATTCCTTGCAGAATAAAACTTTATTCCTTTCAGAAGGGAAGAAACTAGGAGATCACGGGACCCTCAGAGGTGAAACCTCGGTAATGCTACCCATCTCCTAACCCTGCCATAAGAAACCTCTTTTGCCAATTGTCCAAAGACACCGAGCTTTAGCCTCAGCAACTGGCCAAATTATATGCATAAATATGTGCATGCTATTAATTATTAATTATGTGCATATTAATGTGCATATTAATTATGTGCATGCTTGCAGCTGACACAGCACAACACTGGTTTCTCCAACACAGTCTGGACTTCTGACACTCATAGCTCAATCCTATGGACCACAAGGTAGGTGCCAGATAATCTCTCCTTACTCCAGCCACCTCTATGAGCATCAACTTCCAGAGCATCAACTTTGATAGGAAGAAAAAGCATTAACTTACAGCATTGACAAAGCCGATGAGCCGGATGATTTTATCCATCACTGTGTTCACAACAGCCCCCCAGAACTTATACTGAAAAGAACGTGCCCATGTTAGCCAGCAGCAAGACAATTAAAAAATTAAATTAAATACAATAAAATTGTATTAAATTATATTAAATTGTAATTGGCTTAAATACAATTTGATTTTTAAGACAATTTTTTAAAATACAAAAAATCAAGGTCACTAATTTGGTGTTTCTGATACCTGGCAAAGACTTTTGCACAAGGCATGAATGCACCAATTAACACAGTAAGCTGACCTGCTGCCCACTTCAATCCTCAAGTTCTGCCACCCACCCCCAAACTCTGCCACCTCTACCCCCTGCTCAACACCCACAGCACCATCGATGTGCACCTCCCCATCTCTGTTGTCCTCCTTTCTGTAAAGTGGGAGCAGGACCTCTCTGTACCCACCTTTCTTTTCAAATGCCACTTTAAAAGAGGGGGCAGCAAAGCTGGAACAGGGAGGGTGCAAGCCCCGCAGGGTAACCAAAAAATAAGATAATGCCATCCATTATGTTGGACACCCAAAAAAGAGGCCTAAATATAAAAGCTAAATACACTTGTGCATTTTGCTTTATATAGTATTTAATTTCTATATTGCTTATTATTAATTTTAAAACTTTTACATATAGAGCTCAATCCTAACCATGTCTACTCAAAAGTTAGACCCATTGTGTTCAGTGGGCCTTAATCCCAGGAAAATGTCTTTGGGACTGCAGCCATAATTTATAAATTGCAGGAAAGCAACCTGTTACTTGCTCTCAAAGAAAAGGAGGACAATGAATATATTTTCCAGGACACAAGGCTAAAATAGAGGACATGTCCTAGGAAAAGAGGATATATGGGCACCCTGTGGCCTCCATTATCCTGTCCAAGCTCTATAAAATTCAACAGGAGAGTATGGAGAAAATGGTTCTTGCAATCTGCAGTGGCTAAAGGACTCTTTACTGGTGAGCCTAATGTATGGGTGCAGACCTCAGCAATGCTACCCTGAGCATTGATTGACTGACTGACTGACTGACTGACCGACCGACCGACCGACCGATTGATTGATTGATTGATTGATTGACTGACTGACTGACTGACGGATGGATGGATGGATGAATGATGGATGGATGGATGGAAGGAAGGAAGGAAGGAAGGAAGGAAGGAAGGAAGGAAGGAAGGAAGGAAGGAAGGAAGGAACGAACAAACAAACAAACAAACAAACAAACAAACGAACACCAGATCTGCCAGCCATAACAGCTCTACTTGGGACACAATGAGAGCATAATGTCAAACACAGAACCAATTGATTGATGAATTGATTGAATGAACACCAGCCACCAACCAACGGCAAATTTCAAGAGTTTAAACTGGCCAGTTCAGTGAAGAGAACCAATTCCAAGCCACAAAATGTGACCTACCAAGTCATGAGACACCACAACATAAATTTCCAGATACCGCACGTTCAGTAGGCTGCTCTCCTAAAATACACAAGAAAAATAAAATCAGGTCTACAAGTTTGTCATGACGCCATTTGTAGAGTTAGAAAGAAAGGAACAGAGTCTCAGGGAGTACAAGATTTTGTGACGGATCTTCATCGGTGCGCACTGAGTAAACGACCACACTTTTTTTCAGTACTCACAAGCATTTCTGATAGTGGCTTTTGAACCACCACTGCTCCTGTCCGGATGATGGAATAACTCTCTGCAGGAGCCAGCTGGCTGGCATTGGCGTACTTTAGCTGATATACCAGGTGTTGAAACCCACTTCCTTCCCCCATGGGCTCAATCCCATAAGTGGCGTTCTCGAATTGCAGCAATCCTCTGCAGGGGAAGGAAGAACAAAAAATTAATGTCACAAACCATGACAATCACAGTTCATAGGCAACCGTTTTCTGGCCTGATGCTGTCTTTCAAATTCCCAATCCAATAGGGTTGCCATATGTCCCCCTAAACAGGGACAATCCAGAATTTGGGGGATTGTGTTCACATACTGCCAAATGGGACAGAGGGTCCTATCCTGATTTTGTGGATGAGAATTATGGCAACACTACATTCCAATAAAGGACTTGGCCAAAACTTGCCTATGCCCTATCAAACAACGAATGCACGGGAGGAGAGGAAGAGATGAGGATGACAAGGATAAAGGTAAACAAGTGTAAGCTTGATTCTCTCGTACTGTGAGATGGTACTTTAGGGATACCTAAAGTGCCATCTAACAGTACACAGAGGAAGAGGGGAAATCATATGACTGAACGTTCCTCTGTTCTAAAATAAAAATCCCTGCAGGCAGAAATCTAGGAGTCAGGCTAGACTCCTAGATTTCTGCCTGCGGAGATTTTTATTTTGAAATGGAGGGAAGGGTTGGGAAGCTAGACCTCTACAAGTTAGTTTAGGAAGTGCAGGGTGTTGGAGAAGGCACATGAAAACTCACAAGGTAGCTGGGCACCAGTATGCCTCCTCTGTAAGAACCAGTTTAAAGAAAGGCTTACCCCCAAATCCAGAGTAACTACGTGAGCACGTAAGAGAGTTTACGTGCACCCGTAATTACTGCACCACCTAGTGAAAACCTATGGGAAATTTATATTGCAATCCAGAGTAAGTTGTTCTTACACTGGAGCAAGGACACCCCGTAGTTCTCTGGATTTTGCCCATATTTAACTTTCTTCTCATAGGAACATCAGAAGAGCTCAACTGGATCACACCCATTTAGTTCAGCTTCCTATATCTTGCAATGGCCCACCAGTTGCTACAACCTGGAGGAGGGCAGAGAGTGGTTGAAAGAGTGAAACATGCATTGAATGAATGAGTTCATTGAAAGATGTTGAAAGAGCGGATCATCAGAAAATGAACTGTCGGAAAGCAGGGGATACCTATAAATAAGTTAAGTTTAGAACTCAGACAGAGAAGTGTATAGACCGAATATCCCAAGTACCATTCTTATAAGCTTGCTCAGGTGGGAATGTTCCTGCTACAAGCAGGGGGTTGGACTAGATGACCTGTTGGGTCCCTTCCAACTCTATGATTCTATGGTTCTATGAATAGGAAAGGGCATCAATTCAAAGAGCGGCTGCCAGCCAATGCTAAGTCACCCCAAATACTTTAATCAGTGCCCTTCACTTCCCTGAGGCATGAATTAATCCCTCCAAAGAAAACCAGAGAGCCTCACTCAAGTCCAAGGCAGGTTCTGAGCATTACGATGGAATTCACAAAATCCTCTATGTAGCCTTGATAGTAGCAGTTGCGCTAGAAAAACAGAACCAGAGTCATTAGGAAAGAGGAGATCGACACTTATCACTTTAAAAAAAATTAATATTTTTATATTTAAAAATATATTTTTATTCATTGAGATCAACACTCAGAGGAGATCAACACTTAACACTTAAAAATTAATATTTAAATGTTTTTAAAATATTTTTATTCATTGTATCACAAGTCAAAAATATTAAAAAGAAAGGAAAATGGCCAGAAAATAAAATAAAACATATATAATATGTTTTATATTTTAAACAAAATTTAAAATAACACTTAACACTTAAAAAATTAAGTGTTAACACTTAAAAAATTACCACTTAACACTTTTTATTTTTAACACCTTTTTAACAATATTTTTAACACCTTAGCACTTAAAAAATTACTATTTTTATATTTTAAAAATATTTTTATTCCTTGAGATCAACACTCAGAGGAGATCAACACGTAACACTTAAAAATTAATATTTTGATGTTTTTAAATATTTTTATTCATTGTATCGCAAGTCAGAAATATTAAAAAGAAAGGAAAATGGACAGAAAATTAAATGAAACATATATAATAAGGATAAAATTATAAGGCAAGCACAGAACCCTTAGAGCAGAATCCTAACCATGTCTACTCAAAAGCAAGCCCCATTATGTTCAGTGGATCTTACGTCCAGGAAAGTGTCTTTAGGATTGCAGCCTAAATCCACCTTTCTTCAGTCTCAAACCAATTTCCGCTATCTAAAAATCTATCCAAAACAATTTACAAACTTATTTTAAAATTCCAACAAAAAGAGTGAAAAAGAGATAAAAAATTATATTATCTACTAGTCAAATCCATAATTCATTTGACTAATAATTTTTTTCACTCTGAAAGTTCATGAATGGTTTCCAGTTGTGTATAGAAGTTTTTACCGACTTTTCCTTAAGATAAATTGTAAGTTTGTCCAGGATCTTGATCAGGGATCAATACTTAACGCTTAAAGAGGGGCTCAACACTTAGAGATGGGATCATGCATGGGATCAACCACAGCTTCAGGAAATCTAACTTTGTACTATCCTACTGAATGAGTATTGCAAACCCAAAGATGCTACTCCTCACCCTGCATATACAGAGCATGGCTTGTAACATCAATCTGTGTAAGCCCTTCAATCCCCCTTTCAAGGCACCTCGGTCAGATGCCATCATCACATCCTGTGGCAAGAAGTTCCACAGACTAATCACAATCTGGATAAAGAAATATTTCCTTTTGACCTTTCTAAGTGTCCTGATGCCCAGTTTTAGTTCTGAGGGCTGTGGGTGGCGCAAGTGGCTAAGACACTGTCAGCACAATCCAGAGCAACTAATCTGTCCACATAAGAGCCCTTGGGTTGCCCTATCTATCACTAGGGTGGAGCAACTGCAAGATGCTCCAGCCCAGTTACTCTGGAAGAGGCTTAGGGCAGAGCAAGGAAACATAGGGTGCCCTAAGAGAGGTGGACCTGCTCTGCCCTAACTGGGGCAGCCTAAGCAGCTCAGGGGAGGCATGTTGAGGGCATCTTTAGCATTGCCTAGGGCAGAGCAGTTACACTGTATCCAAAGCCTGTTTCAAGGCAGAAATGCCCTCTTCCAGCTCCTCAGAGATATACCACCTCAGGAGCAGGTATGAGTAGACCCATAGGGGTCCATGATAAGGCCTGAGTAAGAATGGCAGTGTTGACCAAAAATCTGAGTTCTTGGCCAGCCTAGCTGCAACCCCTGCCTGTCAATCTCAGGATATGGAACAAACTACAGCTGCCCACAAAGCTCAGGATACAGCAGGCCACTCCAAGAAGCCCCTTTTATTCACTGTAGAATGTCCTGGCATCTCATCAGGGACTCCTTATAAGGCAGGCACCCAGTGGCGTCACCAGACTGGTGCGGCTTGTGCGTGCCGCATTGGGTGATGCGCTCTGTGTGGGGTGATGCACTGGAGGAGTTTGGCTGTCCTTTGGAAGGCCCCGGGCGTCAGTGCGCCCATTCAGGCCTGCCAGAAGCTGCACTCGTCCTCAGAGTTGAGGTGCACTGCACAGAAACACACTGAGCATGCTGAACAGCTTCAGAGGAGACTTCCTTAGAGACTTCCTCTGCCTCTGCACAGCCATTCGGCCCCCCTCAGGAGGCAGAGTGGCAGCCAAATGGCTTAGAAAAAGTACTGCACAGGCACCAACTCTGGCGCTTGCACAGTCTCCTCTGAAGCCAAAAGGCTTCATAAAAGTACTGCGCAGGTGTCAGAGATGGTGCCTGCGCAGTACTCTTTCTGAAGCCAGTTGGCTTCAGAAACAACTGCGCAGGCGCCAACTTTGGCAACTGCGCAGTCCAGGTAGGGGGGGTGCACACATCCCAGGGGTGACGCACAGAATTCCGCACTGGGTGATCTGCAGAGTCATGTCACTACTGTAGGCACCACAGCTGTTTCTTGTTCAGTGTGATCTGAGGGGTGTCTCCTCAGGAGCAAGTCCTCCCCATGTGTCAGTTACTTAGCATGCTCTGGAGCAGTTAGGGCAGCCCAGGCTTCCTGACTCTCTGGATGCAGCATAACTTTCTGCTCTGGATACAGAATAGTTAGGAGAGAGCAGTTAGGCTGAACTTGCTCTGGATTGTGCCCTGTTCCTGTTAACCAGCAGGCCAGGGTTCAAGACCCGGGTCGGCCCCACAAGACAGGGTTAGCTCCTGTCCTTAGCACAGCTGTGTGACGCAGCTGGATCCAATCGTATTGGCTCTGCCTTTCCATTGGACTAATTCAGTGGTGTGGAGAGGGGGGATTTGCTGCTTGGGTAACAGCCTATCCTCCATAACAATCCAACCCAGGCTTTCGTGCTTCGCATGCAGCGTATGCAGCGCCGAGCACGATACCATAGTCTTTCAAGACTGATGGAGGCCTGCTCCCTGGTTCTGGTGTTATATGAGAGAAGGAAAAGAACATCCCTCTATCCAGAGATGGGCTGGCCCCATCCCAAGATCCGGTACGCCGGAAGTGGGAGGGACCAGCCGGGGTCAGGGGGCATGGGCGGGGTGTGGGCGGGGCGACTTCTGCGCATGCGCAGTGCCTGCCCTGGAGTGGGCGAGCCTGCTTCAAGGCAGGCACTGCGCAAGCGCCGACATTGGCGCTTGCGTTGTACCTGCCCTGGAGTGGGCAAGCGCTGCCTGCTTCAAAGCAGGCACAGCGCAAGCGCCGAGGACGACGCTTGCGCTGTGTCTGCCCTGGAGTGGGCAAGTGCTGGGCAAGTGCTGCCCCGAGGACGACGCTTGCGCTGTGCCTGCTCTGGAGCGGGCAAGCCCGAGGTGGGCTCCAAAACATGGCGGACCGTACCAGTCCACTATGTTTTTCCATTTCCCTGTCGCTGGCGGTTCGCTAGCGGCAGGGAAACTGGAAGAAGCGGTACGGGCGCGTAGGCCCATACCGGTAAGTGCCCACCACTGCCTCTATCCATTCCATGCATATAAACTCATAAATCAATCGTGCCATTGAAGTGGCAAAATTGGGCACAATCAGCAGAGCCCAAGTTGAACTCACTCCCCCACTGCCAATTTTGCCACACCAACATGACATAAATCCAAGGAAATTAAGGGATGGGATCCTGGCACAAATCACTACTACTACCGGGATCAGGGTTGCCATAATTTTCTTCCACAAAATCAGGACAGGACCCTCTGTCCCATCTGCCAGTATGTGAACACAATCCCAAAAAATCAGGATTGTTCCTCTTTTTGGGTACATATGGCAACCCTAACCAATAACTACCCCCTCCTTCCCCTGTTTAGCCTCCCATCCTCTTTCCTTCCTGCCCATACACTCTCTCATTCCTCCACCATCCTCTAGTTCCTTCAAAGCCCACTCACCCCGACAGCATGCCCAGCGAGTAGATGGTAACCCCACCATCACAATTTGTCGGACTGGATCAGTTTCACTTTTGTAAGGTGGCAACTACGATCGAACTGTAAGACTGCAATCCTATCCATGCCAACTTGAGAGTAAATTCCACTGAATTCAATGTAACTTCTTTCTGAGTAGACATGCATAGGATTGTGATGCTTAATAGAGAGTAAGACATTTGGGAGCTTCTGTATGTGTGATATTCCTTAGGATAGGGTTGCCATATGTCCTGAAAAACAAGGACAATCCTGATTTCGGGGGATTGTGTTCACATACTGGCAAGTGTGACAGACGGACATACTGGCAAGTGTGTCCAATGTTGGGATTCAAATCAGTTAACAACAGGTTCAATGTCCTAATAACCTAAATTAACAACAGGTTCTATGTCCCATTAGTAACCGATTCTCAGAACCAGGCGCTCATTAGCAAAGGGTTCTATAGAACCTGTAAGAACCCCCTGAAGCCCACCACTGGTTCTGTCCCAATTTTGCGGAAGAGAATTATGGCAACCTAAGTTCAAGCATGTGCTCCAGAGTATATCAGAAAATATCATCCAACTGGCTGCCAAGAGGATGCATGTATTGCAATTGCTTCCCCAGTATGGAAAAATATGGCATATATACTCCAATGGCAAGAAACAGAGGGATCCAATTACTTTATGGGGAAGCAATTACATGGGATCCAGTAACTTTATGGGGAAGCAATTGGAGTGCATGCTCTGGAGCCTATATTCATGGCATGAACTACGTTTTGCCCCAGGATCAACATGCCTCTGGGCGGCCTTTCATATCAACATTTCAGCATCAAACATAAAGAATTCTGCGTCCAGCTTCTTACCGCAATGGAAGGGACCATAGAATTCAGAGACTTGTCAGAGCCATATGTGTAAACTCGGAAATTGTTGCTTAAAAGGGATCTGAAAAAAAAATCATACCAATGAGAACCAATTCGTGGCACACAAGTCTACCAACAGTAACTAGTATGCTTGATTTGTTTAATGCCAATAAAGGTTGATGATGATGATGATGATGATGATGATGATGATGAACTAGACCAGTGTTTCTCAAAGTGGGGGTCAGGACCCCATTGGGGTCGCCTGGAGCTTTCCTGGGGATCGCCTAAAGACCCCTTTAGGTGGGCCAGGTGGGAAGACCTGGCAGAAACACTGGAGCTGCTGCAGCTGGAAGAAGCCGCTGAGAAGTGGCTCAGAAGGAACCTCTGAGCTGGTGTGAGACTGATGTGGAGCCTTGGGGGGGGGGGAGGCACCCAACACACTCACCAAAGACGGCAGCCTCCTCCTCCCCTCCCCGATCCTCAGTGTGCCTGCTGGCTGAGAGTGATAAGCACCCTGAGGTGTGTGCATGGCGCCAGAGCTCTGGTGGGTGGGCTGTCTGGTGGACGCCCCGCTTGTGCACCGACCGTTGTGCCCTGCTCCTTGTGCTCTACTCAAAAGTAAGCCCCCTCAGTGTTGTTGTTGTTCATGGTAAGTAA
This sequence comes from Cryptoblepharus egeriae, assembly GCA_030015325.1. Lineage (NCBI taxonomy): Eukaryota > Metazoa > Chordata > Lepidosauria > Squamata > Scincidae > Cryptoblepharus > Cryptoblepharus egeriae. The sequence goes on from JAREYC010000011.1 coordinate 25,335,040, forward strand.
ATGGGACTACTCCCAGGAAAGTGCTAGGCTTGCAGCCTTAGAGCCCAATTCTATGCATGTGTCCTCAGAAGTCATTCCCATTGAGTTCAGTGAGGTTTACTCGCAGGAAAGTGTGCATAGCACTGCAGCAGTAGCAACGAAAATAATTTTATGGTTGGGGGTCCCCACAACATGAGGAACTTATAAAGGGGTCACGGCATTAGGAAGATTGAGACCCACTGAACTAGACACAGTTGGAGATGCATGATGTTCTGACCCATCTTCTTTTTCTTCAGCATTCATCCTGCACAGTGACAGGATCTGCTACTCTGGATCTCTGGCGCCATTTCTCCCAGTTGTGGGCTTAGTCTGGGTGCAGGTGGGTGGTTCGTAGGTCGCCATACAGTGTGTGTCAAAACCGTTTTTCTCCTCCACACTTCCTCTTTCATTCTGTCCCCCTCTTCCCTTTCAAATCCAGGAATTGGAAATTGAAGAAGAGATGGAGAAGGTACACCTATTTCTGCGTTCCCACCGTGGTGCAGGGAGGCTGGTGCGCATGTTTGTGTTCTGGCCTAACACACACATCTCCAAGGAATGGGACACTATTAACTTGTGGCACTTTTGTGACACTCCAGGCCTGCACAGGACTTGTTTGTGCTGGCCTAACCCGGGTTAGGACTGTGCCAACGCACACATAGGTCCCAAAAGGGCAGGATGCAAACCCTAGTCATGTGCCACACTTACTGTCGTTTTAGGCGAATCGTGTACGCCGTCCCCTCCAGCGTAAGGACAAAGGTCATCTTGTCCTGCAATGGGCAGAAGTTGTGCAAAATTAATTGATTTTATTTGTGTTCCAGTGTTCAGACATGTCCTTCCAAGCGGATTTGCATAGAACTAACAACCCAACACAATAACAAGAATCAGCTACTCTTGTTGTGCATAGGATTTAATGTCTGGTTCACACAAACTGCTCCTTGATTCTGACCCCCCTTCTATCTGTTGTCAATAATGACAGTGCTATACCTAAGGGGGAGCAGGGGGACATTACCCAGGTGCTCTGCCTAGAGGGGGTGCCAACCTATACCTCTGGTGGTGGATCCCAAGGACTTCTGAGGCCGAGGTGGCGGTACCCCAAGGCTCTGTCTTGGGCCCGGTTCTCTTTAACATTTTCATTAATGACTTGGAGGAAGGGATACGGGGGAGCCTGATCAAATTTGCGGATGACACCAAGCTGGGAGGAGTAGCAAACACATCAGAAGAAGGAGAAACCTCCAGGAGGATCTGGATAAACAGGAATCCTGAGCTGTGACAAATAGAATGAATTTCAACAGGGAGAAGTGCAAGGTTCTGCACTTAGGAAATAAAAACCAAAAACCAAAAATGTAGGTATAAAATGGGGGATACTTGGCTTGGCAGCACAACATGTGAGCGGGATCTTGGAGTCGCCGTGACAAGAGACCTGCATCTTGTTGCCATTCCCTTGCATCTACCATTCATCTACCATTTTAAAACCAGGATGTTGCACATAACCTATGATGATGGAGTTGTTGTTGTTGTTGTTGTTGGCAGCCATGGATCACAAGCTGAACATGAGTCAGCAGTGATGTGTCTGCAAAGAAGGCAAATGCCATTTTAGGCTGCATTAAGAGGACTGGAGCTTCCAAGTCACGAGAAGTTCTAGTTCCTCTTTATTCAGCATTGGTCAGACCTCACCTTGAGTCCTGTGTTCAGTTCTGGGCACCTCACTTGAAGAAAGATGCAGCCAAGCTGGAGCAAGTCCAGAGGAGAGCGACAAGAATGATCAGTGGGATGGAAGGGAAGCCCTACAAGGAAAGGTTGGGGGAACTTGGGATGTTCAGCCTGGAGAAGAGGAGGCTGAGGGGAGACATGATTGGCCTCTTCAGATACCTGAAGGGCTGTCATAGGGAGGAAGGGGCCAATTTCTTCATAGCTGCTTCTGAAAGCCGAACTAGAACCAATGGGTACAAACTGCAAGAAAGGATATTCCGGCTGGAAATCTGGAAAAAATTCCTGACGGTGAGGGCGGTTCGGCAGTGGAACAGACTGCCAAGGGAGGTGGTGGACTCTCCCTCACTGGGGATCTTCAAGCAGAGGCTCGATGAGTACATGTTGGAGATGCTCTAGGGGGAATTCCTGCTGCAGGCAGGGGGTTGGACTAGATGACCTACTAGGTCCCTTCCAACTCTATGATTCTATGATTCTATGTTGCAAGCCTGACAATGGAAATGAAAAAGTGCATTGCAAGACCCCATTCCCCAATTTAAGGAAGCCCACAATAGAGGACTCTGACATTCCTGATTCTTTTCAATATTCAGACGTACGTTTGGAGCATATCATCAACCTAAAGAATGAGCCACAAATACCGTATTTCCGCTGACGTCTGGTGGGATCCTCTGAGGAACAACTACTTCCATCATGGATCTCTGAAAACCTACAGAGGAGATGGGGGTCATGTTAGAAAGCTCAGGTACTGTCCCCAATCTGTCGAGAGGCACAACTTGCTGGGTTGATCCCTAAACTTGCAGTAACCAATGATGGTGGTTGCACCCACTGCGCCATGGGCATGATAACCACCATCATTTGTTATCATCCAAGAAATCCAGAAATCAGGAGAGATTTTCCTCCAAGGATCGTGTTTAGAAGAGCCCCACTGGATCAAGCCAAAGGCCCATGTAGTCCAACTTCCTGCATCTTATGGTGGTCCACCAAGATGCCTCAAGGAGCACAGAAGACAAGAGAGCTGCATCTTGTTGCCATTCCCTTGCATCTACCATTCATCTACCATTTTAAAACCAGAATGTTGCACATAACCTATGATGATGGAGTTGTTGTTGTTGTTGTTGTTGTTGTTGTTGTTGTTGTTTGTTGTTGTTGTTGTTCCATTGATACGTTGGTACACTTCAGGTTTATAGTACTGACATATCAATGGAATTTGGTCTAGAAAAGTGCACAACTTTGGCAAACTTTGACAACTTTGGCAAATCAAAGAAAACATGTCTGTGGATGGAGTGAAGATGCCAAGCAATAGTGCAATAAAAATATTATTATAAAGTATAAAAAGTAATATTAATATTAATAAAAGGCTCAAGGCAGCATATGGACTTTTCCTCCAGAAATCTGCCCAGTTCCCTTTTCAAGGCATTGATGGCATTGATGCCACCACTACATTCTGTGGCAAAGAGTTCCACATACTCCCTGGGTAATTGATTGATTGTGGATTGATTATGGATTGATGGATGGATTTGATTGATTGGTTATGGATTGAATGATTGATTGATTTTGGATTGATTATGGATTGAATAATTGATTGATTATGGATTGATAGTTTATGGATTGAATGATTGATTGATTACCACCTGGGCAGGGTGACCGTATGTCATAACTACAAAAGAGGACAAGGCCCTCCCAAAATGTAGGACACCCAAGGAAAATGTACAATATGAGAAAATAAAAGCCGAACTGTGTGGCAGAATATAACTCTGGTCACAAGAGCATCTTGGAGCATAATCCTAACCATGTCTGCTCAAAAGTAAGCTCCATTGTCTTCAATGTGTCTTACTCCCAGGAAAGTATCTTTAGGATTGCAGCCATAGTGCAATCCTAAGCATGTCTACTCAGAAGTCCTATTGTGTTCAATAGTACTTACTCCCAAGAAAGTGTGGTTAGGATTGCAGCCTTAGCCACTAAAAATTAGCCACCTTCCTTTTTAGCTCAAGGATTATTTTGAGCGACAGTTTACCAGCGCATGCCTTAAAACTCTCTGCACATTTATCACTAACCATATTGTTATATTCCACTTCTCAACAATAAAAAAATTTCTTCTGGCCAGGCAAGGGTGCCCAGGATTGCAGCCTCTATTGACACCCTTGAGCTCAACAGTGAGTAATTAAAACAATGTGTTCTGAAGCATGCGCAGAGTTCCAACAGCTAACTGTTATTGACACTTCTGCAGGGCATTAAATAAGATCATACAGAAGGGTTAATGCTGTTGTTTCCTCTTGTTTTTTACCACCATCTCCCCCTTTTTTTCTCCCCAATGCTTGGGGAGAAATCTGGGATCTGGTGAAATCTCAAGGAAATCCAAGCAGATTGATTAGGGATTGATTGATTGATTATGGATTGATTTGATTGATTGATTATGGATTGATTATGGATTGGTTGAATGATTGATTATGAATTGATTGATGGATTTGATTAATTGATTATGGATTGAATGATTGATTATGGATTGATTGATTGATTGATTGATTGATTATGAATTTGTTATGGATTGATTGATGGATTTGATTGATTGAGTGATTGATTATGGATTGAATGATTGATTGATTATGGGTAGATTGAATGATTGATTGATTATGGATTGATTGATTATGAATCGATTATCGATTGATTGATTGATGGATTTGATTGATTGATTGATTATGGATTGATTATAGGTTGATTGATGGGTTTGATTGATTGATTGATTGATTGATTAGGCATTGATTATGAATGATTGATTATGGATTATGGATAATGGATTGATTATGGGTTGATTGAGGATTTGATTGATTGATTATGGGTTGATTGAATGATTGATTATGGACTGATTAAATGATTGATTGACTATGGATTGAATGATTGATGGATTTGGTTCATTATGGATTGATTGATAGATTATGGACTGATTAATTGATGGATTGATTGATAGCCCACCTTAACCATGCCAATGCAAATGCCAAAGACAGCTTGCAAAACCTTCCTTCCCTCCCCACAACAACCCTGTGAGGTAAGAACAACTGAGAGGGAGTGACTGGACCTTGGGCCACCCAAGAAGGGTCACCCAGGAACCTCCATGATGACCAAGGAGGGATTTGAACCTGGATCTTCCAGATTCTTTGCAAAGTTGAACACTCTTATCCCCCACTTCCTAGCCTCTGAGCATGTGCAGAGAACGTTTCCCAATGAATCACAACCCAGCACATAAGAGGTGGTTTTTTTCCCAATGGAGGTTTTTGTTTCTTCAAAGCTGGAAAGGAGGACGTGTCCTGGGAAAGGAGGACACCTGATCACTCACCCTGGACACAAGCCAGGCAGGTCCCCAGCAGGGCGAAGGACAGGCAGAGGGAAGCCATGGCTGGAGCCGGCCAGTTTTCCTGGGTGACCCGTTAACGGTGCTGGAACTCCGGGGAGGAGGGAGCGTTGCAAGGCTTCCTTCCTGGGCGCACAGTGCAGGGACCCCCTTTTGGGTTCACTTTCCATGCACAGAGGAGGCTGCAATGATGGGGGTGGATTAGCACCATCCTGACCATGTCTACTCCAGAGTAAACCCCATTGTGTTCAAAGGGTCCTACTCCCAGGAAAGTGTCTTTAGGATTGCAATCACGTCTACCCCAAAGTAAGCCCCACTGTGTTCAATGGGTCTTACTCCCAGGAAAGTGTCGTAGGGATTGCAATCACGTCTACTCCAAAGTAAGCCCCATTGTGTTCAATGGGTCTTACTCCCAGGAAAGTGTCTTAGGGATTGCAATCACGTCTACTCCAAAGTAAGCCTCATTGTGTTCAGTGGGTCTTACTCCCAGGAAAGTGTCTTTAGGACTGCAATCATGTATACTCCAAAGTAAGCCCCATTGTAATCAATGGGTCTTACTCCTAGGAAAGTGTCTTAGGGATTGCAATCATGTCTACTCCAAAGTAAGCTACTTTTGAGTAGACATGATTGCAATCCCTAAGACACTTTCCTAGGAGTAAGACCCATTGATTACAATGGGGCTTACTTTGGAGTAGAGGTGATTGCAGTCCTAAAGACACTTTCCTGGGAGTAAGACCCATTGAACACAATGGCGCTTCGGAGTAGACAGGGTTAGGAATTGTGCTCCTTTTCTTCCTAACAGTTGTGATTCAGCCAAGGGGTGGGGGAGGGGAGGAGAAAGGCGTGGGAATTTCCAGGAAGATTTTCCCACGCTCTGATTTTTCCCAAGTTCATCAGGGAAGGGAGCCCAACAGGAAGGAAGGAAGGAAGGAAGGAAGGAAGGAAAGAAAGAAAGAAAGAAAGAAAGAAAGAAAGAAAGAAAGAAAGAAAGAAAGAAAGAAAGAAACCATTCTGTTCTTTGCAGGGTCCTCATGCTGGTTTACCCCAACCCTCCAGGTCTCCTCCAGACCCTCCACCTTACCCCCCTCCAGGTCCCAACACACTATGCCCTCCCACCCCTCCTGTTCCCCATGCAAACCCTCCACCGCCCATGTCCCCCTCCAGATCTCCCACCCCTCCTGTCCTATTCCAGACCCTCACAGCCCCTTCTGTCCCTCTCCAGATCCCAACCCTCCAGAACTCCCACATATCCTGTTTCCCTGCAGACCCTCTACCACCACCATCTATAGCAGTGATTTTCAACCAGTGTGCTGTGGCACACTGGTGTGTCATGGATAGTCCTCAGGTGTGCCACAGGAATTTGGAGATTGACAATTATTAGTAGTTAAAATGGGGGATTTGAATAGTCTGGTGTGTCTTGTCAATGGTAAAAACGATTGATGGTTGCCTGGACAATTTCAGTGCCTTGTTAAGTGTGCCATGAGATGAAAAAGGTTGAAAACCACTTATCTATAACCGCCCTCACTCCGGTTGCACTCCAAATTGGACCTGCTAATTGGGTGGGGGTGAGTCAGGGTAACCCATGTTCTGGCTTTGTGTCCTGGAAAAAAATCTTCAATCTCATCCATTTTCCTTGTAAGCAGATAACATGTAGCCTTATTGTAGTCTATATACATATAAAACTGAAATGTCACTCACTGACTCACTGGCTCATTCATTAATGCCCAGCCAAAACTTCCGGGCCTAGAAGCGTGAAATTTAGGGAGGGTGTTCCTTCCATGATGGAGGCTCCCACTAAGAAATAATTCTGAGAAATTCAAACCAGAAAGGGTTGAAAGGGGGTACAACATGTTTTCATCCCTATACTTTACACTGAAGAATCCCTGACTGATCACTGCCTTATCCCACCCCCTGGATCCAGCAGCATGAAATTTGGGGAGGGTCTCTGTTCTGTGACATCAACACCCACCAAGAATTGATGTTGAGAAATTAAACCCTTAAGGGGCTGAAAAGGGGTGCAACGTGGTTTTATCCTATCCTGCCAATTTGGTGCTCAGCGTGGTGCACTGGGGGGATGTTGTTCAGGGGGGAGGGCTGTTGTGTGTGGGGATTTGTACTGGGGAGGATGCTGTGCATAGGGGTTGATGCGCATGGAGCGTTGATCTGCATGGGGGTGATGTGCATGGGGGTGATGTGCATGGAAGATTGATGTGCATAGGAGGATGTTGCATATGGGGGTATTACACATGGGGTGTAGCACATGGTGGGATGTTGCACATGGAGGGTGGATGAGCATGGGGAATTATGTACATTTGCAGATGATGCGCTTGGGGGGGTTGATGTGCAGTGGGGGGATGGCAAATGGGGGAGCCAAACTGTGAGCTGTGCAGGGGAACCACATGGAAAACCACAACCTTTACAATGTCTGCAATAGTCTTAATAGAGAGCCACAGGCAATGGCCCAGAAGGTCAAGGAAAGAGCCAGTTGAAAAGGGTTTGGAACCACTGGTTGGGAACCTAAGGACCTTATATCAACATATGTCCAATCACTTTTCTCTCCTCCACACTTCCTCTTCTCCTCTATCCCCCTTCTTCTACTCCATTCCAGGGAATGGTGCATCATAGGAAGGGGGGAGCCTAGCCGGATCTTTCTTGTTGCCCCAGAAACTGCAAGAGAACATATTCCACTTATTACTATTATTCACATTTTTATGCCTCCCTTCTTTCAAGGAGCTCATAGTGTATACGGTTCCTCCCCTCCTTTTGTCCTCACAACAACCCTGCAAGGTAGGTGAGGCTGAAATCAAGATCAGGCTGATTCTAGGCTGGCCCAAAGTCACCCAGGAACTTTTTGGCAGTGCAGGGATTTGAATCTGGATCTTCTAGGTCTACCTCCCAAACCACTGCATCATCCAACATGTGGCTCTGTAGGAGGAAACTTGGAAACCCATTCAGACAGGCAGGCTAAGCAGCATTCTGTACACGTAATAATTTATTTATGAAACATCTATATAGGCGCATTTGATGAGACACAATAACGGTGCAGCAATCCTGTTCTCCCTTGTTGTCTTCCTTGGCTCCCAGCCCTGGTCTCGGAGCATCATTGAGTCCTCAGTTTGGCAGCCATTGCAAGTTAGAAGCTGTAGCAAAAAACCAAAAACACACAACAGTGGTGTGGGGAAGGAGAGCATGAGAATAATAATGTTATGAGAATCCACTGTAGATTTGCTTTCAGATCTCCCATCCATCCTTCACATTTTTCTGGACCTCACCAACCAGCGGTAAATTCCAGTGGTCTCAGCACTTTTCATCACAACCCCTGTACACAGCCACTTCCCACTATGCACAATCCTAACCATGTCGACTCAAAAGTAAGCCTCATTGTGTTCAATGGGTCTTACTCCCAGGAAAGTGTCTTTAGGATTGTAGTCTAAAGTCTACCTCACAGGGGTGGAGGAATGGGTGGAGAAATATTAGAGCAATGCATTGGCACTGGAAAGTTGCCTGGGATTCACCCTTAGGGTACTAACTGAGGAACATTTACTCAGAAGAAAGCCCCACTGTGTTAAGGCAGGACTTACTCCCAGGTAAAATTTTATTACATTGGATTGCAAGCCTTAGAACCCAAGCCTATACATGGTTATGTAGAAGCAAGTCCCACTGAATTAAATGCTGCTTACTCCCAGGTGAGTATGGATAGGATTCCAGCCTTAATACAATATGAGCTACATTCTGTTCTTCTGTTTTAATATGAGTAATTTAGGCTGTAATCCTAAAGACACTTTCCTGGGAGTAAGTCCCACTGAACCAGGCTGCCCAGACCTCTGAGTTTCCCCAGAGGCCCCAGGAAATTGGACCCCTGGACTGGGGGTTAGGGAAAGAGCCCTCCTCCTCTGGAAAATGGAGGCGTGGGAGGCCGCTCTGGGGCTGCCCCAGGTCAGCAAGGCTTAGTATTGGCAGCCACTTGCTACTATAGTTTGGCTGCATTGGTACGCACAGCTCGAATTCTGTAGCAGTGCTTCCTTAAGGCGCAAACCAGGCGTGGGTGGAGCATCCACTCCTGGCACCTGGTCTGGCTGCGCATGCCTTTAGGGAGAGTGAAAGTGGAGGCGCACCTGGCCAGATCCCCTCACTTGCATGGCTTGTGTTGCTGCAAACTGCTTTGAGGGCATCTTACATGTATGTGTCAGAATCATACATGTTGAAGTCACTTGCGTGGGTTGTGTTGCTGCAAACTCTTTGAGGACATCTTATGTGTCAGAATCACTTGTATGGTTTATGTTGCTGCAAACTGCTTCGAGGGCATCTTACATGTGTGGGTCAGATCATGCACGTTAAAAAGTTTTCAATTTAAAAAGTGTTGAAATTAAGTGCAGGAAAGCAATACAAGTATTTTGCCTTATTTTAACATGTCCTACATTTGTCCTATACTTTTGGGGTGTCCTACATTTTTTAACTGGGTAGGAATTTTGGGTTGGGGGAACAGGAATTTTGGGCAGTTTAGGGGGGAATTTAGGTTTGGCATCTGGTCACTCTGCACTGAACACAGTGAGGCATATTAATAGCATGGATATAGATATGGAAGTACATGTATATGGACAGGATTGTGCTCTTAAGGAGCACACAAAATACTTGCATCCTGGATCTGCTTCTTGTTTCTGGTGTTCAGAGAAGCTTACTTCTAAAACCAGAAGTTTGGACACATCCCCGTCATGGTCTTAAACCTGTAATGAATTTTTTCCTCCATAAATCTGTCCAGTCCCCTTTTAAAGGTTTGCAAGCCAAATGATATCATGTGGCAAGGAGTTCCACAGACTCATTAAAATGCTAAATAAATACATTTTTTTACCAATACTAGACTTTAAATTCACCATTACACTTCTTTGTCCGTTATGCTTCCCTCATCTGATAGAGACCTGCAAAGAATATGAATTTCATTTCAAATCACATTCGTTTAAAATACATTTTTATAATTGTTTTATTACAATACTAGCGAAAGGCGTGCCCGCATTACGGGAGTAAAATTCCCCCGTATGCCATCCCCCCATATGCATCAACCTCCATGGATAACTTTCCCCCAGGCGTAACAACTCCCCATGCGCAACTTCCCCCATACACAACAACCCCCCATGCACAACTTCACCCATGCGCATCAACCCCGCATGCACAAGTTACCTCATGCGCAACTTCCCCCATGCGCAACTTCCCCCATGCACATTAACCCCCCATGCGCAACTTCCCCCTTATGCATCAAACCCCATGTGCAACTTTCCCCATGTGCAACTTTCCCCATGCGCAACTTTCCCCCATGCGCATCGACCCCCATGAGCAACTTTCCTCCCATGCGCAACTTTCCCCATACACAATTTTCCCCAGGCACAACTTCCCCCCAGGCGCAACTTTCCTCCCATGCGCAACTTCCTCCCATGCGCAACTTTCCATATGCGCATTTTCCATATGCGCAACTTTCCCCATGCGCAACTTCCTCCCGTGCGCAACTTTCCCCCATGCGCAACTTTCCCCCGTGCGCAACTTTCCTCCATGTGCATCATCCTCCCATGTGCATCACCCCCCCATGCGCAACTTTCCATATGCGCAACTTTCCCCATGCGCAACTTTCCCCCATGCGCAACTTTCCTCCATGCGCAACTTTCCTCCATGTGCATCATCCTCCCATGTGCATCATCCCCCCATGCGCAACTTTCCATATGCGCATTTTCCATATGCGCAACTTTCCCCCGTGCGCAACTTTCCTCCCGTGCGCAACTTTCCTCCCATGCGCAACTTCCTCCCATGCGCAATTTTCCTCCCGTATGCAACTTCCCCCTGCGCAAATTTCCTACATGCGCAACTTCCCCTCATGCGCAACTTTCCTTCATGAGCAATTTCCCCTCATGCGCAGCATCCTTGCCAGCGCAACCTCTTCCTCCGAACAACATCCCCCCAGTGCATCAGGGTCTGAGCACCAAATTGGCTGATGTTGTTCAGTCTCCCATGTAAAGTATAGGACAAAAACACGTTGCCCCCTTTTCAGCCCCTGAAGGGTTAAGTTTCTCCAGATGGTTCTTGGTGGGTGTTCAGGTGACAGAAGGAACTCCCAGAATTCCATGCTTCAGGCCCAGCAGTTGGGGCGGAATGTTGCTGAGTCAGCAATTCTCAATGCAAAGTATAGGGAGGAAAACGTGTTGCGCCCCTTTTCACCCCCTTCCGGTTGGAATTTCCGAAAACCGGTTCTTAGTGCACCCCTCCGTCACAGAAGGAACACCCACCCCAATTTTCACGCTTCTAGGCCTAGCAGTTTTGGCAGGGCGGTGATGAGTCAGTCAGTCAGTCAGTCAGTCAGTCAGTCAGTGACTTTTCTCTTTTATATATATAGACTAGCAAAAAGCATACCCGCGTTGCGGGAGTAACATTTCCCCATACAACATCCCCCCACGGCGCATCAACTCCCCATGCGCATCATCCCCCTGCGCAACTTCCCCATGTGCATATCCCCCATGCGCATCATCCCTCCATGCGCATCATCCCCCATGTGCATCATCCCCCCATGCGCATCATCCCCCGTGCGCAACTTTCCCCCATGCGCAACTTTCCCCATGCGCATCATCCCCCCATGCGCATCACCCCCCCCCCCTCCATGCTTCCAGGCCCAGCAGTTGGGGCGGAATGTTGAAGAGTCAGCAATTCTCAATGCAACGTATAGGGAGGAAAACGCGTTGCGCCTCTTTTCACCCCCTTCCGATTGGAATTTCCTAAAATTGGTTCTTAGTGCACCCCTCCGTCATGGAAGGAACACCCATCCCAAATTTCACGCTTCTAGGCCCGGCGGTTTTGGCAGGATGTTGATGAGTGAGTCAGTGAGTGAGTGAGTCAGTGAGTCAGTGACTTTTCTCTTTTATATATATAGATGATATAAAATACAGTTTTATAATATTTTATAATATAACCTGGAACGCTCCTCCCCATCCTAAGAAAGATGGTCTCATTGTAAAGGAGTAAGAATTTACTCTGAATTGCAATATGAATTTCCCATAGATTTTCCCATAGATTTGCCGTAACTATGTTGACATAAATGTCTCTTACATGCTCCCGTAGTTACTCTGGATTGTAGGTTATGTCACCTAGCTATATTCTTGCAATCATAGTATCTTTGGGGGTCCCATTCCAGAATTCCCCCCATATAGGGGCCTATGGACCTGATCCATGGATATGCAATCTGTGGATTTGCCCCCCTGTATAATTTACACCTGCAAATGCAATGCAAAATCTGAGTAGAAAATGCAGCTACGAGTCTTACCTTCCCCTCCCTGACATGCTCCGTGTATCCGTTGTTGAGGAAGACCTAGATCTGCAAAGATAATGATTTGAAATTCAGTGCTGTAGACCCTTCCCAGCACTTAAAGCAGTGCAATTGAGTGCACTGCCGGTGATCCCACCCCACAAAAAGCTTCCCACGTCCTCCCCACCTCCTTGCACCTTCCATCTTCTTCATGGTTTCCTCCAACATGGGAAGGCTCTGTGCATGAGTGATAATTTTTAGAGGGACTTTTGGCAACAAGATGCAATCTCTGCTCCAGGTGCATGGAGAGAAGGTGCTTGCAAATGTCAATGGTGGTACCTCGTAGAGGGGTTACTTTGAAAATCAAAGTGTATACAGTGGTACCTTGCTTAACAAGCGTTTCACATAATAAGCAAACATTTTCCAAGATATCTTGCTTCACATAACAAGTTCCGCTTCACTTAACAAGCAAGCACACTATGGGCACGCATGCTATGCAGCCCTGACACTCCGCATGGAGGCTCTTTAAAAGGGCTGCCAGCCAGCACTGCTGCCTCTAACTGCCCCCAACTTGGGGGCAGTTGCCTGGGGGTGCCAGAGGCAGCTGCCCCCAAGTGCCCTCACCGGCCACCTTGGACCTCCAGCAGAAGCCCAGGTAAGCCTCCCAGGAAAGTGTCTTGGATTGCAGCCTCTTAACCATGTGTTAAATGGGGCTTACTCCCAGGAAAGTACCTTAAGGATTGTAGCCTAAGTAGACTTCATAGGATCCTGCACATTGAATGCATGTTTTGAATTCAATTCCAGTGTTTTGTCATCATTTTTACATACAGTTAATATCTTTATATGAATATTTTTGGGGTTCTGGAACCAATTGTCTGAGTTTTCATTATTTACTATGGAAAAATCTGTTTCACTTACAGAGCATGCCTCTAGAACGAATTAAGCTCTTTATGTGAGGCACCGCTGTTTTGGTGGGACTTCTATAAACCTACTTAAAGCACTATCCACTGCTAAGTCAATAGCTAAAACCTCTTGGTTGTGCTCACGATGCTCATCTGACGGTAAGTTCTAAATAAAGGTTTACTTGTGTTAATTTTACATCTTCAGTAATTATGGGGGTTCTGTGCCAGGATGTCCTGTGGATACCAAATTACATGGACAAGTCAATCCATGGGTGGGACCCACAGTAGCAAACTAGAAGTGCCTTTTATTTTTAAAAATTAATTTAAAGAAGAAAAAAGAAAAGGAAAGAAGTAATAGAAAATAAATATTCTTGAAAAATATATGGCAAGAATTCTGGATTTACCTTTCTATAGTCTGATATTAATTTCTACTACCCGGAAATCTATCTTAAAATATAAACTTATTTAAGTTTAGAGACATAAAAAGGAGATTAAACTAGATTAAATTAGAAATGCCTCTTAGGGTGTAATCCTAACCTTGTCTATTCAGAATTAAGTCCCATTATATTCAATGGTTCTTACTCCCAGGAAACTGTGTTTAGGATTGCAGCCTTAGGAGCATCCAAGAGGCCTTCTGAGTCATGGATAGGCCACAAACCTCCAGGCATAGGCTCGGCATCTGTGGATATTGGATATTCAAATCTCCGCAGCTTCAGCATCTGTGGATGTTGAGGCCATAGATAAGGATGGCCAACTGTCCTCAGTTACCAGGCTGGTGCTTTCATGAGTTAAATGGTGCAGATCCAACACTGGCGGGAGCCCAAGAGACTTACTCAGAATCCGCGTATGAAAGGTCTTCATCCCTGGTGCAGTATTTCCGAAACCGTTTCCTCTTGACAAACAGAATGGCTGAGCCGAGCGCGATGGGGAGAAAGAGGCAAAGGCTTAATATGATCCAAGTGTGCTTCTGCTTCTGTGACGCTCTTCCTGTTATATCTAGATAGAAACAGACATCACTTGCAGCTTTATGTTACTCACTGCAATGCTGAAACAGGGGGGTAGATGCACAAGTAATGAGAAGCAGGGTCCTAACACTGGGCTAGCAGGAAATTGCCAGCATTGACTGGCATGATCCAAAATTGCTGATGATGCAAACTGTTGCATGATGATGCCACATGCAAACGAAGCCAATGCAGTTCAATGGGATTCACAGAGGTGCATGTGTGCTTACGCACATTAGAAGAACTCAACTAGATCAGGCCGAAGGGCCACCTAGAACAGCTTCCTATATCCCACATTGGCCCATCAAAGGCTTCAGGGAGTAGACAGCCAACAAACGTCCTGCATCCTGGTGCCCTCCCCTGCATCTGGCATTCTAAGGTTGCCTATATCTTTTTTTTAAAGAGGTTGCACATATCTAGGGTTGCCATAATCCTCTTCCACAAAACCAGGATAGGACCCCATGAAACTTGCCATTATGTGAATGCAATCACCCAAAACTGGGACTGCCCCGGTTTTCCGGGATATATGGTGACCCTACTCACTGTCACAGGCATGCAATAGCCTCCAAACACCACTACAGTAGGTGAGCTACGCCAGCCTAAATGGGTTAGGATTGCACCTCAATCTTGTCCCCTTTCAAGCTAATTCCATGAACTCACTACAGCCGGCTGCTGTTTCTCTGAAATACTGTATTTACTCAAATCTAACGCTCACCTTTTCCAGCTGAATTCAGTCTCCAAAATCAGGGTGTGCATTAGATCCTATGGTTAATTAGATTTGAATTAATACAGAATTTGATTATACGTATAGGGTGTGCATTAGATTCAATGGTGCATTAGATTTGAGTAAATAAGGTATCGTTAAATAGAAAATATCATTTATACTTTTTGGGTGCGTACCACTTTCATGCCAAAACAAGAGGGGAGTCAGGGAATGGGGAGTCAGAACTGGGAGCAATGGTACAGGTTATACTGGGAGACCCATTTTTGATCTCCTAAAAGTTCTGATTTTTAAATGCTGGTGCAGGACTGTGGTGGTGAACACCAATGGTAGTGAACACCGCAAGGGAGAGGAAATGAAAGTCAGAATTATGTAATGGTTTTGGAGTTGAGCTTTGACCTGGAACTTCCCAGTTCAAATCCTGGTTCTGCCAGTGTGATCCTATGTTAGGTTGCCATTTGTCTAGGAAAACTGAGATAATCCCAGTTTTCAGGGATTGCATTCACATACTGACAAGTTTGGCAGCGGGTCCTGTCCTGGTTTTGTGGAAGAAAATTATGGTATCCCTAATCCTGGATGATTGTGGCCAGTCATGCTCGCTCTCTCTCTCTCGGCCTCACAGGGTTGTTGTGAGGACTGTGATGGGAGGAACTTCACCACCAAGAACTCCTTGGAGTAGGGTTGCCATATATCCTGAAAAACAAGGACAATCCCAATTTGGGGGATAGTGTTCACATACTGGCAAATGGGAGAGAGGGTCCTGTCCCGATTTTGTGGAAGAGAATTATGGCAACCCTACCTTGGAAGAAGGGGATTTAAAAAGTGATAGATGAATAAAAAAATAGATTTCTCAATGGAGAGAAAGAGAGGCACCCTACATCTGGCCCACCACTCTAGAGCTGGTCTGAGACCCCCACTGCTGGGGGAGTGGCATGCCAAATACCACTCAGTCCTTGCCTGGTAGTGCCTCAGTAACAGCCTTCTTACCTGATATTGCCTCAGCAGCTTTCTCCGCAATTTCTCCTCTTCTTTCGGTTCCTTGGGTTTGAAAAGGGGAACAAAGAGGAAGTGTGGGAGAGCCGAGTGGTGGGCTAGAGAGGCATCTGCATTTCCCCCCTTACCATTACCCGCTTTTCCCTCACCCTTTAAAATATGACTGACAGATGGTGGAGCTTGAATTAGTCTGGGTTGCAAAACCCACCCCAAATATACACCCATTTTTCTGTGTATCATGATATTTTAAGAACAAATTTATTGATTTTGATTTATTCACATTTTTATCCTGCTTGTCCTCCAAGGAGCTCAAGGTTGGCATACATGGTACCTCCCTGCTTTTTGACTCACCTACATGTGAAGTAGGGGAGGCTGAGAGAGAAAGAGTGACTGGCCCAAGGTAGGGTTGCCATAATTCTCTTCCATAAAATGGGGACAGGATCCTCTGTCCCATTTGCCAGTATATGAACACAACCCCCCCAAATTGGGATAGTCCCCATTTTTCAGGACATTTGGCAACTCCAGCCCTAGGCCACCTGAGTAGAGAATGTGAACCAGAATCTTCCAGGTCTAAGTCCAACTCTAGAACAAATACACGTGCCCCAACTCACATTATATTAAAGTAACACAGAGGTTCTCGAGCATTTCAGCCCTGGACCCCCTTCTGAGAATGACAATATGTATGGAAATAATGTCATCAATCTGAAAGTGATGTCATGGCTGGAAGTGATATCAAACACAGCTCCTCCATGTCTACTTGGAAGTAAATCTCATTGTGCTGAATATCACTTACTCCCAGGACAGTATGGCTTGTAATCAGAGAGCCCCATTCTAAGATGGTGGCACCCAGCTTTTTATGACATCCCCCTCCCCAAAATATACAGGTGTCCCTTGTTGTCTACTATGGTTCTGTTCCAGAACTTCCCGCAGATTAAAAAAATCCATGTATAAAGAAAACAATGTGAAAATAGGTTTTAAGACTCCATTCCAGATTTCTTTCTTTCTTTCTTTCTTTCTTTCTTTCTTTCTTTCTTTCTTTCTTTCTTTCTTTCTTTCTTTCTTTTTGTCTGTCTGTCTGTCTGTCTACAGTATTTATATACCACTTTCAACTGAAAAGTTCACAAAGCGGTTTACAAGAAAATAAAAAATTAATAGCTAATTAATAGCTAATGGGTCCTCTATTGTGCCTAATGGAATAAGGTAGTGCCTCAATATCTGCAGGAGTTTGATTCTGGGACTGAAAAAATGGAATTATTGCTTGCATGACTATGAGCACAATCCTAACCATGTCTACTCAGAAATAAGCCCCATTGTCTTCAATGGGTCTTACTCCCATGAAGGTGTCTTTCAGATTGCAGCCTATCTCTCTATAATAGTGGAAAAGCAGTTTTTAAAACTGTGATCTGCAGTGGCCATTCATGTTGAGTCAAATCCATGTATTAAAAATCAAGGTATAACTAGGTTGGACCTCTAGTTGCAACTCCCCAAGGGGGTCCCGACCTCCACTTTGAGAACTACTCGAGTAACATGTAACTTGGTTCTGAAACTAGGGTTGCCATAATTCTCTTCCACAAAATGGGGACAGGCCCCTCTGTCCCATTTGCCAGTATGTGAACACAAACCCTCCCCCCCAAAATCAGGATTGTCCCTTTTCTTCGGGACATTTAGCAACCCTACCTGAAACCAGCATGCTTCAGAGACTAAAAAGCTTGAAGCCGACAGCATGATTGAACCTGGATGTAGGGTTTTGACTTTATGAACTTTTTATGCTTTACCAACCAATTTTTGTGGTCAGAATTCCACTATCGATGCTTCCTCCGAGGTGATCTCCTCTCTCTATGCAGTTTGGAGGGGACCATCCTGGGTAACAATGACAGTTTTTTCTGTTGTTGCAAACCTGGAAGAAGAACACAGATGGGCCTTTCTATCACTGGATCCCATATCCGTGGATTCAGTTATCTGTGGATCAACCCCTCTCACAAACACCATGGGCCCATTAACATAATTAAATGAGAAAACTTACCCCAGTGATGCCTTATTAACAGTGGAAATGGGCACTTCAGGAGCATTTTTAATTTTTATTTTATTTATCTATTTTGATATGATTCCCCCCATATCCACAGTTTCTGTCTTTCACGGAACACGGATCAGCACCTGACTTTCATTTTACTTACTCCATGGCCAGAGCATTTTTTTTCAGGATTGCAATCATAGTTCAGGACATCATAATTCTCACAGACTTGCCTGAGGCAGACCTTTAAGAAGAAAAAGAAACCCAATAATATATATTTTAAGTTTCACAAGGTGTTCTGGACTGGACAGGTCTGCCTGTCTTCTGTCAACCACAAGACATGAATTGGTACCTGGGCAATGTATCACCCTGCCCCCCTTAGCTATGCCACTGGGGGGAAAAGCCAGTGACATGGAATTAATATTGTGGCTGGGGGAGAATTAAGTGCATTTCCACTTCTCCCTCCAAAGTGTTCCCCCTATTTTTGAGAGGTCCATCAGAAGATTGTGTTTCCAGCCAGGCAAGCAAACATGAAGCAATTGGCAGTGGAAACAGAAGTTAGGGAAGCCATAGTTCCTTTAGGAGCAGAGAAAGAGCATGAGCTATTCCCACTTAACGGGGAACTGGAAAAACCAGGACCGGCCCTTATGTGAAGTCAACTGCAGTTGCCTAAGGCAGCACATTGGTGGGACTGCACCCACATAGGTAGGACTGCACTGGTGGTTTGTCCTCCTACTTGCCTCATTTCTCCTCCTTTTCAAGAGAGGGAAGAGAGGAAATGTAGAGAGGGGGAAATTGCTAATCTAGAACTGGAAAGCAGGAGAAGTTCAGGGTGGCACATCATTGGGTAAGGGGCAGCATTTCGCATGCTACCTCATGTGGTCTGGGGGTGACACGTCATCCCCAGCTAAAATGCATCATCCCCTTCCTCATTATAATCAATATTTGCTCACATTCATCCTTGCCCTTCTGTTTTCTGTTGGCAATTAGACTGTAAGCAACTTGGGGCAGAGACTTTTAATTTTTTTAACATATTCTATGACTCCTCAACAATAGAAATAACAAATGTGCTAGACTTTGTCCCTTGCCTTGTCCTGTCCGCAACTAGTCCCGTCTTTCACCAGCATCGGGTCCGGCATGTTCATTGGCTGTTTCATGTCCAGAGACACACACATCGCATCCTTCATTTGCTTGTACAAGACGGGGACTTGCAAGGTGATAAAAGGAGCGGTGTGTGGATAGATGCAAATCAGCTTTCCACAGCGCACGTTCCTGGCAAAGGTAGATGGAGAAGAGAACAAGATCATATCCCTACCAAACTGGGCAACTCAATGCAGGTACATTGATTGATTGATTGATTGATTGATTCATTCATTCATTCATTCATTCATTCATGTTTTTATGTCCCCCTTTCCTCCAATGAGCTCAAGGTGGTGTACCTGGTTCCTCCCCTCCTTCTGTTCTCACAACAACCCTATAAAACAGCTGAGGCTAAGGTTGCAATCCTAAAGACACTTTCCTGTAAATAAATCCCATTGAACACAATGGGGCTTACTTCTGAGTAGACATGGTTGGGATTGTCCTCTGAGTAACCTTATGGTCACTCAGGAAGCTTTGTGACTAAGCAGGGATTTGAACCTGGATCTATCAGGTTTAAGCCCACCTCCCAAACCATCCTGGCCTAGGTTGGACTAGATGACCTATTGGGTCTCTTCCAACTCTATGATTCATACCCCACTATCCTCTCCATTAGGGAGGTCCTCAAGACACCTTTGAATCAAAGATAGAATAAAACGTGAAAGAAAATGGAGATCAAAGAATAGAACCAGACCAGTAGCAACCAAAACCAGGGCAGTGGTACCCACTTGGCATCCATCAGTCTTGAAAGACTATGGTATCGTGCTTGAAGCACAAAGGCCTGGGTAGATTGATATGGAGGATAGGCTGTTACCCAAGCTGTGGTACCCAAATCTTGTAAGATTTCATGAGATCCAAGATGGTGGTGTCTGCATTTCATGGAATGCAGTGACATCTAGGATTTTACAAAATTCCATGAGATCCTAGATGGCAACAGCCAGGAGAACAGGTAGAGGGGGCCATCAGGAACAGCTTGCAGGTACCCCGTGTGTATGCTGAAACCCCATCATTTTGGGAACCCCTGTTTTTTCACTCATCTCTTTCTCAATCCACGTACTGAGTGGAACAAGCCTGGAATCCCTTTCTTGAGTCGCTTCCACAGTGTCCAAACCGATCCGCCTGACTGTTGATTTCTTTATAACACGCGATGGGAGCATTCCTTGACTCTGAAAACGGAGAAGTGGCAGCGCTTAGGATCAAAAATAACCATAAATGCCTATAACTGTTAGGTTTTTCTATCAATGCTGATCCACGTAAAAGTCCTTGCAATATATTTATTTATAAGTTACTTATGATAACACTGGGCTCTGGCTCAGTGGTTATAGATGCTGCGCTTTTTGACCTGAAGGTCTGCAGATTGGCAGTTCGAGACCTGAGGACTGCACAACGGCGTGTGATCCCATTACTTGCCCAGCTCATGCCTACCTAGCAGTTTGAAAGCATGCCAATGCAAGTAGATAAATACAGTAGGTATTACTTCAGTGGGAAGGTAATAGCATAGCATGCACTTTGGACTTTGGGGTTTGGTCATGCCTGCCACATGACCATGGAGGAGTCTTTGGACACTACTGGCTCGCTCTTGCTCTCTCAACCTGCTTAATTGACATGGAATGTTGGCCAGAAGGTGCAGACACCCATACACACAAGGCTTTCATGCAGAAACATACAATATTGACATGAATGGGGACCCACCAAAAATTGCTTTGCAACCTGCTTAGTGGGACTTGACCCACAGTTTGAGATAAACCATTTACCCAAAATTTGGACTTATGAGAAAGTCACCGATTCTTGCTGATACAGGGTGGCATATGTGGGGTGAGGGATAGGATTTTAAAAGATGCAAGTGAAACAAATCAATGGTTGCTCTGCTTACGTTTCCCAAAGATCTCCTGACACTGCAGATCAGGAGATCTACAGCCTCCTTGATAACAGAAACCAGTGTTTCTGTTACATCGATGTCCGTTCTGGACGAAAATGTCCGATGGGCAGAATGGGGAGGTGCCATTGCAAAACTCAGGGAAATCACAAATATCATCCACTGGAGGTCTGCACAATGTGTTCTTGGCCTTCAACTGCACCAAAACAAACCAAAAGAATTATTATTATTATTATTATTATTATTATTATTATTATTATTATTATTATTATTATTATTAATTGAAAATCAAACATAAATACACAGCAAACAATTTCGTGCTGGTTTCATTCACATCACCAGTCGGACCCTTCCCAAGAGTCTGCGATTGTGTGATGTAGCGGTGTACAATTCGTGCTGAACCCAGAAGAGCAGCTTTCTGCAATTGGCAGAGTGATGATGATGATGATGATGATGATGATGATGATGATGATGATTGTTTAGCATATGGCAAAATACATGGATATGAGATAAATTATATGAAATGAGATGAATTAATGGCACTCTTTGCAAAGTGTTTAATTAGCTATTTTTCCATCCTCACCTTATCCCCTCCTTCCTCCCTTCTTCCTTACCTTCCTTACCTCTCTCCTTCCCTACCTTCTTTCCTTACCAGCTGCACATCTGGATCTGGCTTTTCCACCAGCTTCCTGGCAGCGCATTACTCAGTGTGCCACCAGAGTGCCTTTTATGAGACTCGGCACTATCAGAAAATGTATTCTGACAATGCTCAGCCCTTTTAGAATTCAATTGTAAGAATATTTATATACCATTTTTTTAAGCCAAAAAGTTCAAAAAGTAGTTTAAGGGGATAAATAAAAACCCCAAATGGCTCTCTGTCTCCAAAAGGGCACGCAATCTAAAAAAGATGTAGAAGAGTCATCAGCATAAGCCACAGGAGGAAAAAAATGCACTGAAGTGGGTCTCCACCTGCTATATCTCATAGGGCACCCCCCGAAAATGGCCACCTTGCCCAGTTTTCAGGCTTTAGGATCAGTAGTGGGATTCAGATAAATTAACAACAGGTTCTATGTCCATCGAACAACAGGTTCTATGTCCCATTAGTAACCGGTTCTCAGAACCAGGCGCTCATTAGTAAAGGCTTCTACAGAACCTGTGAGAACCCCCGAAGCCCACCACTGTAAATTAGGATCAATATGGCCAAGCTGGATGAAGGCCTTTAGGAAACTTGCCTCCAAGACAGAAAGATGCAGCCTCCAAAGGAATCCACAGAAGGCTTTTTTGGGGGGGTGGGGGGGAGATATGAACACTGATCTACCTGCACATCTGATTATAATTCACCAGTGGGAAATGGAGCTTTAAATCCTTCCAAAAGCCAAAGTAGAAGGCGATCCCTTATTACAAGGTTGCCATAATTCTCTTCCACAAAATCAGGACAGGACCCTCTGTCCCATTTGCCAGTATGTACACAATCCCCCCAAATCCGGATTGTCTCTGTTTTTTTGGACATATGGCAACCCTACTCTATTAGGAATAATCAATGTCTCGAAAACAAGAACATTAGTAGGTTCTACAGAACTCCTCTGTAGCTTGAGGTAAAGACAAAGCAAAAGAATAGGGTTCCTTAATGATTTTTAAATAACTCAGTCACCAACTCTTTACCTTGCACTTGTGGCAACACGACTCCTTGCTGCATGTGGCTCCATTTTTAAACGTACATGAGGAAGTGCAACATTTACTCTTCTTGCACTCCTGAAAACAAAAGCACAGGTTGATTTATGGACCCACAAGACTTCTCAACCATTATCAATTGTGATGATCCAAACTCCCGCAGCACACCTGTGGACCATTTGTGGCACATGAATGTGATGCGGCACTGCCATTAATTTTATTTTTTTACTGTATTTATATCCAACCTACTTCTTATCGGCCCAATGTGGCTTAGGGACCCACATTGACCCAAGACCCAAACTGCAATGGAAAATCATTGACCCAATCCTTTCCTGTCCTGTCATTTGTCTGCTCAACACTGCCCTTGCACTCCTGCAACTCCCTTTAAGGGCAAAATACAGAGCTACTACGGGGAGTCCTTGCTCCGGTGTAAGAACAACTTACTCTGGATTCCAATATGAATTTTCCATAGGTTTTCACTAGGTGGTGCAGTAACTATGGGTGCACGTAAAGTCTCTTACATGCTCCTGTAGTTACTCTAGATTTGGGGGTAAGACTGAAAAAATGGAATTTTACTGCTATAGAAGAGTTCCTAACCATGAAGACAGGGAACCAGGGCTGATGGGCCCAAAATGCATGGTTCCCACCAGGAATTTCACCAGGACAAAGAGCATGGTAAAGAATGAGTGCCGAAGTAGTAACTTGAACAAAGGTTAGGAAAAATATTTCAATAATCAAATACTCCTGCTATAGGCAGGTGTTGGACTAGATGACCTTCTGGGTCCCTTCCAACTCTAGGATTCTATGATTCTACTCTAAAATATTCTACTTTCCCCCCTCCAATCATAATATATGTAGGGGGAACACAGTAATATGGTGAAATCCAGAGTAACTATGGGGAGTCCTTGCTCCGGAGTAAGAACAAGTTACTCTGGATTGCAATATGAATTTCCTATAGGTTTTCACTAGGTGGTGCAGTAACTATGGGTGCACGTAATGTATCTTACGTGCTCCCATAGTTACTCTGGATTGTGCCCATGGTCTCCTTGGTCTTACTCCTAGGAAAGGGTACGGGTAAATTCCAGTAATGGGAAAAGTTGTGGGAATTAAAATTACCATGTCTAGAGTCACTAAATGCTTGCAACTTGATTCAAGTCAAACAACTCTGGTGTTTCACCCACAAGTCTCCCAGTTTCGAGTTATTCTGTTTTAAAACACTCAAGGCAACTTGAGTTGACGCTACATTTGACTTAAACTGAGTGCTCCTAACACCGTAGTAAGCAAGGACCCCCATCCAGACACTGGACTCTTGTGACATAAGTTTAAGTATCCAAACTAAGAATTTAAGGCCGCAATCCTAATCTCCACTTAGGCCAGCCTAAGCCCTTTGCTGACCTGGGGGTGTCACAAAAGTGCAGTAAGACACTTCTGTGCCACTCCTGGGAGGATTAGACCAATGCACAGGCATACGCCAACTTCTCCAAACCATCACAGAAAAATACACTAACTTAAATTTCTTAGGATTGCACCCTCAGTATCCAAACTGTTTGTGACTCATGAGTCTTCAAGTCACTTGGAAAATGGAATTTTTACAACTTGAGTCCAAGGGCACAATCCAGAGTAACTATGGGGAGTCCTTGCTCCGGTGTAAGAACAATTTGCTCTGGATTGCAATAGGAATTTCCCATAGGTTTTCACTAGGTGGTGCAGTAACTACGGGTACACGTAATGTCTCTTACGTGCTCCCATAGTTACTCTGGATTGTAGGGATAGTGTCCGACTCAAGTTCTGGTCAATTCCTGAACATACGTCTCCATCAGGGACATTGTGGGGTGGTGCATGAATTGGCACAAACTATGGTCTTTATGTAACCTGCAGCTTGGCACAAACAAACAGTAGTAGAGCAATGATTTTCAACCAGTGTGCCATGGCACACTGGTGTACCGTGCATGATCTGCAGATGTGCTGCAGGATTTGGGGTAGGTCCTTTACTAGCAGGACGATTGGGGGAGTTGAGCCTCCCATCAGAGACATGGGCCCATATCCTAAAGTCAAATTATGCCCTTTGCTCCGGAGCAGTTAAGGTGACTTTCCATAAGATAACACTGGAGGGTGACGTAATTATGTGGACCCATAACTGCCCATGGTGTGTCTTGTCAATGGTCAAAAAACTGATGGTGTGCCTTGAAAGTAGAGGTAAAAATTATTTTTAAGGTATGATTTTTGCCTTGACGTCTCCTTTGTACCCATACGGAGCCGAAGGAGAAAACCTCATTCAAACAAAACCAGGCACTGACCTCTGGTGAGCCACAGTCACACTTTTCTCCTGCTTCCACAATGCCGTTCCCACACTTTGATGAGGGCACAACCTTATTCTGCGAGGAGAACATTTTTAAACGGGGCCTGTTGTTGAGGCAATTGCCCCCCTTGAACTTGATGAAATTTTTTAGGTCTTCGATGCTGCAGCTGCTAAAAACCTTAACCCCATTTGCGTGCCTGAGAAGGAAATGTTTAAGATATTATTACATGCCCTATTATTGCAAGCGTTATGAAAGATGATCAAGTATATCAGAAGAAGATGAACAGGTTAAAGAATGTATGATTAAATGAGTGAAGAATACACGTCATGAGCTTTTGATGGGAAAAAATGGGGGAAATCATGGATCAAACAAATAAAATGTATTTCAAAGTGAATATACACATTAATAGAATGATAGATGATTCTATGAATGTGAATATTCACTTTCAAATAAATTTTGAAAGTGAGGTCACTCTCACTTTCAGGTCCAGCCAGGTCATCAGGAGGTGCATACACCGGCCAAGGGAGGAATAGGAAGCGTTGCTTCCGTAATGGAAGAAACGCATGCATGCGCACTATGCAGCCCCAGGGCTGCGCGCACATACTAATTACAAGGGTAGGTGCGGCCAGCTAGAACATAGCTGTGCCAAACCATGGCTGCACCTAACTGTCCCTAACTGCCCCAAGCACTCTTCAGCCCATCCCCAAATCCCAGACGGGTCCAAGGGTTTTCCTACCCCCCTGGAACGGGTAGGAAAAGACTAGGAAAAGCTGGACAACTGGACACCCTGTTCCAGGATGCTTCCCCATCCTGGAATGAATTTCTCAGAGGGGAGGAGATCCCTTGCACACTGCAGGGAGGATCCTTGCAAAACGCAGTGTGTCCCCCTCCAGCTACAGCCTTGTTTCGGATAATAAGAAAACTTCTCAAGAGGGCGAAGGAAAGCTTACACGGCTCGGGCGTTCATCACGCAGATGGGGCCTGGACACTGGCATTTCCTTCCATCGTCATACTCCATCCCCAGACTGAGCCCCAGCAACTGGGCCAGAATGACCGAAAATCTCTCCAGTGGTATTGACTTTTGGAACTAGGAAAAAGAGGGAGGACTGAAAGGACCAAGTAAACTACGTGACGCTGCTATGCAAACACTCACGTGCACCAAAATGCAACTAACACACATTCAAGCCGTGTTTCTCAGTTTTTGTTTGGGTTCTGCAGGGCTAAATATAGTTTGTTCTGTGCCGATCTGGATACAGGAGCACTCAGGAGAGGGAAAAAGAATTGGGTTGAAAGGGTCCCAGTTCCATTCCATGATGGGCAGCGGCAGCGCAATCCTAACTTATGCTGGATTAGGCAGTGTGATTTGCTGTGCCGCATCCAGCGCAAGTAATGGGACTCCTGCTGCACTGCTATAGGGAAGGGGAGACTCGTTCCTTTCCTGGTGTAAGGCTGCACCCAATAGGTCTCCTCAGAGTTGGGCTTCCTCTGAAGATGGTACAGCACTTTTACGATACCCTTGGATTGGCACAAGCAGCTTGGACCAACCGAAGGGCAGCCTAGGATTGTGCCAAGGAAGTTATCTCAAGCGGGAACAGGGACCTCTATCTGCCAACTGGCCTCCACTTATCCTCCTCTTTGGATCCTAAAGACACTTTCCTGGGAGACACCCTGCAATCCTAAAGAAACTTTCCTCAGAGTAAGATCCATTGAACACAACAGAGCTTACTTTTGAGTAGACATGGTTAGGATTGTACTCTTAGTTAAATTGGGAAGGGCAGACTGAGAAGAATCCAATACCCTAGAATGGTTCTGAGATCCAATGAATGCAGCCCCCCCCCCCCCCCAAAAAAAAAAAAAAACCATAAGAAAGTCCACAGATCACATCCGAAGGAAGGCATGGAGGAATGCAAGGACACCATAATGGTCCCAATCCAATGAAAATGGAGCTCAACAAGTGTTCCAGTAAAGAATAAAACAGATTTAATTGTAAGGTGCTTTTTTAAAAATACAAAAATATTAATATCTAATGAATTGTATTAATTAAAACTGATCATAATTAATTAATTTTGATGTATAGGGGTGTCAAAAAATTTGTGGGCCCCACATGCCAAGTGACCTAGGTATGCCACTGACAGAAGGACCCATATGAGTGCCGGCAACACGGTGGGCACATGGGCCCCTGCTGACTGATGGGTCCAGCCAGCTTGCAGACCATCTCCTGTCCCCCTACAGACCATGAACTGGGAACTGCTGATGTAGGGAGACATACAGCCTGGGGTGAGAGAATCAGAACAGATAGTGGGGTTAGGATGGATTCTTCTCCTTCCGTCAACCCTATCTTTTGCCCCACCTTCCATCCCCTTTATCTCCTCTTATTCGATCCACCCTATCTATTGGCTAACATCTTTATTTAGGTGCACATGTTCAGCCTAGTCAAAGACTTGAGCAGCAGAAAATCAACAATATTTGCAATTTGCAACAACATTTGCTAACAATATTTGCATCAATAACTGGATCATCGATTTGAAACCACAAAAATCATTGCATCAATTTGTAACACATCACTTGAGTTATCCCTCAAAGACTTGATGGAAACCTTCAGTTGTGGGATTCAAATAACGTAGGTTGTCCTATTAGTAACTGGTTCTCAGAACAAGGCGCTGATTAGCAAAGGGTTCTATAGAACCTGTGAGAACCCCCTGAAGCCCACCACTGGCAAACCTTCCTTACAAAACTGAAAGGAGTGGAGCATTCTCAATCCTGGGGCCCATCACAGTGAAGGCCCTGCCACACTTGCGTAACAGGAAGCATTAATGGTGATGGTACACAGAGCAAAGCTGAATGAGGCCCATCTGTCACATAACCTCTGGCCAACTTGTCTTGAAGATGACATTTGATGGTCAGGGTGGTTCAGCAGTGGATCACAAGGGAGGTGGTGGATTCTCCCAAACTGGAGGTCTTTGAGGGAAGTCTCATCAGGCTTCTTCTTCAGGTCACCTTTTACCACTTTGGGTATCGAGGGACACTGTTGGAAATGATCTAGGGGTTTTTCCTTTGACAGCAGTAGTTCCATTAGGAAACCATTAGGAAACCACAGATCACTAAGGCAAAAACTGGAATTGTGGACCACATTTGGCTGTGGGTGATCTATCCTCTACCCTCTCCGGTGGTGTCCCTAAGGGAACCTCTACAGACTGTCAGAGAGGACAGAGAATGGACTGCCCACAGCTGTGGCTTAAGTGGTTGTGGCCATGGGTCATCTCTGTCTCTTTGGTGGTCCATGGAAGATACTGGAAGTGATCAAAGGTGATTTCCCCCTTGAGGCCTCACAGACCACTTCTCAGGTTCTTGCGGACCACAGCGTTCTACAGGCAAATGTTTGGACTAGATGGCCTTGTGGGTTCCCTTCCACACTTCTATGACTTTTTGGCTTTTCCCAAGCCTAGATCTGGCAACTGCGACTGTCTATTTGATAGTGAGCCCAGCCAATAACCACATGTTACTAGCTAATAACCACAGGTTTGCCAGCCAATAACCACATGTTACTAGCTAAGAAGGTTTGAGCAATACTGCACCAGAGCCACCCCAGCATCGTAGTTCCGGAGGCAGAATTTTCCCGCAAATGACGATCCAACATAACTCGGCTTCTCCCTGTAACTGAAGCACAAAAATGGTTGCTACGTGATGCACACTATAAGGATAAAAAGGACGCAACAGAGGCTAATGTCACATTGGAAACCTTTTGCTAGCTATCCGTTGCTATCCTCAGCCAGTTCCGTCTGCTAATCTATCACTAGTGCAACTAGTGCAACTGCATCCATCACCCTCACTGATGGCCAGTCCTGTGTCAGCTGTTTCCAGGCAGTTGGGTAGCCAGTAGGCTACATTGCCCCCCAGGGTGCCATACCCAGAGGGGATGCCAACCTCTACCTCCAATGGTGGATTCCAAGGAGGGGCCAGGAGCCATGATGAACAACTTTCTGCAGTGGCTGGAAAACACTCTAGATTTATTTACTGTATGGCAAATATGTGGACTTATGGTAAATCAGATATTAATATTACATTGCCGTGTATTTTGAGAGCCAGGAATTCCATATTGATGCCTGGCTGCCAACTGTCGCCAACTGCCAGTTCTTCAGTGTAGTCTGGCTGCCAATAGTTGTTTAGTTCATACTTTCACGCACTATTTCATTTTGACCTGTCTATTTGGTTCCTGTTGTGTATATGCAACATTGGGCAAAAATTAACACAGACTATAATTCACCCCCAGGTGAAAGTACCCTGTGGGGTGAC
Organism: Cryptoblepharus egeriae; assembly: GCA_030015325.1. Classification (NCBI taxonomy): domain Eukaryota; kingdom Metazoa; phylum Chordata; class Lepidosauria; order Squamata; family Scincidae; genus Cryptoblepharus; species Cryptoblepharus egeriae. Next base: position 25,364,295 of record JAREYC010000011.1, read on the forward strand.
TCTGTTTTTTTGTACTGAATGGGCCTCACAGCAGCTTCGATGGAAAGGGATTGCATTAGAATCAGTTGCATTTGACAACATGTATCTGATGTTTTATAACAAGTGGTAATTTGCATTTGTATGACTGGAGAGGCTCAGTGGTTAATGACAATCCTAAACCCTGGTTACTCTGGCACAAATCCTGTCACAAGTCCCATGCTGGCCTGGCAGAGTTCTGCACCATTCCTGCACCATTTCTATATATTTCTATACATATATTTTATGTATTCCTATGGGTGCCCATGCCACCAGGAACTCCCACACCACCATAGGAATGGAGAGACGGGTGAGATGCCTGAGTCTGTCGATGTGAAGGTCATCAGACTGGCAGTTTGAGACCTGAGTGCAACACAAGGAGTAAGCTCCCGTCACTGGTCCCAGCTCCTGCCAACCTAGCAGGTCAAAGGCAAGTAGATAAATAGGTACCAAATCAGTGGGAGAGTAATAGTAGGAAGGAAATCAGTGGATAATGGTGGGGAGGTAACCAGTGATCAGTGATAGTGGTGGGGAGGTAACCGTAAAAGAACGACATAGGTGGGCCTACCAACTGGCTTTGGGGATAGGCAAACAGAGTACTAGAGAGGGACAAGGAGACAAATCTGTTAAGTATTGTTCTGGCTTCTCCTTCACCTACACTTTGGCGTCTCCAAAACACAGCAGGTCCCTCGGTCTTCCTGACAAGCATGCCTCTCCATTTCAAAAACCAGTTCTACCACCCATGCGCAAAAACATCTAGGGTGCAATCCAGAGTAACTATGGGGAGTCCTTGCTCCGGTGTAAGAACAACTTACTCTGGATTCCAATATGAATTTCCCATATGTTTTCACTAGGTGGTGCTGTAACTACAGGTGCACGTAACATCTCCCATAGTTACTCTGGATTGTAGGGCTAGTGTATGTGTTAAGGCAGCTGTCCTTAAAATAGGATGTTCGTAAGTTGGCTGTACCCCCTGTAATGTTTAGCTCTTGTATTACTTGAGTATCTTCCTTCGTGAATAGTTAATTTTCCCCCCAAAGCTTTAAAGAGCTGAGCCAGCGCTTTGTCAGTACCCCTCCATCATCACCCCAGCCCTGTGCCGGTACCCAAATCTCAACAGTACTACACCTGACAGGTGAGGGTCCAATATGAGAGAACATTTGTCTTACACCAATAAATAGGCCACATCATGGGGACGCAGAACAAGATAGGAATTTTTCCATTTCAAAAAACTCTGCAGTAACTGGTCAGGCTGTTCCGTCGTTGAGATTTTGTTACTGTCTGTCCAGAACTCCAGAGAGGAGAGAACGATTGTTATGTTCAGGCTGGCAAACATCTGAAAAGATATTGGGGTGGAGGGGAGGGAGGAATGAAGATGCTCACATCTAGTTTGAATTTGCTTGGGTTACTATAAATATGCATCACACGGTGACTAACAGTAGCGGGACTATATATGGCTATGCCTTTCTTCCTCATCACCTTCCTTATAGCAAAATAGCTGGCACAGAACCAAGGAGACCCATCCAGAAAACTAACGGCACAATCCAGAGTAACTAAGGGAGCTCTTACATCAGCATAAGAAAAATTTGCTCTAGGTTGCTCTATGGATTTCCCATAGGTTTCCACGAGGTGGCACCATAACTACATCAATGTAAATGTCTCTTAAGAGCTTCTGAAGTTACTCTGGATTGCGCTGAAAGACTTTCCCCGAAAGTTCCCCTACATATTTTTAAGACCATAGGATGTAGTATATAATTAAGGACAAAATCCATAGCAGTTCAGGTCCATGCAGTTACGTCACCCTCTAGTGTTATTTTATGGTGTTATCTAGTGTTATAACTGCTCCAGAGCAAGCAGCTTAATTTTCACTTTAGTATATAGGCCCACGTAGGTACATCAGCAGAAATAGGATTAGAATAGGATTAGGGAGGGTTGCCATGTGTCCTGAAAAAAAGGGACAATCCCAATTTTGGGGGACTGTGTTCACATACTGGCAAATGGGACACAAGGTCCTGTCCTGATTTCATGGAAGAGAATTATGGCAACCCTAGGATTAGGTGCTTAATTTAGCTTAATCAAACCAGTATTAAGTAGTACCATAGGTTATAGAAGGATGCAGGCTGCAATGCTGTGTATTCATTTACCTGGGAGTAATTCCCATTTAAGTCAGAGTTAAGAAGGAGACAAATCAACAAATCTGGATAGTGACTTACACTGTTGACAAAGCCGATGAGATTTGCTATACTGTGGGTGACAATTTCACGGTTTCTACCCAAGTAGTTGTACTGAAAGAGAATCAAACACTGGCATGATTGATTGATTGATTGATTGAGTGAGTGAGTGAGTGAGTGAGTGAGTGAGTGAGTGAGTGAGTGAGTGAGTGAGTGAGTGAGTGAAGGGATATAAACCCAAGCTTACCCATAACAACACAAATGCCCAAGTCTGCTTACAAAGCTTAAGTTCCTCCCCTCCTGCTGTCCTCACAACAACCCTATGAGGTAGGTGAGGCTGAGACTGAGTGCCTGGCCCAAGATCACCCAGGAAGCTTCAGGGCCATGGAGGGATTTGAACATGATTGTGTTACAACCAAGTGATAAGTTGCACCTGGTTCTGAGAATGGATCTAGATATCAGGCCAAGCTGGACTTAAACCCCATAAAGTGATATACAAGTCAGTGATTGTGACTTTTTACTGTAATGGATATTTCTTTTGTACATCTGCCCTTTGAAAGGCATCCAGGCCAGGTGCCATCCCAACAACCTGTAGCAAGGGGTTCCACAGATTAATTATGCACTGGATGAAGAACTACTACTCACATGTGACTTTTGTACCCCAGGTCTCAATATGTGCAAAGGACTTTCTGAGCAAGAAGTGATTCTGAAAGTCCAAGCCCAACTAATGAAAAGGAATTTAAACTCGGACTTTCTCTTCCAAATCTGCCACATAAGACACATCCTGGAAAGTCCTACTGTAAGAGTCACAAAGACGCACAGCTTGACTTACCAAGGCTTTGTCCACCACGACATACATTTCTATGAATCTGTGAGATCTGATGGCTTCCTTGTTTGGCTGAAGAAACACAGTAATTCACTTTCAGCAAGTGGTTTAAAACTCAGTTTAGGCTGCAATCCCAACCTCCAGTTAGGTTGGCCTAAGCCTCGGCATAAATTCTATGCTATCTTGGGGTATCACCAAAGTCTCATGAGACACTTCTGCGCCACTCCTGGGGGGAGGCGTTAGGCCAGTGCACAGACATATGCTTGCCTCCTTATATCACTATGCAATAGGAAGACTGAAGAGTTGTGGCAGCCTAGATTAGGATTGCAATCCTAACTTCCACCTAGGCCAGATTAAGCCCTGGCATAAGTCCTGTTCTCACCTAGCAGTGTCACAAAAGTAGAGTAAGACACTTCTGCCTCACTCCTGGGGGTAATGGGGGGGGGGTGTTAGGCCAATGGACAGAAATAAACCAACCTCCCCACACCAACATGGAAAGATTGGCCAGGTGAGTTAAGCCAGCTTAAATTTCTTAGGATTGTGCCCTACTGAAGTTACTGTAATACAAAGTATTCCTAGAAATAAAGCCTGAACTAATCTGCAGTGTCGAACACCATCATCATCATTTAAGATTATTTACAAAGTGCACAAATTGAGAACTATATAAACATGAAAATAAATTAAAAATAAAAGAAAAGTAAAATAGAAAAAGTTGGTTAAATCAGAATATTAGATTTTTCTCAAGAAACTGCTTTGTGAACTTCTTGGTGAAAAGTGATATATACTTTTAATAAAAATAACAATAATAATAATAAGAAGAACAGCAATAATAATAATAATAATGCATGCAGATGATCTAACTGTAAGGGCCAGACAAATTAGGGAGGAAAGAAAGTAAAGGAAATGTGGGTTGGTCAGGAAAACTCAAGATGGATAATATTGAAGAGAACATAATGGCTCCAATCTTAAAGACACTTTCCTGGGAATAATAAGATCCATAGAACACAATGGGGCTTACTTTTGAGTAGACATGGTTAGGATTGTGCTCTTTATCCTTAAAATGTTAAGGATTTAAATACTATAAAATGTTAAGGATCTTTAAGTTTCTACTTGAAAGTAAGTCCCATTGTGTTCAATGGGCCATCCTCCCAGGAAAGTGTCTTTAGGATTGCAGCCATACAAAGAAGAAAAGAAACAGATGTCAACCAGAAACAGAGAATGGAAAAGGAAGCATGGAGGAGAAGAGTAGTAGTGGACTTCTAGCCTGTCAGTATTCTACTCATCCACACTTCCTTTACCATCTTTAGAGAAAAGAATACAGTTGATAGTAAACTTCTTTACCTCCATTCTCACCAAATCATTCTGAGTTCATTTCACTTGCGTGTAAGTGCAAATGAATAGGGACTTTCAACTCTTATCATGGTTTAAAACAGGGGTCTCCAAACCCGGGGGTCCTATATGGCCCTCGGCAAGCCTCTATGTGGCCTCCAGCAAGACCCCTCTATCTGGCAAGCCTTGTAATCCACTCCAATATACCAGTATTCTTATATTCATGTATATATTCTGTATTCTTGTATTCTTACATTCTTATGTATTCAGTTTGAAATGTAAATTAGTTTTCTGGCCCCCCGCACAGTGTCAGAGAGAGAATGTGGCCCTCCTGCCAAAAAGTCTGGAGACCCCTGGTTTAAAGCAACAAGAAGCACATACTCACTCCGTAGTTTGAAAGCAGCTTATAGGACATCTCTGCTTTTCTTTCTGCATAAGTGCCCTTAGGTTGCACTTCGTAATTTCCCTTTAGATTAATGCCAACATCGTCGACCAAAAGCGGGCTTTGGAGGTTATTGTTGTCGATTTTATAAACAAGGTGTTCAAAGGACACGGAGGAACTCAAGAGCTCAATGCCGTAGCTGATGTTCTCAAACTGCAGCAGCCCTCTATAAAACAGGAAAGCAATGGTCAAGGGTCAGGAAGAAGGTATTTTAAAAAAGATCCCCACAGTCTAAAATGATTTAAGGTGCAGTGATGACTCTCAACTGGTGTGCCTTGGCTCCTGGGTGTGCCATGAAAAGTCTTCAGGTGTGCCAAAGGAATCTGGAGCAAAGCAGCGGAAGACTGCGGAAAACTCTCCCCCTGTTCTGCGGCTCTGGGGTCTCCCCCTGTTCTGCGGCAGGGGTCTCCAAAGCCCAGCCCAAGGGGAGATGCAGCCCAGGGCGAGCCTCTATCTGGCCCATTCCCCAGTGATGGGATTCAAAGAAATTAACAACCGGTTCTCTGCCCATCTGGCAGCCACTTTTAAATGGCTATTTTTAAACTTTATATGTCCTATCTCTTGTTAACAACCGGTTCTATACAGTAGGTGCACACCTCCTGGAGCCCACCACTGATTCCAACACAACACAACCAGATTTGTGTTATGTTTGCACCCAGAAGGTGTTCTGAGGATCTTAGAATTAGAAATCCATCTCTAATGTATTTACTGTATTTACTTGAATACATTCCATATGGATCACTCTCCTGAAGATGAGGAAGCAAATATGGAGCTACATATGTGTTGTATTCCAGTAATAACCGACTCATTGACTCACGTTCTCATTGTCTTACCTGAGTCCAGAACAGGTGGTGAGCACTGCAAGTGAGTTGGGGTATCCTTCAATATACCCTTGATAGAAACATTCACTCTAAAGAGATTTGTGGGAAAAAAAATGTTTTAATGATGTGGCTAATTTACAGCATCCTGCATGCTAGAGCAGTATTTCCCAACTTTTGGGACTGGGATCCACTAGATGGGTCATGAACCAATTTTTGGATGTAAGCCAATTTCAGGCGGGTCAACTCAGCACCCTGCTCAGCAACTGCTGAAAATATAGAGCTAAAAATATGGGATACAGAGCTAAAAATATGGGATACACAGCTGCGGGACTGATTGATACGGAGGATAGGCTGTTACCCAAGCAGCAAATCCCCCCTCTCCACACCACTGAAATAGTCCAATGGAAAGGCAGAGCCAATACAATTGGATCCAGCTGTGTCGCAGAGCTGGGCTAAGGACAGGAGCTCACTCTGTCTTGTGGGGACCCAGGTCTCAAACCCTGGCCTGCTGGTTTACAGGTACAGTGTCTTAACACTTGTGCCACCCACAGCCCCCCCCCCAAAAAAAATATGGAACGCTTGACAAATTTGCATGTCATCCTAATGGGACCTTTGGCTCATTGCTTCTTGAGTTTGAAGCCGAAACTGATATCATTTCACCCATGACATCACTTCTTGTGGGTCTTCAAAGATTGTTTTTTGAAAAAGTGGGTCCCTGTGCTCAAATGTTTGAGAACTATTGTGCTAGAGGGACACTAACGTTCAGTTATTATCTTCCCTCTAGCATACAGGCTGCTTTCCTGCACACACATCCATCCATCCGTCCATCCGTCCATCCATCCACCCTGTCTGTCTGTCCATCCGTCTGTCTGTCTGTCTACCCTGTCTATCTACCTACCTACCTACCCTGTCTATCTACCTACCTACCTACCTACCTATCCTGCCTGTCTATCTATCCTTCTACCTACCTACCTATCCTGTCTCTGTCTGTCTGTCTGTCTGTCTATCTATCTAACTACCTACCTACCCTGTCTATCTACCTACCTACCTATCCTTTCTGTCTGTCTGTCTACCCTGTCTGTCTGTCTGTCTGTCTGTCTGTCTGTCTGTCTATCTATCTGCAGTATTTATATACCACTTTTCAATTTAAAGTTCACAAAGCTGTCCACAAAGAAATTAGAAAAAGTGAATGGCTAATGGCTCCCTGTCCCAAAAGAGTTAATTTAAAATGTAAAAGAACATCAGCAGAAGCCACTATAACAGTCATTGCTGGTGTGTGTAGGACCACTTACTCTTCCCCTGTTAAATAAAAGAGGAATACTCAGTTAAAACAGGGCCTCTTGCCCAGTTAGCATCACATTCCTCAGTTAAGGAAAAAACTTTTCCTATGTTAAGCCAAAAAATGTGTTAAATAGTAAAATGCAGGTAGGGGTTCCTCCGCACCCATGTTTCTGAATATATGGGGTGGAACATCTATGGATATGGGGGAACCAGTGGTGGGCTTCAGGGGGTTCTCACAGGTTCTAGAGAACCCTTTGCTAATGAGTGCCTGTTTCTGAGAACCGGTTACTAATGGGACATAGAACCTGTTGTTAATTTGGGTTATTAGGACATAGAACCTGTTGTTAATTTATTTGAATCCCACCACTGGGAACATCTGTACATTTCTGGAGTTGCAAACAGAAGATCCTCACAGTCCATGGTCTATATCCTGAGTCTACATCTCTCCTTGGCATGTGCCACTCTTGGTGAGAATTACACCAACAGCAGCAACTTCAAACCGGCCACCATCTGGGATTTAAATCTTAATTGTCTTACTGATGAAGGTGAACACCAAGGGAGGTGGTGGGCTCTCCCTCACTGGGGATCTTCAAGCAGAGGCTCAACGAGCACCTGTCGGGGATGCTCTAGAAGGATTTCCTGCTGCAGGCAGGGGGTTAGTCTAGATGACCTACTAGGTCCCTTCTAGGATTCTATGATTCTATGATTCTAACACCTTAAGGTTCAGTATTAAAATATTAAATGTTGTCTGTTTGACCAGTCACTTGATTTTGAACAGACCAGGTTAAGCCACCAACAATACAAAGCCCTTACCTTGATCTTTGGAGAACTGGGCTGCACAAAGCCACCTCTGTTATATGTATAAACGATAAAGTCATCGGACAAAAATGATCTGTGAATAACCATAGCCAGAGGGAATCAATGCAAGGTGTTGGATAAGGGGGGCAAAAACTTGCATTTTCAACCTTCCCCCCTCCCATGGAGACCAGTTCAAAGGATCATAGATCACAGAGACACCAGCTTAAAGATCTGGGTGGGAAATCCTAGTCCAAGAATTTAAGGGGTTTCCCTGGGTCTGAAAAAGGCAAGAGAGGTGGGAAGAATGTTTTTCACACTGCCTTTGAAGGGAGAACCTCTGATCACACCTCACCATGGAAGTTGGCACAGGTTGGCACACCTTGCTCAAAAAGGAGACACTTACTGATGCCACAAATGAATGATGTACGTCGTCTTGTTGATGGTAATTCTGTAGGACTGGGTGCTCTGAATCATTCAGAATAACATAAAGGGGAAAAAAAACAACAGTCAGTCAGGAGGGAACGTGGCATGCATCATCTGTCAGCGATGGGCGCACTTGCTTTAACATTAACTACTGTATTTACTCAAATCTAACGCTTACTTTTTCAGCCGAATCCAATCTCCAAAATCAGGGTGCGCATTAGATTTGATGGTTAATTAGATTCAAGTAAATGCGGTATATTGATTATAAGTATAGGGTGTATACTTGATGGAACATTAGATTTCAGCAAATACAGGTACATTCAATTAACTTCACCTGTTTGAGAGCCACAATATTTAAGACACATTTAAATTCTGAAACATATTAACTCACATATTAACATATTAATTCATATTAAAGCATGTTTAATTTCATATGAACATAAAATTTTCAACATTAGACCCAATTTATATCTGGATAGGCAAAAAGGAGCTCAGCCCATTTATTTCCAAGAGCATTATTATCTCAAAGCCATGCGCGGCTTGAGAGCCACAGTTTGGCTACCCCTATATGTTAAAATGCTATATGTTAATATGTTCTATATGTTGATATATGTTATAGATAATAATGCTATACCTATATGTTAAAATGCTGAAGACTGGCAATAGTGGTAGAAAAAGTTTCTAATTTAGCACATCAGTGTTTCTCAAACTGTGGACCAGGACACACTAGCTGCCTTGTGTATCATTTTAAAATGAAAAGCCGGGTATAAATCAAATCAATCAATCAGACAGAAATCAATATCAGCTGGGTCTCCATTTATTTTATTACTTTATTATTATTTAATTAATTTATATCCTGTCTTTCTCAGCCAAAGGCTGACTCAAGGTGGCTGACAAGAAAAATATACAGATAAAATCATTTTAAAACAGTTTAAACATATATTCAATGTACGGTATATTTTGTTTTTGAACAGGCCACTCTACATCGACTTTTAATTTGCAATCCGAAAGACACTTTCCTAGGTGTAAGACCAATTGAACACAATGGGGGTTACTTTTGAGTAGACATGGTTAGGATTGTGCTCAGTGTGGCTTACCCCCTGGTAAGTGTAGACAGTACATCAGCCTTCAGGATGTTTCGGGAATTTTTTTATACAGATCAGCAACTGCTTGGGAGAGTTAGGTGTATTGTTCTAATTTGAAATAAATTTTACTTATTATAAAATTATTGATAGTTATGGATACTTACTGTAAACCTTAAATTTACTTACTTGATTTGATTTTTGGGGTGTGAAAATTTTAGGATTGCAGCCATAAATAGAATAATACTGTAAGGCACTTTCTCAAAGGGTGCTGCTCTTTATTTAGCAGGGGGAGAGTCAAAGGCCCTCCCCTTACCCCAGCAGTATCTTCTTATAAGTATCCTTGTCCCAGCAAAAGCTTCTGCCGTTGGTATTGCAATTTTTATTTATTTTTTATTTAGATTGTGAGCCCTTTAGGGACAGGGAGCCATTAGTTAATTTTGGCTGCAATCCTAAAGACATTTTCCTGGGAGTAAGACCCATTGAACACAATAGGGCTTACTTTTGAGTAGACATGATTAGGATTGTGCTTTCTCTGCAAACCGCTTTTGGGAACTTTTCTTTGAAAAGCAATATATAAATACTGTTGATGATGATGATGGTTAATGGGATGAAAGTGGAGATCCTACGTGTTGAATCGGGATGGGAACTTCTGCAAACATCTACACTACCAGGACAGTCACAAAGGGCGCAATCCAGAGTAACTACGGGGAGTCCTTGCTCCGGTGTAAGAACAATTTGCTCTGGATTGCAATATGAATTTCCCATAGGTTTTCATTAGGTGGTGCAGTAACTACAGGTGCACGTAAAGTCTCTTACGTGCTTCCGTAGTTACTCTGGATTGTAGGGAGTCTTTCAAAACAGGGACTCATGCTTAACATTTTATACTATTTTAATTGTATTTTCTTGTATTAATCTTATCTTACTGGTTTTAATTGTATTTTACGGTATTTATATTGTATATAAATTATATATATAAATTGTATGTATTTATATTGTATTTATGTTTTTTATTGATTGTTAGCCACCTTGGGTACTCTTTGGGGAGAAAGGCAGAGTAAAAATCCAATGAATGAATGAATGAATGAATGAATGAATGAATGAATGAATGAAGAGACCAGCAGGATGGCAATTCTAATAAATAAAACGAACAGTGTTCAAATGTTAAGAGTTAAGAGTTAACACTGTTCCGATGTTCAGAGTTTGAACACTGTTCAAATGTCAAGAGTTAAGACTACTGGTGGGAACTTCTAGGCTTGCCTTAAGTTCAGAACATTTAGGGTAGAAGGTGATCCCTTATTATAGGGTTGCCATAATTTTCTTCCACAAAATGGGGACAGGACCCTCTGTCCCATTTGCTAGTGTGTGAACACAATCCCCCCCAAATCAGGATTGTCCCTGGTTTTCCTGGACACATGACAACCCTAGTGGGGAATCCCTGAGCCAGCTATCACCCCTTGAACATAGAGTACATTCTGTCCCATAGAGTACATTTCAATGGGGATTCCCAACCCCCCA